>CM046346.1:28111557-28425343 GCA_025403435.1 Artocarpus heterophyllus
TTCATGTCCGCTAGATGTGTACCTACTGTATATTGTAGTCGTTCTAGTGATTGTGAAATCAGCTAGTTAATTATGCATCTTCTTTATTTTAAGTTTTCATAAAACATTTGCAGAATGCAAAAGTTAGCACAGGAGCAATTTGAAAAGATTGAGACAGTAAATCGTGAAAGAAAATATCATCAGGTGACTTGATTTTCCTCTCATCCAGTAAATGTTGTGTTTGTACTTCAACTTACATACTGATAGGATAAATAAACATTCTCTGTTGATGTTCAGCAAAACACTGCATATGAGCTTAATGCACTGTCTTCACAATGGAAGGAGCTTTGCCAGAAGAATATTGAAATTCAAGGTGCATGTGCTCAACTTGAGAACCATATATCAGACTTAAGAAGAGAAGCATCAGAGAGGTAATTTATGTTTTCTTATTTATTTATTTATTTTTACTTTTGTCTTGTTGGAATTTATTTACGGAGAGCTAATAAATATTTACCTATCTAGAGGATGGAAATTGGAAGCAAGTGCATTTAATGGTTCTTTTCAGCACTCAGAATGAGAAGGTATGCCAATATGATATGTATTTACATGATTTCTGTGATTTTGAGTCCATTTTTTCTCTAGGAAAATAGGTTCTCCTTCTTCCAAAAAACAAAAACTGCTCTGTTCTTGCATATTAGACGAATCTCCTTTGAGGAGATAACACATTTTTTGCACTCAAACACTCAAATGGAGATAAGTATTAGTGTGTCACGCGATGCATTAAGATAAGAATGTTGTGGTCAATTCTTTACCATATGCTAATAAGCAGAATTTTTATGACTGCAACCAATTAAGTTTTCTTATGGTTGTGGCAGTGAGGGTAGGAACTTGTCGCATTGGAGCTTGACCATAAGCAGAAAGTTGTTTTTAAGTTTGATTCGCGTGGCGTCTATTTTCCTTGGAAGTTTGACGTGCTTAGTATCTCTTTATAGAAAATCCTGGTCTTTGAAATTTTGGTTTTAGTGATGTCTATGCATAAATGGGCAGCAATCCATAGATGATCTTAAATTGAACTTGCTATTCCTGTGAAGTTATTCGGTTAAATCCTTATTTACTTGTCGGAGACCTTTCTCCTGTGTGGCTTGTTTCTGGTAGTAAGAATAGTGTCCTTTATACGTATATTATGCTGACATATTGGCCATGCTGCTTGCTGAAATTATAATCGTATCATAAAACTGTTCGTTGCTGGCTTAACTTTGCAGGCTTTGAGAATGTAACTAATTATTATTATTTTCTCGTATATATAATGTGTTTATTTATAAAGTTTTGATTTTCATTTTTCAGGACATATGAATTCTACTTTGTTGATTAGTGGTGTTTGAATACTGCAAACTTTATTATCGGTTCAAAACTCAGCAGCATGTAGCAGGAATTTCTGGTCTTAAATGGGATAGTTGTAGCAAGATCCAGTCCTTTTGGCTTGAAATGTCAAGGAAGAAATCTATAAGTAAATCCTTTTGTTTTTACTCTAAAAATAAAAGGTGGGAATATGATCTCTATGGACCTGTAGATATTCTGGACTTCAGCTTAAGTGTTTCTTGGCATGGTTACTTCTAGAGTAATGTTTCTTTTTTTGGTAAATAGGAAAACTGATCCTTTGCTTCTCGCGTTGTTATTTTTGTTTCAACTAAATATTGTTTGTTGCTTTCTTCTTTCTGGTTATGCACTTTACGCAAATAGTTGCAGTGAATGCCCCTGTGCAAAATGTTAAACATCTCAAGTATCGATGATGATCACCACACTGGGTTAGGCTTACTCTATCCTTTTATCAGATAATCTAGCAGATACACACAAGAATGAAGAAATCTTTTGGTTCAATATAATTTCTTTTTTTTTTTTTTCATAAGTTATATATTTTCTTTAGTTGAGAGAGATGCTCCCTGTTTCGTTGAATAAATTTTATGGAACTTTTTCGTAATTATTGTTGACATTCTAGGAACTTGTAATATATTCCTGTGCAAGTCGATTATGTCTTGTATTTTGACGAGCGTTTTTTGCACTTGCAATCTGTGTTTTGTCCAAATAATGGAGACATTTTTTTTAACCCAAAAAAATTATGTTTAAGACCTCATATTAACTCCTTAATTTTAAATATGAAATTACCAAAATACACAGTAATCTTGCCATAGATTTTGCTTTCCTTGATCTTATGAATTCATTTCAAACCAAATATAAGAACACCAGTCACCAAACGACCCACCCTTGGGGATGAAAAATACTCCCCAAACAGCCCCGGTCCACACTTTCTCCACTGCAAGCCACCTTTGGGCCTGGAAAGTCGCTGACCTGGCTGCTGCATCGCCCTTTTAGTCATGCTTCTGTTGCGCCCAGCATGCAAGCTGCCAATCATTCCCCACCACGGAGATCTGCTACACCTAGCTCCAACACGTGTGGTCACAACGCCCAAGCCCGTCGAGATCTCCTTAGTGCCTCCCTCAACAAAAAGAGAAGGAGGAAGATTTGGTTGATATCTTTTCGGTTTTGCTTTCTGTTCGTATCAGTTTATGGTGCGGATGTAAAATTTTAAAGTAGCTCGAAAGCACAAAGTATCGATAAGTCCTAAATTGCAGAAATATAAAGTGCTTAGGTTTAAAATCCAACTATAACAATTGAAATCTGTGGAATATCAAGCAAATAAATGGCATTTTCCAACCCTTGATCCCTATGCAAACGAGTCTGTCCAAGAGTGAGGCAAGATAGAGAGTAAAAAAACAATGGCCAACTTACAAAAATGCCCTCTTAAAGGAGCACTTTTTCAATATTACCTTCTTAAAAGGCTCTTTTCAAAACTGCTCTTTTAATAATAGAAAAAGATTTATTAAAAATTCAAATTACCTTTCATTCTTTAATTAAAAATTTGATTTATTAAAAATCTAAATTACTCTCTTCTCACTTTATCATGTGATAGATTGCTCTGATCACCGACGCAGGAACCGGATTGTAACTTAGTAGGTTCCAAAGTTGAAACCTATTAGATTCTAAAATATTTTCTTGGACACAAAGAAATATCAACCACCTCTAATCGCCAGCACAGATGTCGAATTGTAACTTGGTAGATTCTAAAGTTAAAACTTATTAAATTCCAACATATTTTTTTGAAACAAAGAAACGCCAACTGCCTCTGGTCGCTGCTCAGGGTGTTGAATTGCACCTGATAAGTTCCAAAACTTGAACCCACTAGGTTCCATCATGAAATCTACTAGGTTTCGTCCTAAAACTCGCCGGAACTCACCGGAATCTATCTAGTGATGCAAGAACAGGCCGGCCTGGCCCGTTCTCCTTAGGCCCACGCTAGCCACGGGCCGGGTCAGGCAGGCCCACCAATTTTGTGGGCCAAGCCAGGCCAGCCCATATTGAAATTACCTTGGCCTGGCCCAGCCCACGGGCCAATTTTACGTAGGCCGTGCCGTGGGCCTTAAATGGGCCGGCCCATCTTAGCCCATTATGGGTTTAAATGGGCCAACCCATGAAAACATGTAATTTTTAATTTTTTAATTTTTATTTTTTATTTTTGAATTTTTAAACAAGTTAACAAATATAAAAGTTTGAATAGTCAAAGGAAATATAAAAAGGGATATTTTATTTACGATTGTCTCATTAAAAACCTTTTTAGGGAAAACCCAGTGGGACAAAACTTGAATAAGAAAAAAAGACTACAATCGGGATAATTATACATAAGATGTTTACAAAATTACTACAAACATAAAAAAAATAAAAAAATATTGTTCATTGTGGGTCGGGATGGGCTAGCCCATTATGGGCCTAAACGGGCCTGGCCAAGCAGGCCTAGCCTGCCCCAGTCTGACCCATGATTTTCCATGGGCCGTGCTAGGCCGACCCATGGGCCGGCCAGGCCAGCCCATGGCCGACATATATTGACCAAGCCCAGCCCACCAATATTTATGGGCTGGGCCAGGCCATGAACAGTGCCGATAGCAGGACAGGCCTCGGCTCATTGTTGCATCTCTAATTCTATCCTAGAATCCACCGGATTCTATTCTAGAACCCGCTAAGTTTGATCTCCAAAACTCCATCTTGGAATCTAGCAAATTATATTTTTTTACTAATAAATACCATCATTACACTTTTTTTTTTCTATAAAATCATTGCAAAATAATAACATCCCAAAATCATAAAACAAAAATGAGCAGATTATACAAATTAACATACAAATGAAAACAAGAATCAAAATAAAAAAATAAAATAAAAAATAACAAAAAGATCCAAATGCCTCATCATCTTTACTTTTGATTTTGATTTCCTATCTAGCCTTCTAAAACTAAGAGAGCTATATAAATACTAGTTTAAAATGCACATGCATATGCAGGCAAGTACCCAATTTATTGAATTTTTTATTCAAAAAAGTTTAAGATTTGCTTGAATACATGGTTCAAACTAAAAGTTTAAATTGAAAATACTGTAACAATTTAAGTTTATTAAATAAAATACCGTAGATGAAAAATAATTACTTCAATAACATACATGTAGAAAATAAAATTTAAGAGAAATGTTAAAAAGAAGGATAAATATGAAGAAAAAATAAAATATTTAGGAAAGAAAAGGTAAAAAAGTTGAAATGCTAAAAATAAGGGAAAAGATTAAAAAGATAAAAATATTTAGAGATGAAAAACAAAATAAAACTGAAAAGCAAAAAAAAAAAAAAATCAACAAAAACGTCACCATTTTGGTTGAAAAAGAAGAATCTTTTTCTTTTTTTATATTTAAATAGTTATAAATGCTAAAAAGAATGGCAAAATAAAAAAGATAAAATATTTAGGAAAGAATAAAATAAAAAAGTTAAAATACAAAGAGGAAAACTAAAAAGAAAGGGCAAAAGGAAAAATATCAAATATGTAAGAGGAAGAAAAGCGATAAAAAAAAGGTTTAAAAGCCAAAAAAAAAAAAAAAAGGAGGGAGTGGGGGACCAAAATCGAAAGCTACAACGCCTATATTAGCACTTATTATTATATAATAATAGATAATAGATACAAGCTTCCTTATCTGGTTACTGGTGGCCAAGATTCATCGTTTTCAACATGTCCGTGGTTTTGATGATGAGTTCTGTGGCTTATTCTCCTGCGATAGTAAATAAAAGACATTATGTAATAAACAACATATGCTAAAAAAAAGAAAATCTATAACCCATTATTTATAGAATTGTAGGTTTAAGTTAGTGTATACTATACATTTTAAAATGAAACTTACTGTTTTTTTGTAACAGAATAATAACCCAATATGATTGAATAAAATTATTCTTACCAGGAGCTAAACTTGTATATTTTAAAAAAAGAAGAGAATTTTATTATCGTCTATTTCAATGATTTAAAAGGATTTCTAAAGCTAAACTTGTATATTTTAAAAAAAGAAGAGAATTTTATCACCGTCTATTTCAACGATTTAAAAGGATTTCTAAGAAAACATCAACCATCTACCGTTATCTACTGTTTTATTAATAACAGGGTTATAACTCTATACGATTAAATAGGATTGTTTACGCCAGAAACTAAACTTGTATATGCAAAAAACAAAAAAAAGATGATTCTATCACCATCCATTTCAATGATTTGAAGGATTTTCGGAAAAACACCAACCATCCATGGTGCGAAACAAGGATTGAAGAATGAAGAATATGGCCCACACTAAATTCCTCAACTAAAGAGTAAAAGACTGGAACTCTCAAAAATCCATGAGAGCAAAGAGGAAAAAATGAAACTCACGTTCCATTACCAAACATAACGTGGATAAGCACCAAACTCCTCAACCTAAAAAAAAAAAAACTCAAAATTTCAAAAATTTATGAGAAAAGCAAAAAAAAAAAAAAAAAAAAAGAAACTCATATACCATTATCATTATCAAATATTTTTTGAATAAGCAAAAAATTGCTCAACCAAAAAAAAAAGGAGATTCAAATTCAAAAATTCATGAGAAAAAGGAAACCACATTACCAAACATTTTGTAAGAAAAAACAAAAAACAAAAAACAAAAAGAAGTTGCAGTTGCAATTATGATTACCAATCGTGAACAAGAACAAAGAGAGCCCAGAACACGGTTCCCTGGGCAATCCAGTAGAGAGGACGAACGACCCAGTTGTTGAAGTAAGCATCAACAGCCGCCAAGCCAAAAGGGACAACGACATCTCCTTGTTTCTCATCATCCATTAGATCTTTCCCTGTAGCAGCAAGATTTATTTTCCCAATCTTCCTAAAAAAAAAAAAGGCAGAACTGGAACCTTTCTTTATTCTCTTTCTTTTCATGAGTAGTAGCACTGCTCCAGATATTGATTGAGAAATTGTGTACCTTGCAGCTTCGTATTAGCCCCCATAAATTTCAGCATTTGTTCAGTAATTCCTCCTGCGAAATAAACAAGAAATTTTCATCAAATATTGAAACACATGGGTGATTCCTCAAGCTATAACACAAGGAAAAAAAGAGAGAATAAGACATAACACAAGCATACATTCATCAAGAAACAAAATCCAAACAACTGAAAAATCTACATTGATCAATATTTCCTAGCAAAAGCTAGGTATGTTGTATAAGGAAAAAAAAAAGGAAATAAAAAAAGGAAGAAGACATAACATAAGAAATTTACATATATCAAAGAACAAATTCAAACAACCTATATTTTTAAAACACAAATCCAAACAACTTGTTGCTTTTAAGAGTTCCGTCGTTGATCTGACAAAGAAGAACGGCACCAAACGAAAAAAGCATAGCGGCGAGAGCGACTTCATCATCCTTCGTCGATGCGATGATCTGTGGTCGGTTGATAGCGACGGCATGCTTTGTTTGTGGTGTGAGAAGATTGATGACAGTGATGGAACGAAGAACACAACGGTGATGGCATCTTCGTCTTCCTCCGACGACACAACGATCTGTGATAGGAGACGAGCTCGACGGCATACTTCTTTCGTAATTGAGGAGAGAGAGCTGAGAACAGAGAAAGAAATGAGAGAAAGAGAAGAGAGAAGGAGGTGTAGTGAAAGATAGAAGAGCCAGAAAGATCTGAAAGAAGAAGAGATCGCATAGAGAGAGAGAAAGGGAGGAAAGAGATCTATATGGAAGAATTTGAAGAAAATGGCAAAAAAAAAATTTGAATTGAGTAAATGATTTTTTTTTTAACTAAAAAATATGCTTTTTTGTATAGGTAAATTGTCTCAGTTTTTTTTAAAAAATAAGAAAAATGACAATAGCAGGATAAGTAACCTCAACAGAATGAAAAAAAAAATGGAACCGTTTTGATGTCTAAAAAGCTTTTTTTTTGTGCCAAAAACTGTCCAAAAAAAAAGGGTCATGTCACGCCCCAGAGTACGGGAGGTGACGTGGCGGAATATTTAGATTAATTAAAAGAGAATTTGATTGAAACCGAATCAAATTAAATGAGAAATAAGAAGATTTCCACCACATTTTATAAAAGAATTTATAAATATTAAACAAGTAATATAAATTAAATAAATACCGCGAGTGTGGGTTCCACAACCCACAACTTGTGCACACACATGGTTCTGACAATATCATAAATACAATCACAGTCCAGATACAAATAAAATTAAAATCTTACATGCCTTGATTAAATAATACAAAATATGATTTAATCCTCCTAATGCTCTTGAGTTCGGTCCGAAGAATCCTCTCCAAACCTAAATGGGAAACCACCTAGAGGGGGAAAATTTAAAACAATAAAACGTGAGCGAAAGGCTCAGTAGGACTATGTTTTATAAATAATTGAATTTAAGGAAACAGTTCATTGTTATGAGTACTCAAAAGAAAACTTAAATAAACAAATAAATAAATAAATACAAAATTTGAGTAGAGCTGTTCTGACACAGAACAGTCTACTCGTACAATCGAAAACACCATTCTTCTTTTACCTAGGCAAACCATGATATCACCACCGTAGTGGCCCAGCTGGGTTTCGGGACCTGCCCCCAAGGTCGATCGCTACACGACCCGATCTCTGATATGGCATCATGCCTTAGTGTTTGTTATCATTATCATTCAAAACCCAATTACCGAGTGTTGTCAATTACGTTCATTATGAAGTTCATTTCATAATCACGGTATATTAAAATATAACCGATAAAACCATTTTCAAACAACCGTTGAAAACATTTTGATAGAAATCCTTTTCAAAGCCAAATCATTTCAAAACCAGGCTACCAAAGAAATAGGATAGAAGTCCTACCTCAATACTCGTGCCGGTGCCCCACACCGTAATCCCGGTCCGCTATACGTTAGCTCCACGGAACCACGAACGATCCTAGACACAAACTAAGTCGATCAATATCTAGTTCGAGACATTCTATGTTACGAAACCATTTCATGACGTCCTAGTGTGCCATTTGTATCATTAAAATCATTCTATAAGGTTGGGATTTAAATCAGGGTTCAAAACAGTGAAAACGGGTAAAAATTCACAAAATTTTTCATGCCTCGGTCGGCCTGCTGGACGCCCTGCTTCGGCCGGCCGAACTGCACAGTTCGGCCTGCCGGAAGCAAAGTTCGGTCGGCCGAACACTTCCCCAGGTTCGGCCTGCCGGTCGGAAGAACACCGGCCTGCCGATCATCACTCCGGCCTGTCGAACTGGGAAAATCCAGAAATCCCAGCCACGGGTTTCTCGATCCCCAAAATTCAAATCTTGATTCTAACCTGTTTTTCTCAAATCCCAGGCATGAAAAACAATCATAGTTGATAGAAAAACATACTAGAACATGTTTGAACTCATTTAAACAAGATTTAAACTCAAAATCCTCAAAAATCCAAAAATGAGAAAATGAGGGGAAAAATGAAAAATCTTGAATTCAATCCGTTTTTCTTCAATCTAAGCTTAGATTCTAGTTGTTCTAAGTTCATTTAACTCAAATCCACGGTTTTCTAAGCTTAAACAAACCTAGATTTCAAAAATGCACAAAATTAAAAATTTTGTAAAAAGTTTAGAAATTTCGAATCTAACCTCGAATCGAAGCTTCAATCCACGATCTCGGTTGCTAAATCTCATCCCTGAGCCTCCTCCTTGCTAACCCGAAGCTTGGACTCGAATTTGGTTTCAAAATTTGAGAGAGAAATTTGAGAGAGAGAGGGGAAACCGAGAGAGAGTTCAAGAGGAAGAGAGAGAGGGATGCGTGAGAGTGAGGAGAGAGAGAGAGAGGAAGGAAATAAATAGAGAAAATCAGTGGGCGGTTTTACTGTGCGAAAACCATGTGCCGCCCACGGTTTTGTAAAACGGAGTATTTTTTTAACATTTTACAAATTGTTGTGTTTTAAAACTCAAAACATCATTTTAAAATAATAAGAAATCATTTGAACGCATCAATTTAACAAAACAACCAAAAATTCAAAATCCAACCAAATAATCTAATTAATGTTAAAACGTTAATTATGGTACACTAATTCATCATTTATATTACATTAACATTAAATAAATTTCAGGGCGTTACAACTCTCCACCCCTAAAAGAAATTTCGCCCTTGAAATTTACAACTCATTTTAGAAACAAAACAAATGCGGATACAATTCCCGCATACTCGACTCTAGTTCCCAAGTGGCTTCATCAACCCCATGATGCTGCCACACGACTTTTACCAACGGTATCTCACGACGACGCAAGCTAATTACTTTCCGGTCGATGATCTGAATCGGCACTTCCTCGTACGTCGTATCTTCTTGAACCTGCACATCGCGGAATGAAACTATCTTACCCTGCTCAGGTGGACACTTCCTAAGCATTGACACATGAAACACATCGTGAACATGAGAAAGTCTGGGCAGAAGATCAAGCCAATAAGCGACCACACCAACACGCTGAGTGATCTCGAACGGCCCAATATACCTCGGTGCGAGCTTCCCACTCACCCCGAACCGCATAGTTCCCTTACGAGGCGATACCCTCAAGAGAACGAAATCTCCAACCGTGAACTCTAAAGATCTACGTCTCCTATCGGCGTAGCTCTTCTGCCGACTCTGAGCTGCCCTCAACCGATCTCGAATCACCGTGACTTTCTCGTTACTATCACGAATCTCATCCGGCCCAAGAATAACTCTATCTTCCAGCTCGGCCCAACACACAGGTGACCGACACGGTCGCCCATACAACGCCTCAAATGGTGCCATACCGATACTAGCCTGATAACTATTGTTGTACGCGAACTCCGCCAAATGCAAACATTGCTTCCAATTCCCGCCGAAGTCCAACGCACAAGCACGCAACATATCCTCGAGAACCTGAATAACCCGCTCAGACTGCCCATCAGTCTGAGGATGAAACGCCGTACTGAAGTTCAAATCCGTACCTAAAGCCTCCTGAAAACTCCTCCAGTACTTAGCATTAAACCTGGTGTCTCGATCAGAGGTGATGGACAAAGGAACTCCATGCAACCTCACAATGTTCTGCACATACAACTCCCCGAGAACCTTCCTAGAACACGTCGACCTAAACGGAATGAAATGCGCCGATTTTGTCAACCTGTCGACCACAACCCAAACTGCATCGTGCCGCTGCTCCGTCCTCGGTAAACCTGTGAGAAAATCCATCGTCACATGCTCTCATTTCCACCCTGGAATAGGAAGCGGCTGAAGCTGACCTGTAGGCTTCTGATGCTCGGCTTTCACCTGAAGACACGTCGAACACTTGGCCACGTACTCTCGAACATCTTTCTTCATGCCTCTCCACCAATACTGCCTCTTCAAATCACGATACATCTTGGTGCTCCCTGGATGAATAGCGAACTGAGACCTATGAGCTTCATCTAGAACGGCTTTCGTCACCTCGGTGATAACTGGAACTGCAAGACGCTCCTGGAAGTACAACGATCCGTCTGCATGCATGCTCCATTCCTCAAACTCCTCCCCGTTCTGAATCCGCGACCAAATCCCCTGCAAATGCTGATCCTGCCATTGACTTTGCTTCACCATCCGAACAAGAGCTGGAGTCGCTTCCACGTGATATAATGAAACTCGATCACAATCTTCACGATACAGTAGCCGATACTCACTCACTGTCGCATCCCTGCTCCAGTCCTCAAAAATCAAACAAGCGAGAATCCCTGAAGACTTCCTGCTATGCGCATCCGCGACCACATTAGCTTTCCCGGGATGATACTGCAATGCGAAATCATAATCCTCCATATACTCTACCCATCTGCGCTGCCTCAGATTGAGATCCCTCTGAGTGAACAGATACCTCAAACTCTTGTGATCGGAGAAGACTTGAAACGATGCTCCATACAAGTAACACCTCCAAATCTTCAGCGCGTAGAGCACCGCCGCAAGCTCTAAATCATGAGTAGGATAATTTCGCTCGTGAGGTCGTAGCTGTCTCGATCCGTACGCAACCACACGCCCATGCTGCATCAACACGCATCCAAGTCCGCGCCCTGAAGCATCCGCATAAACCTCATATGGCTCGTCACTGCTAGGAATAACTAATACTGGAGCTGAAGTCAACCGGTTCTTCAATTCCTGAAAAGCAAGCTCACAATCTTCATTCCACTCAAACCTGACATTTTTCTTGATCAACCTCGTCAACGGAGCTGCAATCTTCGAAAAATCCTTTACAAATTTCCTGTAATATCCAGCAAGACCTAAGAAGCTGCGAATCTCCGCTACATTCCTTGGTCGTTCCCATTCCAATATAGCCTCAATCTTGGACGGATCCACTGAAATACCATGCTCCGAGATAACATGACCCAGAAACTTGACCTCAGTCAACCAGAACTCACACTTTTCCGTCTTAGCATACAACTGGTGCTCCCGCAGAGTCTGAAGCACGATCCGAAGATGCTGCTCATGCTCCTCCCAAGTCTTAGAATACACAAGAATGTCATCGATGAACACGATCACAAACTGATCTAGATACGGCCTAAATATCCTGTTCATCAAATCCATAAAAGCTGTCGGAGCATTCGTCAACCCAAAAGACATGACCAGAAACTCAAAGTGCCCATACCGAGTCCTAAAAGTTGTCTTGGGAATATCCTCTTCCTTGATCCTGAGCTGATGATAACCTGAACGCAAATCAATCTTCGAGAAGTACCGCGAACCTCCCAACTGATCAAATAGCTCATCAATCCTAGGCAAGGGATACTTGTTCTTCACCGTAACACGATTCAGCTGTCGATAATCCACACATAACCTGAGAGTCCCATCATGCTTCTTAGCGAACAAAACTGGTGCTCCCCACGGAGATGTGCTGTTCTGAATATACCCCTTATCAGCAAGCTCCTGAAGTTGCTTCCTCAATTTCTTCATTTCTACCGGTGCCATCCGATAAGGTGCCATAGAAATCGGTGATGTCCCTGGAAACAACTCGATACCAAACTCAATCTCCCGATGCGGTGGTAATCCTAGCAACTCGTCGGGGAAAACATCCTCAAACTCATCAACCACCAGAATCGCTACACTGCTACTCGAAACATAGGGCTCGCAATCCAGGTTGGCAAGAAAAGCACAACAACCTAGATTCCTTCGCCCTCCTAAACACGACTTCATGAGACGCTCACTCATTAACCAATCACCACCACCCTGGTAAGTGATTACCGTCCCCCTATCAGACACTAGGGTCACTTTTCTAAGTTGGCATTCCACAACTGCACTATACCTGGACAACCAGTCCATCCCTAGAATTACATCATAAGAACTCATGGGGAGTATAATCAAATCACTTTTCAAAATATCATCCCCAATCTTTATTTTACAGGATTTACACATACAATTTACACACCCGCCCCAAGGGAGAAGTTATGACTAGGGGTTCATTAAACTCTTCTACCTCTAATCCCAAGGCATGTACAAAAGAACTCGAAATGAGAGAATGAGAGGCACCGGTATCAAATAAAACGCGAGCTAAGGATCTGGAAACCAAAATCATACCATCAACAACCGCGTTACCAGTCTGAGAATCTGATCCTCCAGATGCCATTGCATGAACCTGCACTGGCGCCTTCCCTTTTCCTCTACCGACATTGCTGGGTCCTGGATTACTCGACCGATGCTGCTGAGATGGAGACGACTGCACACTACCGGTACTCGGCGCTCGATACTGAGGAACACTATGCTGAAAATGCTGCGGCTGCTGCCCCCGTACCGGATATGAGAATTGCTGAGGAGAGAACTGCGGATACTGCAACTGCGGGTACTGCGGAGGCGGAGGTAAAGTCTAAGGCTGAGGCTGAGATGAACGACTGGCATCCTCCTCGGTCTAAGATCCAAGACGAGCACTCCTGATTGGGCAATTCCACTTGATGTGTCTGGGCTGCTGACAGAAATGACAATGAAAGCTGTAGGGATTGTTGCGCCCGCTGCTAGACGAACTGCTGCTACCACTGGTCGCACCGCCTTGCTTGCCTTTCCCCGGAGCTAGACGACTACTGGTGCTCTTCCTGCCACTCCTCTGCGGTCCTCCTGAAGCCTTGGCTCGGTCCTCACAATACTGCACATAATCATTCTCCACGGAGATCGCCGACGACACAAGCTCTCCGAAACTCCTAAGCCGTAGAGCAACCAACTGCCGCCGAATAGGAGCCTTGAGTCCTTCCTGAAACTTAATACATTTCTCACGCTCTGATGCCACCGTCGATGGAGCAAACCTAGCCAACTCATTAAACTTTGCCTCATATTCCCGAACTGACAGATCACCCTGCTGCAATCTGTATAACTCAGCTGCCTTCTGATCTCTATACCCCTGCGAAAAATACCGTTCATAGAACAGCTCCTCGAACCTGTCCCAACTGATATCACCACCGCGCTCCAAACGCTTAGTCTATTTCCACCAAGTGTTAGCGCCACCCTCGAGCTTATACGCCGCGAACTCCACACGACACTCCTCAGGCACACCAAGAGTATCCAAATGCTTCAAGATCGAATCCAACCAATACTCTGCTAACTGTGGATCCCCATTGCCATCAAAAGTCAGCATAGACGCCCGTCAAAATTCCTTAAAGTACGCATGCCGACTACCAACATCAGAATCTCCCGGTCTAGCCCTGGCTGCCATCTGCTGAAAAGCCGCAAACATAGACCTCATCATGCTCTCATCATTTCCGAACTCGGCGTCAGCAGTCGAACGACGACTAGGTGCCATTCTCTCACTTTTGAAAACAAAATTTGGACTATCAGAGGTATTTCATTGTCAAACCTATGTGTGCACAATTCTCAAGGTTCATAACCTTGAGCTCTGATACCATTCTGTCACGACCCGGAGTGCGGGAGGTGACATGGCGGAATATTTAGATTAATTAAAAGAGAATTTGATTGAAACCGAATCAAATTAAATGAGAAATAAGAAGATTTCCACCACATTTTATAAAAGAATTTATAAATATTAAGCAAGTAATATAAATTAAATAAATACCGCGAGTATGGGTTCCACAACCCACAACTTGTGCACACACATGGTTCTGACAATATCATAAATACAATCACAGTCCAGATACAAATAAAATTAAAATCTTACATGCCTTTATTAAATAATACAAAATATGATTTAATCCTCCTAATGCTCCTGAGTTTGGTCTGAAGAATCTTCTCCAAACCTAAATGGGAAACCACCTAGAGGGGGAAAATTTAAAACAATAAAACGTGAGCGAAAGGCTCAGTAGGACTATGTTTTATAAATAATTGAATTTAAGGAAACAGTTCATTGTTATGAGTACTCAAAAGAAAACTTAAATAAACAAATAAATAAATAAATACAAAATTTGAGTAGAGCTGTTCTGACACAGAACAGTCTACTCGTACAATCGAAAACACCATTCTTCTTTTACCTAGGCAAACCATGATATCACCACCGTAGTGGCCCAGCTGGGTTTCGGGACCTGCCCCCAAGGTCGATCGCTACACGACCCGATCTCTGATATGGCATCATGCCTTAGTGTTTGTTATCATTATCATTCAAAACCCAATTACCGAGTGTTGTCAATTACGTTCATTATGAAGTTCATTTCATAATCACGGTATATTAAAATATAACCGATAAAACCATTTTCAAACAACCGTTGAAAACATTTTGATAGAAATCCTTTTCAAAGCCAAATCATTTCAAAACCAGGCTACCAAAGAAATAGGATAGAAGTCCTACCTCAATACTCGTGCTGGTGCCCCACACCGTAATCCCGGTCCGCTATACGTTAGCTCCACGGAACCACGAACGATCCTAGACACAAACTAAGTCGATCAATATCTAGTTCGAGACATTCTATGTTACGAAACCATTTCATGATGTCCTAGTGTGCCATTTGTATCATTAAAATCATTCTATAAGGTTGGGATCTAAATCAGGGTTCAAAACAGTGAAAACAGGTAAAAAATCACAAAATTTTCCATGCCTCGGTCGGCCTGCCGGACGCCCTGCTTCGGCCGGCCGAACTGCACAGTTCGGCCTGCCGGAAGCAAAGTTCGGTCGGCCGAACACTTCCCCAGGTTCGGCCTGCCGGTCGGAAGAACACCGGCCTGCCGATCATCACTCCGGCCTGCCGAACACACAGTTCGGCCTGCCGAACTGGAAAAATCCAGAAATCCCAGCCACGGGTTTCTCGATCCCTAAAATTCAAATCTTGATTCTAACCTATTTTTCTCAAATCCCAGGCATGAAAAACAATCATAGTTGATAGAAAAACATACTAGAACATGTTTGAACTCATTTAAACAAGATTTAAACTCAAAATCCTCAAAAATCTGAAAATGAGAAAATGAGGGGAAAAATGAAAAATCTTGAATTCAATCCGTTTTTCTTCAATCTAAGCTTAGATTCTAGTTGTTCTAAGTTCATTTAACTCAAATCCACGGTTTTCTAAGCTTAAACAAACCTAGATTTCAAAAATGCACAAAATTGAAAATTTTGCAAAAAGTTTAGAAATTTCGAATCTAACCTCGAATCGAAGCTTCAATCCACGATCTCGGTTGCTAAATCGCATCCCTGAGCCTCCTCCTTGCTAACCCGATGCTTGGACTCGAATTTGGTTTCAAAATTTGAGAGAGAAATTTGAGAGAGAGAGGGGAAACCGAGAGAGAGTTCAAGAGGAAGAGAGAGAGGGATGCGTGAGAGTGAGGAGAGAGAGAGAGAGGAAGGAAATAAATAGAGAAAATCGGTGGGCGGTTTTACTGTACGAAAACCATATGCCGCCCACGGTTTTGTAAAACAGAGTATTTTTTTAACATTTTACAAATTGTTGTGTTTTAAAACTCAAAACATCATTTTAAAACAATAAGAAATCATTTGAACGCATCAATTTAACAAAACAACCAAAAATTCAAAATCCAACCAAATAATCTAATTAATGTTAAAACGTTAATTATGGCACACTAATTCATCATTTATATTACATTAACAATAAATAAATTTTAGGGCGTTACAGGTCATTGACAAAAAAATTTTTTCCCCAAAAGTCATTTTTAAAAATCCTCCTATCTATATACAGTAAAGTCCATGAGTTGGCCCATACGAAGTAATAGGAAGCTATCTCTCGAACATGCTTTGTTGAGGTGGATAAAATCTACACAAGTCCTCTGTTGAAAAATGATTACGCAGTAGAATTTTAAAAAAATTTTAAATATAACTCTTTTTTATAAACGAGTTAAACATGCTATATAAAATAAATTAATAAAAAATCTTTCATAACTTATACAATCAGAGTTGTACTTCTGACAAGAAATTATATGATAAAATTGCTATTGAGAATCACGTCTGAAAGAGCCTCAACCAATAATCTTCTTTGTTATTATCTGTTCTACGATCGGAGTGCGAGTGGGCATACTTTGTTCGATTCTTCTTTTGCTAACTTCTCCCCACAATCACAATAAACAATAAAAATTACTGCTCTAGATATTGAACAATAATTCTATAGAGTGACAAAATTTCTCTCTTTAGGAAACTCTCTCTAAACATCTCAGGTGACTTCACTTATGGTAATAAACCATAGGAAAATGTTTCTTATTTAGAGTGGTTGGATGGAAACTAATTCTTATCAAATTAAGCTTCAAAATTTGAATTAGGATCAACTCCAATAGCTATAATCACGTTTGACACGAATCGCTGATCTTGGAGGGGCCGATCGACCGGGTTGACATAGTAGACATGGCTATGCATTTTCCAGCTCCTCTAGAGATACCCAATCCACCCGTTTAAACCGATTGGATAATATCTACTTTATTTGACCCAGCTATTTTTTGTAGAGCCTTGGTTTTAATTCAACCAAAGACAGAAGTAGTTTGATTAAAGCAATCATATAAAGATAATCCCATTCAAAAAAAAAATTCAAATAATTCAATATGTTTATCTTGAATTAATTTTCAAAAGCAATTCAACTAATAAACTAAATATGAATTATTAAATCCAATTGATCGAACTTTAACTAATCTTAAGAACTAACATAAGTAACCAATATGTCAAAAAAACACGCCATATCATTACAAATATATATATATATATATGAGCTAGCAAAGGGGACCCGAAAAACATATATAGATCCAGCTCCTATAATAATAAAAATAACATATCCTTGACATATACATTTTATAATTATCAGCTCTAATGCTACACTCTCACGCTATATATAAAAATTATGAAACTTCAATAAGTTAATCATCCATGACATATCATAATGCATAATATCCCAATTGGATATTCATAATCGGTATAAGGATAAATTTCATTTTGTCTTCCCGATTATATTTATCTTATGCTCTAATCTGGCCATTAGAATACTTACTATTTTTAACCAATAAGAATAGTATATCATTCGGTTACACATATGTATCCAAATGGTTAAGCTCTCCAGTTTTCAACTAAAGGATAATGTCTATAAGAGAATATTATTGACTCTACAAAAAGAACTATTGATTCCATATATGTGAATGACGAGTCTATGTCATTCAAGAGTCATGTATCCAATGTAACGATACATGTACCTTCATATAATTCAGGATATCACCCTTTGGTACATCAAAAGGCATAAGTCAAGGATACAGACTCATTGATGAATTTCAAGAAATATAACACATATAATTGTTTAAAGTGAATTGATTTATTCAAATAGAATTATTAACTAAATCAATTCATCTTTAGTCCCGATCTAATAAATTGTCACCAATGACAATATACCAATATCTCTACTCCCAAAGTCCCACTCCAATGACTAAGATAAGCTATCTTTTGTTAAGGATGTGAACAACGTAACAATCTTAACATGAATAAAGTGCCTAACTTTATTCCTTCGATTGCGGGCCATTTTATATTTAGACTACCTTAATATTCATATCTTCTGCATAATATGTCCATTATATTCACAATCTTAAAAGTTTAGATTGATAGGCTCGGACTTTTTGTTTGCATATTATACATTCAATATAAATAAACATAAAAAGAACATATTTGATATATTAAATTCTTTATTGATTAAATATCTTAAAAAATTACATCATTTAATCCTTAGGGTACTTTACTAAGATTGGGTTCTTAGCCTTCTTTACTAAGATTGGGTTTACCAACCAATTGTTAGACATGTATGCTCTAAGGAGTAAAAATGTAATACGTTTTTGGAGACATTTTTATCAATAAAGAATTTATTAATTTATATATACCAAATATTGTCCTCTTTACGTTCATATTTGTTGAATGTATGATAAGCAAACAGTAGTTTGAGACTGTCAGTCTAAACCCTAAGAATTGGGCATATCATGGGATGATTATGCGGAAGACACAATTCTTACGGTGACGGTCTAAAACATATGATCCGCAATCGAGGGAATAAAGTTGTGCGCTTTATTCATGTAAAGATTGTTATGTTGTCTATATCCCTTTTGGGAGATGGTTTGTCTTGGCCATCGGAGTTGGACTCCGTGAATAGAAACATTGGCGCGTTGTCATAGTTGACGATGTGTTGGATCGGGACATAAAGTGAATTGATTTGGATTAATAATTCTGTCTTGGCAAATCGATTCACTTTAGACAATCATTTGTATTGTATCTTAATCCTGAGATGAATAATGGGCCCGTTGTCTTGACTTGTGTCTTTTGATGTACCAATGGGTGACTCCCACATTTCTATAGTGGCATGCATGCCGGTACGTTGGAGGCATGACTCTTGATAGCGTAGACTTGTTATTCATAGATATGGAATCCATAGCTCCTCTTTAGGAGTAATGATATCCTCTTATATGCGTTGTCCTGTAATTGGAAAACTAGAGCGCTCAACCATTTCGATACAAAGGTGTAATCGAATGGTATACTATCTTTGGATGGTAAGTTTTCTAATGGTGAGACAATGGAACGTAAGATAAAAATAATCGGGAAGGTAAGACAGAACTTGTCCTTAAGCCGATTATGGATGATCATATGGCGATGCGATACACTATGATATGTCATGGAGACTTAGCTACACGAGCTTCGTAATTCTATAAAGTTCGAGAGTGCAGCTCCAAGCTTTTAGTGGAGTAGCGTTGGAGTTGATAATTGTGAAATGTATATCTGGGATATTGGGTTTCATAATTATCATGAGCTTGAACTTTATAGGTCCATTTGGTCCCCTTTGCTAGCTCACAAAGTTCCGTAACAACACGGCGTGCTTTTCTAATAATTGGTGACTTATGTCGGATTTATCGGATTGGTTTAAAATTTGTAAGAATCAAATAATTCATGTCTATTTATCGGTTGAATTAATTTTGTAAGAAATTAGTTCAAGATAAACTTGTTGAATTATTGCAATCAGATAATTCTTGTCTGTTTATCGGTTGTTTTAATTTTGGACAAATTAGAACAAGATAAACTTGTAGAATTATTGTGAATTGATTTATTTTCTTAGAGATTATCTTGATAAAGTTTGTTTTGATCAGATAACTTCTCTATTGGGTTATTTGAATCAAAACTGAGACTTGATCCTTTAGAATCTCGGGTGGAAAATAAAATATTTGTTGAGATTTTTTCTCGAGAGATCGGCCTGCCGAATGACGTGTTCGGCCTGCCAAATGATGTGTTTGGCCTGCCGAACTGGCCTGTTCGGCCTGCCGATCAGCGGAGATAAGATTATACATTTTTACGCGGATCTTGTCAGATATTGATCCGAACTTGATTCTGTTTCGAGTTTTTGAGACCTAATCTGATATGGACTGACCCTAGGACCAATAGGTATAAAAAGGGAGTGAGTCTCATGATTTACTCAGATCAATTTGAGAGATTAAGAGTGATACTCTTCTAGTGAGCATCTGAAATACTCCCTGAGAGCTTTTGTTCACAAATCACGAACACTAGCTTTGGGTTCTCTCTGTTGGTTGGAAGGAGAGTCACCGGTGGAAGAGCTGTACATGTGAGCCCACACTCACTCCGGTTGTGGATAGAGAATAGCAAAGAAGACCAGTTGGTTGAGGCTCTTCTGGAACGTTACTTCTCTACACAGGTCGCGGAGGTTCTTCGGCACACTGAGGTTAGTAAGATCTGTTTAATTTATACATATAACATGTCAAACTTGTGTTTTGGAAAATACTATGACGAAAATTTTTAAAATTTCGTTGCGCACTTTGTTTCCAACACCAATCTAGATAAAATGACTCTCGGATGAAGCCGTTGTCAAAAAGCTTGTCAACTTCGTCTTTGAGGGCTGGATATCTTTTCATGTCCATGGACCTCCACTTTTGCCTAACAGGTCTAGCACTTAGATCAATATTTAACTCATTTGAGATAATGTTAGGATCAATAGCCTTCATGTAGGAATGATTCCAAGTGAAGACATCAAGGTTGTTCTTCAAGAAAGTGACAATTGTTCCCTAAGTAGGCTCTATAAGTCCTCTACCTATCGTTAAAACTTTGCATCTATCCTCATTTATTAAGACATCGACGACCTCTTCCATAGGTTCAACTGCCTTCTCCTCCTTGCTAACCCATGAATCCTCTATTTCATTTGATGGCCCTTTTTCATTACAGCTTTCACTTCGTGGAACTTCCCCTTTGTCGATTCCTTTATGATGTTGAGGCAGCATGCTCTTGCGATTACTAGGTTTCCCCTTTGTGTCCCAATTTTGCAAATCGTTGGGAATTTAATGGTTAGGTGGTAGATTTAGGTCATAGCTTTTAGGCTTTTCAAGGTGGGTCTCCCAATCACAGCATGAAAGGATGAAGTACATCTGATCACTATGAAGTTAGTCGCAACAGCAACTTGTAGAGGATTCTCACCAACTAATATTGAATTTTCAATAAATTCATCAAGCATTATGCTATGCCCAGTCAAGCCATAGATGGTGTGGTCTGTTGGAAACCAAGTACGCAGCAGAATTTTAAAAATTTTTCCATCAGAGTAATTTCCAAAACACAAGTATGACATGTTATATGTATAAATTAGACAGATCTTACTAACCTCAGTGTGCCGAAGAACCTCCGCAACCTGTGCAGAGAAGTAATGTTCCAGAAGAGCCTCAACCAACTGGTCTTCTTTGCCATTCTCTATCCACAACCAGAGTGAGTATGGGCTCACACGTACAGCTCTTCCACCGGTGACTCTCCTTCCAACCAATAGAGAGAACCCAAAGCTAGTGTTCGTGATTTGTGAACAAAAGCTCTCAGGGAGTATTTCAGATGCTCACTAGAAGAGTATCACTCTTAATCTCTCAAATTGATCTGAGTAAATCATGAGACTCACTCCCTTTTTATACCTATTGGTCCTAGGGTCAGTCCATATCAGATTAGGTCTCAAAAACTCGAAACAGAATCAAGTTCGGATCAATATCTGACAAGATCCGCGTAAAAATGTATAATCTTATCTCCGCTGATCGGCAGGCCGAACAGGCCAGTTCGGCAGGCCAAACACATCATTTGGCAGGCCGAACACGTCATTCGGCAGGCCGATCTCTCGAGAAAAAATCTCAACAAATATTTTATTTTCCACCCGAGATTCTAAAGGATCAAGTCTCAGTTTTGATTCAAATAACCCAATAGAGAAGTTATCTGATCAAAACAAACTTTATCAAGATAATCTCTAAGAAAATAAATCAATTCACAATAATTCTACAAGTTTATCTTGTTCTAATTTGTCCAAAATTAAAACAACCGATAAACAGACAAGAATTATCTGATTGCAATAATTCAACAAGTTTATCTTGAACTAATTTCTTACAAAATTAATTCAACCGATAAATAGACATGAATTATTTGATTCTTACAAATTTTAAACCAATCCGATAAATCCGACATAAGTCACCAATTATTAGAAAAGCACGCCGTGTTGTTACGGAACTTTGTGAGCTAGCAAAGGGGACCAAATGGACCTATAAAGTTCAAGCTCATGATAATTATGAAACCCAATATCCCAAATATACATTTCACAATTATCAACTCCAACGCTACTCCACTAAAAGCTTGGAGCTACACTCTCGAACTTTATAGAATTACGAAGCTCGTGTAGGTAAGTCTCCATGACATATCATAGTGTATCGTACCCCCATATGATAATCCATAATCGGCTTAAGGACAAGTTCTGTCTTACCTTCCTGATTATTTTTATCTTACGTTCCATTGTCTCACCATTAGAAAACTTACCATCCAAAGATAGTATACCATTCGGTTACACCTATGTATCCAAATGGTTGAGCGCTCCAGTTTTTCAATTACAGGACAACGCATATAAGAGGATATCATTACTCCTAAAGAGGAGCTATGGATTTCATATCTATGAATAACAAGTCTACACTATCAAGAGTCATGCCTCCAACGTACCGGCATGCATACCACTATAGAGATGTGGGAGTCACCCATTGGTACATCAAAAGACACAAATCGAGACAACGGGCCCACTATTCATCTCAGGATTAAGATACAATACAAATGACTGTCTAAAGTGAATCGATTTGTCAAGACAGCATTATTATTCAAAATCAATTCACTTTATGTCCCGATCCAACACATCGTCACCTATGACAACGTGCCAATGTTTCTATTCACGGAGTCCAACTCCGATGGCCATGACAAACCATCTCCCAAAAGGGATATAGACAACATAACAATCTTTACATGAATAAAGCGCCCAACTTTATTCCCTCGATTGCGGATCATATGTTTTAGACCATCACTTTAAGAATCGTGTCTACCGCATAATCATCCCATCATATGCCAAATTCTTAAGGTTTAGACTGACAGTCTCAGACTATTGTTTGCTTATCATATATTCAACAAATATGAACGTAAAGAGGACAAGATTTGGTATATATAAATGAATAAATTCTTTATTGATAAAAATGTCTCCAAAAACGTATTACATTTTTACTCCTTAGAGCATACATGTCAAACATGGTCAGTAGTCTTAACTTGTCTACTCCAAGCCCCATTTTATGAAGACATCAAAGTAAAGGATGTCTATAGCACTTCCATTCTCGACAAGGATCTTGTGAACATAGATTGTCACGCCCTAGGGAATGGGAGGTGACGTGGCTGGTTAATTATATTAATAAAGGAGAATTAAATTAAAACATGAATTTAAGGATTTAAATTAAATATGAAAATATGAGAAAAACGCAAAACTTTTTAAAACAAACCTTTACGTTGATTAAGCAAATATGATAATTAAACAAATTAATGAGAAAATAGCAAAGAAATAAAATGAGCGAGAATGGGTCCCACCAACCCACATCTTGTGCACACACATAGTACTGACAATATTACATTACAACCACAGTCCAAGTAGAAGAAAAAAAAATAAAAGGGGTTACATGCCTTGTTCTAGGAAATTTTAAATAATCTTCTAAGTCCTCCTATTACTCTTGAGTCCTGTCTGTGGAGCCTTCCCTGGACATAAGCTGATATCTACCTAGGGGGGAATTTAAAAGAAAAAAAAAACAAACTGTGAGCGAAAGGCTCAGTAGGATTATAATTTAAAAACAATTCATTATTCAAAAAATCATTCAGGAAATATATATGTAATCAAGTAAATAATTAAAGTCCATTAAATTTTCTTACCAAAATTATTTAGTGGTCAACCAGAAGGATCATCATTTTCTTTTCCTAGGCAAACCATAAATAAATCACTAACGTAATGGCCCAGTTGGGTTTCGGGACCTGCCCCAAGGTCGTACTCTACTCGACCCGATCTCTAATATGGCATCATGTCTTCATATTTCTTTTCATCATTATTCAAAACCCACTTACCAGGTATTTTCATTTATGTTCATTATGGGGTTCATTATGTAGATCATCTCAGTTCATGGTTTATAAAACAACCGATAAAACCCTTTACGATCAACCGTTAAAAACATTTTGATAAAGACCCTTTTAAGGACAAAATCATTTGAAACTGGGCTACCAAAGAAAATGGTAGAAGTCCTACCTCAATACTCATACCGGTGCCCCACACCAAAATTCGGATCCGCTATACGTTAGCTCCGTGGATCCACGTACAACAATTAGGTCTATCATTATCTAGCTCAAGTCATCTTATGCTACTAAATCATTTCATGGTGTCCTAATGTGCCATTTATATCTGTAGAATCATTCTATAAGGTTGGAATTTCAATCGGGGTTCAAAACAGTAAAAACGGGTGAAAAATCACAAAATTTTTCCATGCTCAATTGGCCTGTCAGACGCCCTGTTTCGGCCTGCCAGAGAACAAGTTCGGTTTGTCGAACATTTTTCAGGTTCACCTGCCAGACAGATGAATTCGACCTATCGATTCTTTGAATCTGGCCTGTCGAGCACAAAGTTTGGCCTACCGAACTGGAAAAACCCAGAATTTTTAGCCACGGGTTTTGAGTCTCTCAAAACTCAAATCTTGATTTTAACCTGTTTTTCTCAAATATCAAGCATGGAAAACATTCATAGATGATAGAAAAACATGATTGGACACTTTTGAACTCATTTAAACAAGATTTTCACACAAAATCTAAGAAAATCCAAAAATGGGGAAAAATGAGGAAAAATGAAAAATCTTTATTCGAATCTATTTTTCTTCAAACAAAGCATAGATCCTAGTTGTTCTAAGTCCCATTAACCAAATCAAAGGTTTCCTAAACTCAAACAAACTTAGATTTCAAAAATGCATGAAAAATTAAAAATTTGAAAAAGTTCAGAAATTTCAAAACTAACCTCAAATCGAAGCTTTAAATCATGTTTTCGGTTGCCAAATCACATCCCCGAGCTTCCTACTTGCTAACCCAAAGCTTGGATTCAAATTTTCTTTCAAAATCTTGAGGAAAAATTGAGAGAGAAGGAGAGTGACCGAGAGAGAGAGTCACATGGGAGAGAGAGGAAAAGAGAGAATGAGAGGAAGAGAGTGAGAGAGAGAGAATAAATAGAGAAAAATGTGGGTGGTTTTTACTGTGTGAAAACTGTGTGCCGCCCATGGTTTTGTAAAACGATCACCTTAGCAAATTAATTTTGTTCAAAACTTCAAAATAGCAATTTAAAAAAATAATTGAAGTAATTAAAATCACTAAGGAAATCAAAATCACATTAATTAGGAAAAATTCATAAAAGATCAAATTAAGTCTAAAATATCTTTTATGGCACATTAATCCACCATTTTACACTATAACATCATTAATTAAATTTTGGGGCGTTACATAGATGTTTCCTACCCTTACTTTTACTGTAAGTGCATCATTATGTAGGAACTGTACATGTCAGGCATCCTCCTCTGTGAAGCTTATGTCTTCGTACTCTCGCCTAAAGTTCTTGGTAGGTCATTATTCTAACTTCATAACATTGGTGAGTGGGGGACTTCTAACCTCTAGTACATACCTCTTCTGCGTGTTATTTCCCTCCTTTAATATGGGGTACTCCAAAGTTGTGCTTATTTCACCATGAGGTTGGTGAGGCATGGTAGCTTCTTGTCTTTCTCCCTACGACCTGTTGTTATCGTTGTTACCCTAATCCACTCTGTATTTTTCTAGTTTCCCTTGTCATATGAGGTCCTCGATATCCTTCTTCTAGTCAAAACAATATTCAGTGTTATGCTTGATGTCTCAATGATATTTGCAATACTTGTCAGGGTCTTTCTTCAAAAGATATTTGCTAATTAGGATGGGTTGAGGAAGCTCGCATTGAATCTTATTGAATATCTTCCTGCCTACATGGAGTAATGTGAATTAAAAGTCTAGATCATGAGCTCGCAGAACATACCTCGTTTTCTTACTCCTTTGCTTCTTGTCATGATGATCTTTCTTATGCTTCTGCTGCCTTACTTTAGCCTTTCTTTTCTCTCCATGGTCCCTCTTATCGTTGGACCATGTTACTCTTCTGATCATTGCCTTAGACTCCTCTTTTTTAATGTGCTTTAAAGCACGTCATTGAAACCCAATGAGCATTGTTGGCTCCTTTTAATGGATCTTATCCCAAAAGCTTGTTTCTACCTATAATCCCTATTATGTTGTCAAGGTTGCATCATCAGATATATCCACCATGTTGGCTAACTCATCATTTAACCTCTGAAAGTAGCTCTTGAGACTCTCATTACGTCCTTGTCAAACAAATATTAACTTTCCATGCGAGATCTTGTATTACGAGCTCCTTGGTATTGAGTAAGAAAATATAAGTTGGTTGGTCCTCAATCCTCGGTACCACTTCTTTATGTTATTGGTGAGCATTATAGGGAAAACTCGACACCTCAAAAAGCTTTATATACATTGTGGGTCCATCTGGTTGTTGGAAATATCCAATTGGTATTGAGGATCTCTTTTGCTCTCAAGGGGGTGAAAATGTTAGGATCTAAATGTTATTTAGGAAAGGTGAATGCATGATAGCAAGTAAAAGAAGGGATATAACCTCATCACTTGGGAAGTTTGCTTGGCCTTTTTCCTAAGTAATCTATCTTAGCCTTTGGAGGAGATGCTCCTTTCGCTCTTTCCTTTCAAGATGTTGAGTGTCTGAGGGTGAAGAGTTAAATTCTGCATCCTTATCATGAGGTTGTTCCTAGGCTCATCCATTGTTGAGGTTTCGTGATTGCTCAACTTTAGCCTCATCCTTCTTCACGTTTGTTCCTCGGATGAAAGATATCTCTTGTAAGGAGTGGTCTTGTTATTCTCGTTGTTGTCCTTCTTGATTTGCAGCATTCTTGGGAGCTTATTTTGTCTGGGGTAGGTACTTGAAACCTCCTTGTGGTAAGAAGCGCATTTGTCTCTCCTCTATAAGTAGAAAGACCACTGAGAGTCGATCCACTGTGGCCCTCACTCCTCCTACCATATCCTCAAGTGCTCTTACCTCTGGTGAATTTTTTCAAAAGGTGGGTGTGTGGAAATCAAGAACCGAAATTGCACATACGCAAGCCGAACTCCTTGTTTGAGTTTCATACGAAGTGGGAGCAATGTTGCCTTTGGAAACTACTTTACTTGTCTTTAACTTTAAAACCATGGTCACTTCTTGAAAACCAAGTAAGGTTTGCTGGAAAAGGCGAAGGCCCTCCTTCTAGCGCACAATCGTTGACGACTAAAATTCGCTAACACTAAGATCGTAATAGTTATGAGAGATGGATAATAAATATGAATAGAAGGGCAATTAATATTAAAATCAAAATGGAAAAGTAAATGCAAAAAATTCAAACAAACACTACAATTTATAGTGATTTAGCTCAATACAACCTACGTCTACTTGTTGTTCTCTACTATACTTTTCTTGAGAAAATACACACCCAAAATTCCTCACCAAAGCACTTAGATGTAATTCTCAAAACAATCTTAAAGAATGACTACTTTTCCTTTCCAAAATCCAAACTCTTACTTTTGTTTCCCTTCCCTTTATTTATAAAGGAACTTTCACACAAGAAATCGCCCCTTCCTATAACCGCTATCCCTATGTTTCTATTTCTGGTGGAGTTGTCTACTCTTTCCATGTAGAGGTAACTTCCCACGTCCTTCACTTTTTGTTGCCTTATCTCCCTGATTGTATGTCTTTACCTTCTCTAAGTTCTTAAATGTGTAGAGGGATAGTTACACGAGTAGTTACTATGGGTGATTTGGATGTGCGATATGGTTATTTTGGTAATAAATTTCTCTTTAAGATGAAAAGCGTATTCAATTAGTGAAGGGTGTAGTGACATCTTATTGTATTAATGCAAAGTGATGGGATGGTGCTTTGCTTGCATGTTTTCTCTTTCTTAGCTCTTTTTTAATCCCTATTAGTGTGGAACATTCTCGCAAGCTCTTCAAGCATAATGGTACAACAAACTTCTACAATTTACTTAAAAAAGGCTTAAAAAGAGCCCTTTATTCTCATATCTTTAAAAACAACATGGTCATTTTATGGTAAGTATTTCCACTGATAATTCACGTTTTTAAATCGTTAGACATGGTCAAAGTCGCATTTTATCTAGATCTAACAACTAAATCTAGATACCTACTGATTATTTACTTTTTCAACACCATCCAAAAAAATCCAAAAGAACATGATTTAAATTTTTTTTTTCATTTGTATACTCTTTAGTTTGAAATTATTGAAGAATTATACCTTGTGTTTTAAACTGTTGTGTATTTGTACCTTTAAATAACAAATTTTTGCACAATCCAAGTCAATGATCCACTTTGATTGAGAAAGACATAAATGCCCTGATATAAAATTAAAAAAATAATAATAAAAAGAAAAACAAAGACAAATTTCATTTCCCTCCTTGATTTCTTTTAGACTTTGTTTGGCAATATTGTTAGAACCTATTAATTCTAACTACTACAGTGTAAAACTCTTATATGCTACAATGCAAAGGAAAAAAATGCTATAATGTAAAACCACATATGCTACAGTATTTTGGTTCTAACTATATAGTTCCAATTACGTTCCCAAACACACCATTTTTTTTAGAGAATTTCTACTTTTGATTTCCCCACTATCAAAAAAGAAAGTTCAAGATTTCCACTGATAATTTAAGTTTTCAAACTATTAGATATGGTTAAAGATGCATTTTTCTTCAAATCTGACAACTAAATTTAGATACCTACCGATTGTTTATTTTTTCAACAACTACCAAAGAAATATCCAAAAGAAAATGATTTATATGTATATATTTTTTATCTTTATACTCTTTAGTTTAATATTATTAAAGAATTATACCTTGTATTTTGAACTATTGTGTATTTCTAACCTTAAATGACAAATTTTTGCACAATCCAAGTCAATGATATACTTTGATTGAGAAAGACATGAATGCCCTGATAGAAAATGAAAACTAAAACAAAAGAGTTAAAACAAAGATAAATTTCATTTCTCTCCTTGATTTTTTTAGGCTTTATTTGGTAATATTGTTTAAACTTATTAGTTTTAACTGCTATAGTGTGAAGCTCTTATATACTACAATGAAAGCAAAAGTATGCTGTAATGTAAAGCTCATATTTGCTACAGTATTTGGTTCCAATTATATTAGTTCCAATTACGTTCCCAAACACAATATTATTTTTTAGAGAATTTCTATTTTTGATTTCCCCTATTTCAAAAAAGAGAGATAAAGCTTTTAAACAAACTTCTCCAATTCATTTTTTTCTTGTGCTAAAAGATGAGTGATGTTGAAATGAACAAAAAATAATAATAAAATAAACAACAAAGTAAAGGAAGCGGCTCCATCACTAGGGAAATGAAGTTCACACCTTATTGAATCCAACAAAATAACAAATGAAAGATTTCTCCAGAACTATTCAAAATCAAAACCTAAAGCATCAAGAACAAAATTTAAAACATAACACCTTCATTGACATCCCTAAAACAACCCAATCAATTATCAATCCTTAAAAAAATAACAAATGAAAAAAAAAAAATTAGCAACAAAACTGTTGCAATTTCTTGAACTAAGAACCCACAAAATCCATAACCTAACCTGACAACAAAGGTGAGATTGGACTTACACTTAGAGCATGTGTTCGTGAGCATTGGCATGAGATAGAGTTTCTTGAGTGAGTTAAGGGTCACATAGGGCCATATGAATTTTTTTTAACCATAAAATGCAAGATATAAAACAAAATAAAATAGAGACATCCTATAATAAGACCCTCTAAAAGATCTTATCAATAAGAACTTTTTTAATCTATTAGATCAACGTCTAAAGGTTAAAAACAAGGATAAATTTTATTTTTTGCTTACAAACTTTGGTTAATTTGTCACCTTGTCTTTCGAGCTTTAAAAACTGACATGCACACTTTTCAAACTTTAAAACATTAGTGAAAATGCCCCTTTGGTGATATTTTGTCTATAAAGTTTTATTTTTTCCCCTTGAACTTTAATAACTATGCCATCTTACCCCTAAACTTTAAAAGCTGGTATTTTTACCCTTTAAACTTTTTATTTTCTTTTCTAGTTAAAATTTTTTTACATAAATCAAAACTCAATTTTTCCCCTAAATAGTATTTTTTTTATATTGTTTAATGTTCATTTTTGTTAAAAATATTTTTATATAGACCTATACATATATACACATATTTAAAATAGATATAAATATATATATTATATATGCATATATATTTTGCTTGCATATTCTTTTAAATTTTTAGGTACAATTCATTTTTTTCTTTCGTTTATTTTTTTTTTGTTACCAAATTAGATATAGTTCAGTAAAAAAATTGAGCATACATCTTTATTAAAGCATTTTATATTTTTAAGTTTCTTTTAAATAATAAGAGAAAAAAAAAAAGAGACGATAATAAGAAGAGGAGGATGAGTGTTGAGAAATCTGTTGTGCTTTTGACAAAAATTAAAAATATCGAAAATGAAAAATTTTTATTTTCCTATATTTTTTAACTTGTTTTAAGAATCATGTGACAATTAGACGTACCTTGTTATGCTTATATTTGTTATAGTATATAATAAGCCTAATATATATTCATGTATATAATTTTCCACATATTTTTATACAGTCTATTTTTTTTTTCATGCCAAATAGACGTCATTTTTTACTTGTAGTGCACTTTTTTTTTTTTACTAATTATAATGCACTTTTTTGTTTAGCAATTAAACTGTACTACTTTTTCATTAAAGTATTTGATAGTTTAAGCTATATTAGTTTTCTATGGATGAACTCCACCACCCCCCCCCCCCCCCCCCCCCAACACAAGTCTAGCAAGAGGAGAATAAAAATAAATAATCTAGTGAAATGTCTCCTTACTATAAAGTCTTTGTCTTTATTTTCTTCTACGTTAACTTAATAAGCACATAAACCTAAAAAACAAAGACACAACCTTTAAAAAAAAACCACACATTTTTTTTTTAAAAAAAAGATAGGTTAAAATTGTTAACTCAGTTTACAATTCATGACTTTTAGGTGAACAATTTAAGTTTTGACTTGCATGAAAAATTATTGACTAAAAAATAGTTTACAAAGATAGAAATACCAATTTTTTAAGTTTAGAGGGCAAGAAGACATATTTAATAAAGTTCCAAGGGCAAAAGTAAAATTTTACGCACAGAATGTCACAAAAGAGGTATTTTCGCTCATTTTAAAGTTCAAAGGGTATTTTTGTTAACATTTTAAAGTTCAAGAGATATTCATGTCGGTTTTCAAAATTTAAAGAATAAAGTGACTGTTAGACATGTATGCCCTAAGGAGTAAAAATGTAATACGTTTTTGGAGACATTTTTATCAATAAATAATTTATTCATTTATATATACCAAATCTTGTCCTCTTTACGTTCATATTTGTTGAATGTATGATAAGCAAACAGTAGTCTGAGACTGTCAGTCTAAACCTTAAGAATTGGGCATATGATGGGATGATTATGCGGCAGATACGATTCTTAAGGTGATGGTCTAAAACATATCATCCGCAATCGAGGGAATAAAGTTGGGCGCTTTATTCATGTAAAGATTGTTATGTTGTCTATATCCATTATGGGAGATGGTTTATCTTGACCATCGGAGTTGGACTCCGTGAATAGAAACATTGGCACGTTGTCATAGGTGACGATGTGTTGGATCGGGACATAAAGTGAATTGATTTGGATTAATAATTCTGTCTTGGCAAATCGATTCACCTTAGACAGTCATTTGTATTGTATCTTAATCCTGAGATGAATAGTGGGCCCGTTGTCTCGACTTGTGTCTTTTGATGTACCAATGGGTGACTCTCACATCTCTATAGTGGTATGCATGCCGGTACGTTGGAGGCATGACTCTTGATAGCGTAGACTTGTTATTCATAGATATGGAAACCATAGCTCCTCTTTAGGAGTAATGATATCCTCTTATATGCGTTGTCCTGTAATTGAAAAACTGGATCGCTCAACCATTTGGATACATAGGTGTAACCGAATGGTATACTATCTTTGGATGGTAAGTTTTCTAATGGTGAGACAATGGAACGTAGGATAACAATAATCGGGAAGGTAAGAAAGAACTTGTCCTTAAGCCGATTATGGATTATCATATGTGGGTACGATACACTATGATATGTCATGGAGACTTACCTACACGAGCTTCGTAATTCTATAAAGTTTGAGAGTGCAGCTCCAAGCTTTTAGTGGAGTAACGTTGAAGTTGATAATTGTGAAATGTATATCTGGGATATTGGGTTTCATAATTATCATGAGCTTGAACTTTATAGGTCCATTTTGGTCCCCTTTGCTAGCTCACAAAATCCTGTAACGACACGGCGTGCTTTTCCAATAATTGATGACTTATGTCAGATTTATCAGATTGGTTTAAAATTTGTAAGAATCAAATAATTCATGTCTGTTTATCGGTTGAATTAATTTTGTAAGAAATTAGTTCAAGATAAACTTGTTGAATTATTGCGATCAGATAATTCTTGTCTGTTTATCGGTTGTTTTAATTTTGGACAAAATTAGAACAAGATAAACTTGTAGAATTATTGTGAATTGATTTATTTTTTTAGAGATTATCTTGATAAAGTTTGTTTTGATCAGATAACTTCTCTATTGGGTTATTTGAATCAAAACTGAGACTTTATCCTTTAGAATCTCGGGTGGAAAATAAAAGATTCGCGGAGATTTTTTCTCGGAAGTTTGGCCTGCCGGATGACGTGTTCGGCCTGCCGAACTAGCCTGATAGGCCTGCCGATCAGAATGTTCGGCCTGTCGATCAACGAGAGATAAGATTACGCGTTTTCACGCGGATCTTTATCAGATATTGATCCGAACTTGATTCTGTTTCGAGTTTTTGAGACCTAATCTGATATGGACTGACCCCATGACCAATAGATATAAAAAGGGAGTGAGTCTCATGAGTTACTCAGATCAATAGAGATCAATTTGAGAGATTAAGAGTGATACTCTTCTAGTGAGCATCTGAAAACTCTCTGAGAGCTTTTGTTCACAAATCACGAACACTAGCTTTGGGTTCTCTCTATTGGTTGGAAGGAGTTACCGGTGGAAGAGCTGTACGTGTGAGCCCACACTCACTCCGGTTGTGGATAGAGAATAGCAAAGAAGACTAATTGGTTGAGGCTCTTCTGGAACTTTACTTCTCTACACGGATCACAGAAGTTCTTCGACACACTGAGGTTAGTAAGATCTGTTTAATTTATACATATAACATGTCAAACTTGTATTTTAAAAATTACTCTAATGAAAAAAATTTTAAAATTCCACTGCGCATTTTGTTTCCAACAGTGACCAATTAACCAAAATTCAAATGGTGAAAATAAAATTTATCCTAAAATGAATGAGCTAACTAATATTTTAATAAGTTCAAACACATCATATGATTTTTTAAAAAAATCTAAACACAAAAACAAAAATAAAAAACTACAACTACCGCCATCGATCCCATCTCGGTGGGTGGGGATTTGCCTCAACAACCCCAAATGTCAACGGATAGGTAGAATCTCTCTTACCGGTTGGGTTGTCACGAGCTAGAAGGAGGGAGCTTGTGAGCAAAAATCGTGGATTGCGTGATTCTATGAGACCCTATCACGATTTTATCATAGCCTCTATAGGATGCAAACCCCTACTCCCTTCAGCTGTCTACCCACGCTGCTCCCATGAAAGTGGAAAAAATTGCCTCTTCCTTCTTGATAACCCGCTTAGAAGAACACATCGTTGCAACCTCAACAATTTTTTATGATTTCAAAGAGGTGGAATAAACTCCAAAAAAAAAAAAAATTGGCACCTTTGTCACTTAGGTTGAGTTCATCGCTCTATCGAGAAGGTCCTTTGCTCCAACATTGGATCACATGGCCACGAGTTCTCAATCGCAATCGAGACTGTGGGTTGTGAAACACAGCAACTCCAACAAAGGCATTGGATTGCAATGAAGCCCCCCACCTTATCCAATCCACCCACCACTTTCAACTATTGAGCCAACATCGCAAGTCGATAGTAAATCCCCTATTCTCCACCAGCCACCCTCACGGCTGAAAAGCCAAAAGATCGTTAAGAGTTAAAAGGAGGTCCCAATTTTGTTTTTTTTTTTTTTTATCTTTTTCTGTATTTATTTTTTGTTTTTGAAAGTTATGACTACATATGGTTGTGCTTGTTTTTTGCGTGGAATAACAATCAAGTCTATAGAATTTTCATCTAAGGGTTAAAAAAAGCCTTAAGACCTTTTTAAGAGGTCTAATTATAGTTATTTCTAATAAAATATTTACATTTTAAAGCACAACACATCTACACTTCCACATTTGAAGACCCTTTTTAAACTAAAGCTTAATTTTAATAGAATTCTTAAGGTGAAGAAAACAATTTTACACCATTAACACAATATTTTGACTATTTGATTAACTTTCCAACAATATGATATGCGAAAAACAATTACGTATTGTACATTGTAATTTTTTAACATAAACACTTATAAATCAAACCATTAAAAAATTAATTCAATGACAAAAACAAACATAGCTTATGGTGGGGGAAAAATGCATTACCCACCATAAAAATTCCATAATTTTAAGGATTGAAAATCATTTGAAAATTTTTAGCTTTAAATACACTAATTTCTCTTTTTATCTTTTTCCGTGCAAAATCAATTCCCATTCAAGCATTTGTTTATATTACAATTTCAAACCACAATTTCAAAGCTTTCATCTCAAAAAAAATTCAAACTCTCCATGTATCTTGAAGAGCCTTTTTTAAGCCTTGTCACGTTGAAAATACTAGACTTAGAAAGAGTACAATCGAAAAATATATATACAACCGAAAAGTATAATCCGCTTTCAAAAACAGAGTATCGAAAAATATATATAAATTTCGCCATTCAAAATACAACGTATAAAAGTATAACATTATCATTTTTAGCATAAAGGTTTATTTTTCTACAGGCAATCCGACCTTGTACTATTCTATGCTCGTTACATAGTCTGAACTTAACAGCCCATCAGTATGGAAAAACTAGTCTACCCTCTTTATTTTCTGAAAGGAGTAAGCACCATTTCGCATATATGAAAAAATATAATTACTTTTTAAAACCAGTTTTAGTTCTGTAAAATATTAACACAGTCCCAAAAAGATACATACATTTGGAACCCATATCTCATAAACAATCTAAACATACATCTTGTAAGATAGATCAATACTTACAGAGGCACCCAAGCAAAGAAAAATCATGACTGCCCTCACAGCTTAAATCGAAACGTTTGAGATTAAAGAAACGCCATGTTATACTACACAAAACTACTACAAAATAAAAATGATTAACTAAAGAAAATATATCGAAGTAGCATATTCCGCGATACATGAGTGCAGGGGAAACAATATACAAATACTGCTTAAAGCCCGCTAAGATCCAAATTAGGATCATTTAAGCTTATATTTTACATAAACAAAAATGTCAGTTTTCATTAATGATAAAGAATCGGACACAGTACTGAAAAAGATAAACGCTAAAACTAATTTGTGAAAACCAGTAATAAATGAATACGAAGGTAGATATATATATATATATATCAAATCTAGTAATTGCTTAAAAAGAAGAGGATCCATAAACCATTAGACTTGCGAACACACACGAGGTAGATCAGAAATAAACAAGATCAGAGATTGGATCCGGTAGTGCAGAGCTCCCTTCAATCCAAAGAAAGATCAAACTAGAGAGCTCATAGAGCTCCTGAGGTATGCAAGCCACAAGCCTATCATCTAATCTTCCATGAAGAGATAGGACTGTGGGATCCATAACCCAGCAGCACAATCCACCCAGAAAGATCCTCTTTTGGACTTCAAGGAGCTCTACTTCTCCATAATCCTATCAGCTTCAACATTCCCTCGTTATTGAAAAATCCTACCAACAAATCAAAATTATTATCAAACATGTAAAAAAGTAGAAATTAATGGCATTACCCAAGCACCGACTATAAGCTTTCAATCACAACCCTAACGACTAGAGTTTTAAAAAACAGTTGAAAAAAGTAGTACCCTATAGAACGAAGGACTTTCAGCTACCCTGGAAATAAAAGAAAGTAAAACGTGAAAGAATAAAGAACTAGATTAAAAAAATATCCGTCCAGTTCATCATCTGAAACAGATCCAGCTACTATATGCGGAGAAAAGTACCCTAGCTACGATGAAATCAATTATGGATATTACTATACAAGCAAGCATGTATAATACAACATACCCCAGGACAAAGGACTTCCAAAGAGTCAAGCTTGGCAAAGCTTAGATCTACTTTACAAAACTAAACAACAAACTAGACATAATCATTCTTCTTATCTTATAGATCGAGTAGGAGAACGAGACTTACAGAAGAGCTAAGAAAAAGTTCACAAAGATTTAGGCTTTAACAAGAAGAACATCATCGCAAAGTCTACACTCAAGAAACACCTTTTGGAAAACGCTACTTGAACCAACCCCTTCGAAACCCTACCCATCTCAGACCTCAACCCTTCAAAGTCGCGGTCCCACAGCCACTCGTTTTCTTGTGACCTTTCAAAGCCACTAAAGGGATAACTGTAATTATTTTGATATAAAACTGAAGTTGATAGGAGGGCCAATTTTATCGTGGTTGTTGGTGATGAATGATGATGTAGGTTGGCAGGGGCCTGTTTCTAGCGCCCATCAAGGAAAAAATGCAAGAAATAAATAAAAGAAAGAAAAAGGAAAAGTCTCGGGAACCCGCCCTATTTAAGATTCCCTGCTAATCACGTGCCTTGTTGCCCGCGATATGTTTCAAGAGTCATTATTCTATCGTTGTTTTGACTGCACACTTCCATTGATGCAAGAGCCTTGATACTAACCACTGGAGACTGGTAAATGGCATCTACGTACCGATATATTTACTCTGTTCTAGATTTTAATTTTTATTTGATTTAAGATCTAATATTTTTACAAGGTACTAAAGTAAAATAAGAAAAAAAAACAATAAACAAAATTATGGTTTATTTTTATTTTCTTTAATCGTATTACCATCTAGAGAATAATGATCAATTAAACACCGTGAACAGCACGGCAGTAACACTTTTCATTCAAAAATATAATACTATCGGTGTGTGTTACTTTTTACTCGTTTAAATGTAACATCTAATGTTACATGTTTTAGATTATATTTATTATTAAGATATTTTGAAAATAAGTTAAAATTAAGATTTAAAACTAAAAAATTGTAATATATAAAAATTTTATATTATAAGATATTTTTGCTTTATATTTGTAAAGACTGTATCTATGTGAACGTTACTCAACTATATAATTGTATTCTTAAACTTAAATTTATTATAATGTACTGAATTTGTGAAAAAAAAAATTTTCTTTTTCTTAACACTTAATATCAATTACTTAAATTAATTTCCTTAAAACAATTCCTTAATTAAGATAAACCTTTTAAAAACATTTCTAAAACTAATTATTTGTAACGCCTCAAAATTTATTAAATAATATTAGAATGTAAAATGGTGGATTAGTGTGTCATAATGAATATTTTAAACTTAATTTAATCATTTGGTGAAATTTTGAATTTAAAGTTGTTTTTTCTTATTTTGATGATTTCTTATTGTTTCAAATTGTTATTTTGAGTTTTAAAATAAAACAATTTGTCAAATGTCAAATATATTTGGTTTTACAAAACCATGGGCGGCACATAATTTTCGCACAGTAAAACTGCTCACTTTTTCCCTCTATTTAATCTCTGACTCTCCCTCTCTTCCTCTCATTCTCTCTTTCTCTCTCTCAGCTCTCCCTCTCTCTTCCCGTGTGTCCCTCTCTCTCACTCTGCCTCTCTCTTTCTCTCCCATTTTCTCCCAAAATCTTTGAATCAAATCGAGCCCTAAGCTTCGATTTAGTGGATTGGATGCTCGGGAACGTGATTTAGCAACCAAAAACGCCATTTAAAGCTTCAATCCGAGGTTAATTTTTAAATTTCAAAAACTTTTTCTATTTTTCAATTTTTTCTTGCATTTTGAATTTTGAGCTTATTTGAACTCAGAAAACCTTTGATCTAAGTTAGAGAAACTTAGAACAACTAGGATCTAAGCTTTTTTTAAAGAAAAACAGATTCGAATCAATATTTTTCATTTTTCTCCATTTTTTTCACCATTTTTGAATTTTTCAAGATTTTGTGTGTAAATCTTGTTCAAATGAGTTTAAAAGTGTCATATTATATTTTTCTATCATCTATGATAGTTATCATTGCCTGAGAACTGAGAAAAACAGGTTGAAATGAATATTTGGACACGGGATAGCCGAGAACCCGTGCCTGGAAAATTCTAAAATTTTCCAATTCGGCAGGCCAGATTCATACATCCGGCAGGCCGAACCTAGAGAAGTTCGGCCTACCGGACCTGGTCCTCCGGTAGGTCGAACTACACAGTTCAGCTGGCCAAACCAGGGAGACCAGCAGGCCGACTGAGCTAGGAAAAATTTTGTGATTTTTCATCTGTTTTCACTATTTTGGACCCCGGTTGAAATTCTAAATTTATAAAATGATTTTATGAATACAATTGACAAACTAGGACACCAAGAACTAGTTTAGCAATGTAGAATATCTTAAACTAGATACTGACAGACCTAGTTTCTATTTAAGGTCATTTGTGGTTCCACGGAGCTAACGTATAGTAGACTGGGATTTCGGTGTGGGACACCGGCACGAGTATTGAGGTAGGACTTCTACCCATTTCCTTGGTAGCCAAGTATTCAAATGATTTTGGTCTCAAAAAGGGTTTTATCAAAATGTTTTCAACGGTTGATTGAAAAATAAATTTTTATCGGTTATTCTTATAAACCGTGAATTGAAGTGAACTTTATAATGAACCCTATAATAAATGTAAATAAAAATACCTGGTAATTGGGTTTTAAACGATAATAGAAATAAATATAAGGGCATGATGCCATAACAGAGATCGAGTCGTGTAGCGTGCGACCTTAGGGGCAAGTCCCGAAACCCAGCTGGGCCACTACAGTGGCATTATTCATATGGTTTGCCCAAGAAAAGGAAATGATTGTTCTTTCTAGTCGACTAATAAACTGTTTTGGATAAGAATGATTTTGTTTAAACTTATTTATTCAAGTCTTCTCTTAAATAATTTCTTGAATAATGATATTTCCTTTTAAATTTGATGTTTTTTTTTAAATATAGTCCTACCGAGCCTTTTGCTTACATTTTATTTGTTTTCAAACTTTCGCCTCTTTTAGGTGGATTTCAGCGTAGATTTAGAGAGGATTCCACAAACAGAACTCAGGAGCAGTAGAAGGACCTAGTAAGTTGTTTAAATTATAATATTAAGGCGTGTAACATTTAACTTTTTTTTTCTTGGACTGTGGTTGTATTACTGTATTGTCAGCACTGTGTGTGTGCACAAGTTGTGAATCAGTGAGACCTATACTTGCATCTTTTATTACTTTATTATTTACTTAATGTTTGCCTCAATATTCTCATCTGTTTAATGGTTATAAGTGATCTAAAAATTTCCATATTTTCATAATTAAATTTAAAGAATTAAGCTCATATTTTAATTAAATTTTCATTTAATTAACTTAAATAACCTGCCACATCACCTCCCGTACTACAGGATGTGACATTATTACTATAATTAACTTATTTAAACTTTTAATATAAGTATATTACAACTTACTTGTCTTAAATAATTTAGATTGAGACTTTAAAATTACAATTCACGTCTTGAAATCATACTTGCGTAAAACTATACATATATACATATTCATTTTAAAATTATTAAGGAATATACTTTTTTAAATGTTATCTACACCTATCTCCATTATCTGCCCGCCGCTCACCACCGTCTATCACAAGCTGCTACTAGATTACTTATCTATAGTATGAACATATTTGAATAAGCTTTCGCTCAGCAAGTAGGAGACATATCCTTACAAAACAAGCTTAAAACATTTGCTAAAACATGCATGAGCTGATTATGTTTTATTATGAACAAGTTCTATATATCTAACTTGTCTTACTTAATGGGCACCTATGTGTGCATGCCACTTATGCGCGATCATCAGGATGGACAATAAAACCGTAAATAAAATTATATTATATTATATTATACATGTTAAGATAAAACTGTGTAATCAAGTAGGAAAATTTTTTTAAAAAAAGTTGTACATATATTATACATATACATATGTACAGCAATGCCGTGAAGGAAACCAAAAAAAAAAAAAAAAAAGGCAATTTTTTTTGCCGTGAAGGAAAAGGAAAAGAAAAAAAGAATCCCACTTTACATAGGGCTAGGGTTACTTATGCTTAGAAATGTGAAGCTTTATGCAAACATATTATTCCTATATCTTTTTCTTGCTTCCATCTTTTCTCCTATTCCTGTATATTTTTATGCTCTCTTTTCTTCCCTAAACCTCATACACCATTAGTGGGAATTTTGTTTTCTTCAATATTTTCTCTCTCAAAGAATTCAAAATTACAAGGTATAAATTTATTTATGTGTGTGATGTTTTAGTTTTATTAATGGATACATTTATAACTATATTTGTTTGGTGTGATTAGGGTTTAGAATTTAGACTATGTTGAGAATGTTCTAGATTTTTGGTTATCAAGTGCAATTCCTGATAATGCTTTAATTCAATTGATTTTATTTTGGTACGATTTTTAGATATGATGTGTATATATATGATAAGAATGTTTGGAATTCTTTTTTATAAATTTTTATTTAATATATTTTTAATGTTATACCCTTTAAAGCAAACACTGCTCACGAAAATTTATTTGATGGAAGATTTTTATTTGTGTTTTATAGAGTCCATTTTATGGGCTAAAAAGGTCTTTTGATTCTATCAAAAATTAAAAATCATTGTTAATATGTTAGATAAGTTTCTATAAATTTTAACCTCATATCTTTATTATATTTTAAGATAAAATTCGGTGATCACCAAGTACTCAGTGGTTATAAATGTATGTGTGATATGTTCTATAAAATTCGTGAGAAAATAAATCAGACTTTTTAATATGTTTTGCATGATTTATTATTTTTCTAGAGTTTTATATGTTAAGAATGTCATATAAACTTCAAAAGCATATCATACATATTCGATTTTATAAAAATATTTGAATGAAAAGTGTTCCTTGTTTAGCATGTCTAATGTTAATATTCACTTTGAATTCAAACGTGTGTTTTGAATCATTCTGAATTTATTTAGAGCTGAATTTTAGATATGTTATGATCTTATGTGTCTATTATATTTATTTATTTTATGTGTCTATGATCTTATTTTATAATTTAATGCACAATTTTTAATTAGGACTACTCACTGCCCAAGTTTTGCTGGTAGATTTTGTAGTATTGATTATGTGATTTATTTAAATTACCAAATGAAAATTTTATGGGTAAATAAAAATCTAAGAGTTATATATATGTGTTAATTATATTCCTGCAAATTTTCATGCTCTAATTAAATGTGAATCGAAAGATATAAAGTGATGAATCCTTGAAGGTCAGTTAGTTTTTGTGATTGAAAGATTTACTTAAATGTTTTAAAAAATGAAAAAAGGTATTTTGGATTAATATTTTCAAGAAAAGAAAACTTGAACGATGTTTTTTATATGTTAACTATACTATGGAATAAGTTTTAGACTTTATTCATGCTTATGAGTTGAGATCAATTTTTCTAAGTAATTAGAGATCAAGTTTTCTATCTTTATGTTTCTTGAATCTAAGTATATGTTTATGACTCAAAAATGATTTGTTTCATTAAGAATAGTGTTTGATGATGTAATATGATATTAAATGATATCATAAACATGAATATTAATTTCATGTATTCTATGAATGATTGACATGAACACTTCAAAAAATGAGCACACCAAGAATTGCGACTATGTCACCTAATTTAAGGTTTAGAAAACAAGCAAGTCAAGTAAGTACATTCTCACCTGCAACATGATAAAGTTTATAAAAATGTTAAGCAATGTTTTATAAGCAAAGTTTTGTGACTTAAGGTTCTTATTTCAAGACCTTTTACGATGAATTTTCCTAAGAATGTTTTTATGTTTATGCTTTTATGGTTTATGACAAGATTTCAAGAAAGCTTATATACATATATCTCTATGTATGTATCATTTAATTAAGTATTGCACACCTTGTATTTATGTTTATTATGTCCTGTAAAGTTTGGACTTATCATGTTTGATTTGAGACTAGCTACCTCACTCCTCTCATGTCGGTGTGCCTACGATGTTATTGGTACAACAATTGGATCCCAAAGATAAAATGAATAACGTTTTAATAAAGAAGTTTAAATGAAAGATATGCTATATATATAAACAGGTGCCTCGTGCATTGTTATATTTATGATTATGATCTTATGTTATGTTTTTATGAAAGTTTATTTTTTATGTTGTGAGATAGGAAAGTGTACTTACTAAGCTTATGCTTACTTTATTTTATATTATACTACAGACAAAGGTAAAAGGCATATAAAATAGGTGGAGGATGGGGACAAGCATGCGTGCAAGAAGTGTTAGATTGGGAACAAAATCACGCCATGAAAAGAATTAATTACTCGAGCAATGATTTTATTGCTAATGTTATTTTCTACACTGATGTTGATTAAAGAGTTAGTTTATATTCTTATGACTTTTGAATGTATTGAGACTGTTTAATATTTCATTAATTATGGTTTCTTGATGACTATGTCAAGTTTTTTTTATTTTGATATGATTAAACCATTTGGACATATAAATATTTTTTTCTCTAGAGTTTTAAACATTATTTGAAGTTTTATGTGTATATATAATTTAATAAATGATTGTATTTATAAACTAATTGTTTCTACAAGATGATAGTTAGCCAAACATTATAGGTGTTCCATTGAGCTAACCGAGATAAGGGAAGTAAATTCGGTAAACAGTTTTTTTTTAATGCATGTTTCCCTAGAATATCTGCTCGAGTGTAGGTATTTTACTTAAATTGTTTATCTTTAAATAATAATTTTAATGATTAAAGTAACGATTTTTGTGGCGCTCGTAAGGGAGTGTTATAGCTATGGTATCAGAGAGGGTTTTCGTTTCTAATACACATTACCACACATTAATTTGAAGTTCTCCAAGTAAGTATGTTTTATTTAAATAAATGTTTATGTAAGTTTAACGATAAGTATAAGGTTCAACTTTAAGGTGATTAATGCTAGTGTATAATTTTAGTAATGAAATCATGTCTTATTCCTAAAATTGAAAGCTCATTCCTAAACTTATAATCCTTCTAGGAAATCGAAGTTGAAGAGAAATTGGCTCCAATAAGTCATCTTACGAATAACTTGAATACTCAAAGTGACCCCATAGCAGCAGCAACAACAAGCAAAACTGAAAAAAAACAATAAGAGAAAGGGCAATTTCCAGAACTAACAAGGTCAAAGCAAGAAGAAAGTGTTAGTTATGTGCTCTAGACCAATTATGTAATGACCATATTTTGACTTTCGTTACATTTACATTTTATTAATAAAGAAGCATTTTCATTATTATTTTTTATTCTAATTCTATGAATAGTTAATTCTACCTAAGGTCATCAAGTCTGTGACTTGATAGTAAAACTCTTAGGTGAAAATTGAATTATATTCTAAACTATCCCTAGTCGGTCATTATTATTGGGATAATAATGAATGAAGACTAGTATGGAGTTTGACTGATGATTATGTTTTACTAATCATGTGTATGAGATACTAAGTCAACTCATAGATACATAATTCTTCTATGTAGTAAAGATGAAAATTATAATTTCATAATTTAATATAATAATAAAAATATTAGTTGTTAGTTTGTATGCAACTAACTCACATCCCTCTATAAAGCTTTTAAAATAATAAAAGATTACTTAAAAAAATAAATAGGAATATATATATATATATATATATATATATATTAATGAAAACGTAAGGGAAAAAATATTTAGAAGAAACACATTAAAAAAGGATTACAATGTAGAAGATCTTCAGACAAAAAAAAAAAAAAAGAATAAAAAAAGCTGAGCTCGGGCATGTATGGTAAAAAAATTGTGTCATGAGAAAAGGAAGGAAAAAAAATCAAGATTCTCCAATATGTTTAAACTAAAGAAAACGCAATTATTAAAAAATAATAGTTACAAGGATGGGTGAGAAAAAACTTTTGAGAAAGGACACATTTTTGGGAAAAATTATTATAGTAGGCTAATTAAAAAAATCTAACAATTTTATTTTATTACAACAAGTGAGAATAAAAAAAGTATTTTATAAAAATCTATAGAAAATAAAATTGTTAAATAAAAAGCAACGCATTTAAAAGAAGCTATTTCAATAAGAAAACTATAGTAAAAGCATCACACTATGGTCCTCGGCATTGCAGGCATTGTCGTAGGGGAGGGTTTCGTGGAAAGAGGGGCAAGATGAATTTTTAAACTCTTTTTTTTTTTTTTTTTAAATGTGTTGTAAAATGATATTGAATCCTGTGTAATGGGCTTTGTTTTATGTTGACACCTTTTCGTCTTGGATTCCGATCTAAGAGCCTAAAAATAATACACTGGTAGATAATAATACCATGTCAACCACAATTTTTTTTCTAAAAAATACATATTTTCTTCGCGATTCTTTTTAAATCTTTTTTTTTTTTGCTCTTGTCTTAACGTGAATCAATTATGATTTTGGAATAAAGCTTTCCACTTTGGTCGGACAAAGGACACATTGATGTGACTATACGGCTCAGGGATGATAGTTCTGTCCCCACTTCACCGTTCCTGCGCCGATTATCTGTTGAACTGCGCACACCGGTATTTTTCATTGCACTCTTTACCATTTGATAATCCTACTTGGAGTTCCACTCAGAAAAATCTTTCCCAACACTACCATGTCATCGGAAAGAGTCAAAGCCGCTCACAAAATGATCAAGGACATCACCTAAGGATGGTAACAGGTTTTATTTTATAGATTATTATAGACTCATTTAGTTGAATATTTGAATCATAGTTTAAATTATTTTACTATAATATTTTTACTTATAAAAATTTAAATCTTTATTTAAATACTCTATTTAAATATTTAAATTAAACGGACCATATGTAAAGAATCTACGCACTTGAATTTAGGGTCAGATCTCAAAAGTATTGGCCAGATATTCTTTTCAAGGATTTTAAAAAATAACTTTAAGAAAAAATTATTTTAGATAAATGATTTTTTTTGGTAATTTTTTGAAAAAAAAACATATTTTTAGACATAAAAACTACTTTAGGTTTTTTTTTTCCACTTTGTTAAGATTCTACTCTTCGTTAAACTAAGATAGTTTTTTTGTCAAAAAAAAAAACATTTTTTTTTGTATAAAAAAAGAGCCATATCCTCAATTATAATTTTTTTTTTACTCTTTTTTCAAATTCTTCCTACTTCTTTTTTTCACCGTGTGCTGCTTTATTCATTCCGACCTCGACCGCATCGATTGTCGAACAACTATTCAACTGTTGCTCATGTGATCTTGTTCAATAAACAATAAGATAACAACTGTGATTAGCACAAAAAAACTAGTTGTACGAGTAGGCAAATTCCTACTCCCGTTTGAATCCATGTGGTTCAACCTTGCGGCATTAGGCGGTTTGATATGAGCTCGTTTGGTTCGGGTATTTGAATAGAGTATTTGAATGAAGATTTAAATTTTTGTGAGAGAAAATACTGTAACAAAATGATTCAAACCGTGATTCGAGTATCAAAAGTATTCCAACCAAACATGCCCTATAGTATTTGTGAGCATCTATTCAAACGGTTAGTTTGCGCCCATTTAATTTAAAGCAACTATAACATAAGAAAATTTTATATTATAATTTATTTTTTTCTCGATATTATAGCATGTGAGAGTTTTACACTGTAACAACATAAAATTTTACTTAAAAACTGAGAATGTCAAATACCCTATGAATTTATGCAAGATTTGAGTTTATTTTAATGAGTATTACTTTGAGAAATATGGGTGAAGGGACCTTGTTATTTAATGTGGCTTTGTTTGACATGTCGGACCGAATAAGATAACAAAGTTTGGACTAGACTAGAATGGATTGGATTAAATTATGTTTAATCCTATCCTAAGTTTGATGCATCATCGGACCGAACTAAATTAAAAAAGAGAAAGAGAGAGGGGGGAGAGAAAAAATATATATTTAAAAGAGGGAATACTAATTAATAGCAAAAGAAAGAAAATTAATAGCATAGTTTAGATCTAAAATTTAATGAATTTCCAAAACACCTTTTTTTTTCTTTTTCTTTTTTTCCTTTCTCTCTCTCGTTTCTTTCTATCTCTCCCCTCTGTACTCATTTCTCTCCTCCTCCTCTACGGCTATTCGAAACTCGTTACAGCGCCGCATAGCTGTGACCACTGTAGTCGAAGAACATCAATCACGAATCTCTGGTTTCTGTATCACCGAGACCACCATAGCCAAAGAACGTTGACTAACCTTTTTATTAGATTCTTTGTCAAATCAAAAGAGCTAGGTTGTCAGAGGAGCTCTAGCCGTGATAGATCGTCAATGCGGCATCGGAAAATTTTTTCCTTTTCTCTTTCCTCTCTTTCTCTCACTCCTCTGTACTTGTTGATGCGGCGCTAGAACTAAACCACCAAGTGGACATTGTCACCATTGCCATCATCCCTATTGCTTTTTCCTAGAAAATGTTCTATTTACCAAGATAACATGATATCTTTTTCTATTTATAAATGAGTTATTTACTATATAAACATAAAACTTACCAATAATATTCAATCTGTTTAATTTATATAGAAACATATAGATATTATATTTACATCGTAAATATTCTGTTTACTAACATAACATGATATATTTTTCTAGTTGTGAACAAGTCATTTACTATGTAAATGTAACATTTACCGATAATATTTAATTTGTTTGACTTATATAAGAATAAGCAAATATCATATTTACATGATAAATGTTTTATTTACCAACATAACAGGATATGTTTTTCCAGTTGTAAATTTGTTAGTAACATGAGGATGTGTTTTTTCCAGTTCTAAATGAGACATTTACTATGTAAACGTAATATTTGCTAATATTCAATCTATTTGACTTACATAAGAACATGTAAATATCATATTTATACAGTAAATGTTCTGTTTACTAAGATAACATGATTTTTTTTTTCCAGTTGTAAATGAAATATTTATCATGTAAACGTAACATTTAGTAATAATATTTAATTTGTTTGACTTACATAAGAACAAGTAAATATCATATTTAAACGGTAAATGTTCAGTTTATTAACATAACAGGATAAATGTTGTGTTTTCCAACATAACAAGATCTGTTGTTCTAGTTGTAAATGAGTCATTTGTCATGTAAATGCAACATTTATCAAGAACGGCAGTGACCCTTGACGACGACGACACAGATGATCTCGAGCGCCAACACTTGAGATGCAAAGAAACTGCCTGTTGGTTGTTGTCATGAATGTCTGTTGCAATCTCATCATCAGCAATGAGAGTGAAAAGAGAGTGCAAGGAGTGAGAGGAAAGGGGTAGTTTAGAGATTCTAAAAGAAATAATTCCAATTGCTCTTTTTTTTTTTAATTTTTAAGATTATGATATTTCTTTTCTTTGGTTTTTAGAAAATGCTATTTGCGACAAGTTCTCAGAAAAAAAAGTATTCATATAAATGCCACTTTTTGGAGTCAATTTTTATTTATGCCACAAAATGTGAAAAGTTATTATGTCACAAACTTAAAGCATATCCCTCCAGGACATATCGTGTATATTTATGAAACATTTTTTTATATCCTTCTGGCATATTTCTAGAGACAAATTGAGTGTCGCTCAGTGTGAAAAATGCAAATGTGATAATTGGTTATTGGCATGAGAACAAGATTGTGCAATGACATGGTCTTTTTAGCATGTTGATGTTGTGTTTACTATCTTGGAATGTTTGAAAAGTTAATGGGTAATTGATTTGATTGCAAAATAAAAACAATGCATAAATATGTTAGGACTAGGACTTAAAATTAGACCCTAAACCTTAAAAGGCAGTAACTTCCTCATAGAAAATTATACCTGAAATGCAAAGAGTTCACCTTTGGAAGATAGGGGCTTCAATGTCAAAGTTTTAGGTTTTGGGTGGAAAAACATAAAAATAGACAAGCTAGAGCCATGGTTATAAGCTTAAACTTTGAGGTATAGTGGAAAAATATATTAAGACCTTGAATGGAGTGTTTTAGAATTTTCCCAAATGTTTAAGGGGTTAAAAATATGTCAAAAAATACAAAGTTTGGATAAATAGGTATATAAATAGCAAATCTGAGTTAGGGACTGCTGTGGTAATTTTATCTAATTAGCAATTGAGTTAATGGTGAACTTTGAGTGGAACAAAGGATTCATAGTGACAGGTTTTAAGTATACACTGGGACAAAATGTTATTTTAGAATTTTTGATGTCAAATTCGTAAAATTAAGTTTAAGCGCTACATGTATAGATTTGTTGCTATAAATGGCTAATATTTACCATATTTGAGGTTAAGTTAGCGAAGTCGAGAGCATAAACTAGGAGCAAAATGTAATTTTCCACGCTAGTGGTCAATGAGTATTTTAGATGCCCATGCTTAGTTAAGGTTGCAGATAGGTAATAAGGAACTGATTATGGCTAAACCCTAGTTAGTGTCCAAATAAAACCTCAAAGAGAGCTTGTGAAGGAGATAGGGGCGTGAGGGCTAAGTTTTTGAAAGTAAGGGTATAATGTTAATTTAGCTAAAACATAGTTACAGTAAATTAAGTGGGATACGACTTCTTTATTATCATTATTATGTCCTAGTACTTATAATTTCTTTCTTTGATTCATACCACTTCTCCTAACCAAGAAGGTCAAAGTACCTTTTAGATAACACTTATGTATCTAACCCTAGCTTAAAATAGTTATGATCAATTATGTTTTTATACTATTTAAAAGTGATATGTTTCAAACTTTCTCATGAAAGTAGTTAGATTGAAAAACAATATCATAGAAATAGTATTTCTCTAATTACCCTGTGTAAACTGGAAGAATTGGAAAACTTGGACAATGAGTTTAAGATGGAAATTCGGCAAAGTTAAAATAGGCCTAAGATGGGCCCAAAAATCCTGAAACCTACACTAGTAACCAATGGGCTACATTACATTACACCAAGTAACCTAATCCTACAAACAAGAAATTCTTTGGAAAACTAAAAATAGATTAAGAACTACTACTAATTATGTTGCATGCTGATATTTTTCTACTATACTATATTATGACTAAAAGTGCTGGATTTTGAAACTTACATTGTTAGTTTTACTACGGATTAGGTAAGACAAATATGATTTCAAGGATAAGCCTGTTGCAAAATCTATTATATGCTCTGTTTATTATATTTTTTTCATTATTGAAATTTCAGAAGGGTTAATTACAATAGCACCTCTTATTTTACTCAAATTACACTAACACCTCCTAGACCAAATTTAATCACACTGACACCATTAGGCATAACGTTGTTAAATTTGTATGTAAAATGGCAAAATACTCCGATTAATGTAAGCCATTGATTTGCAAAATTTAATTGTAGCTATTGATTTAAAAAAAAAACGCTACGTAAAATAAACATTAATCGGCCTCTAGCTGCCCCATGTTGGCGCCCGACACCCCCTCCCCTCGAGAGCGCCCCTCCCGAACCCAATCTCCCTATGCCAACCCCTCCCTTCCTGACCCAGGCCTCCTTGTCCCACCTAGCTATCTTGTTTGTATGGACCTTGCATATGTGGACATTACTTAACTGCTTAAACATACACTTATTAAGATTATTAGAATTTGCAGCACATTTTTTTTTTAAATTCTTACCGATTAATTTTACTTAAACCATTCTTATTTTTGTTACAACGAATAGTAAAACATAATATATTAGCATAAAAGTCCTAAAGTCATATGGACTAAGGTGCGTAGTCACAACTTTGGTCACCAAAATATATACATATTGTTTCATTGGTATTACATATATTTAATTAAAATGTTTTAATTAATAAAACTGAGTGTGGAATAAAAATAGGCACGGTATCCATTCTCTATCTCCACAATCACTTGTCATTGTACCATCGTCAATCAAATAATATCGACAAGTTGTTTACCTACAGCACGAATATATTTTTGATGAGTTTTTGCTCAACAAGTAAGAACTATAACTTGCAAAACATTTGACAATATAAATAATAAAACATGCCTGAGCAGGTTATGTTTATTTATGATCATATCTTATGAAGCTAATGGGCTTGAGTGTTTGTACCGGTTGCATACGATCATTGGACATATAGGGATTTTAAGGTGCCTAATGACACATGTGTTGGAAAAACAATGCGTAGCGGAATTTTAAAATTTTATATCAGAGTAATTTTCAAAACACAAGTTTGACATGTTATATGTATAAATTAGACAAATCTTACTAACCTCTGTGTGCCGAAGAACCTCCGCAACCTGTGTAGAGAAGTAACATTCCAGAAGAGCCTCAACCAACTGGTCTTCTTTGCTATTCTCTATCCACAACCGGAGTGAGTGTGGGCTCACACGTATAGCTCTTCCACCGGTGACTCTCCTTCCAACCAATAGAGAGAACCCAAAGCTAGTGTTCGTGATTTGTGAACAAAAGCTCTCAAGGAGTTTTCAGATGCTTACTAGAAGAGTATCACTCTTAATCTCTCAATTGATCTCTATTGATCTGAGTAAATCATGAGACTCACTCCCTTTATATAGCCATTGGTCCTGGGGTCAGTCCTTATCAGATTAGGTCTCAAAAACTCGAAACAGAATCAAGTTTGGATCAATATCTGATAAGATCCGCGTGAAAACGTGTAATCTTATCACTCGCTGATCGACAGGCCGAACAGGCCCCATCGACAGGCCGAACACATCATTTGGTAGGCCGAACTCCCGCTAAAAAATCTCCGCGAATCTTTTATTTTTCACCCGAGATTCTATAGGATAAAGTCTCAGTTTTGATTCAAATAACCTAATAGAAAAGTTATCTAATCAAAACAAACTTTATCAAGATAATCTCTAAGAAAATAAATCAATTCACAATAATTCTACAAGTTTATCTTGATCTAATTTGTCCAAAATTAAAACAACCGATAAACAGACAAGAATTATGTAATCGCAATAATTCAACAAATTTATCTTGAACTAATTTCTTACAAAATTAATTCAACCGATAAACAAACATGAATTATTTAATTCTTCCAAATTTTAAACCAATCTGATAAATCCGACATAAGTAATCAATTATTGGAAAAGCACGCCGTGTCGTTACAGGATTTTGTGAGCTAGCAAAGGGGACCAAAATGGACCTATAAAGTTCAAGCTCATGATAATTATGAAATCCAATATCCCAGATATACATTTCACAATTATCAACTCCAACGTTACTCCACTAAAAGCTTGGAGCTGCACTCTCAAACTTTATAGAATTACGAACCTCGTGTAGCTAAGTCTCCATGACATATCATAGTGTATCGTACCCACATATGATAATCCATAATCGGCTTAAGGACAAGTTCTTTCTTACCTTCCCGATTATTTTTATCCTACGTTCCATTGTCTCACCATTAGAAAACTTACCATCCAAAGATAGTATACCATTCGGTTACACCTATGTATCCAAATGGTTGAGCGCTCCAGTTTTTCAATTATAGGACAACGCATATAAGAGAATATCATTACTCCTAAAGAGGAGCTATGGTTTCCATATATATGAATAACAAGTCTACGCTATCAAGAGTCATGCCTCCAACGTACTGACATGCATACCATTATTGAAATGTGGGTGTCACCCTTTGGTACATCAAAAGACACAAGTCAAGACAACAGGCCCACTATTCATCTCAGGATTAAGATACAATACAAATGATTGTCTAAAGTGAATCAATTTGCCGAGATAGAATTATTAATCCAAATCAATTCACTTTATGTCCCGATCCAACATATCGTCACCTATGACAACGTGCTAATATTTCTATTCACGGAGTCCAACTCCGATGGTCAAGACAAACCATCTCCCAAAAGGGATATAGACAACATAACAATGTTTACATGAATAAAGTGCCCAAATTTATTCCCTTAATTGCGGATCATATGTTTTAGACCATCACCTTAAGAATCGTGTCTTTTACATAATCAGTCCATCATATGCCCAATTCTTAAGGTTTAGACTGGCAGTCTTAGACTACTGTTTGCTTGACATACATTCAACAAATATGAACGTAAAGAGGACAAGATTTGGTATAAATGAATAAATTCTTTATTGATAAAAATGTTTCCAAAAAACGTATTACATTTTTACTCCTTAGGGCATTCATGTCTAACAACATGATCTAAATTATTTTTACTATAACATAAGCCTCCTCATAGGTTGAGAGGTTGTTATGACATTTGAACTTAACTTAATCTTTTAGCTCTCATGGGATTTATTAATGTTTATGTAGTATGACTTGGCATTGCATTTATAACATAGAAATAAACATATAGTTATGATTTTTATAAAACATGTAAAATATTTTATTTGAAAACTATTTATATTGTAGGTGAGTTTTTACTTACCTGATTTCTAGCAGAAAAAATCATTAACTTGCCAAAATTCCCTATCCTCCACTTTTAAACTCTGAAAGAGAACACTAATTGAAAGTGAAATGTTAGCTTACCTTATACTATTAAATTTAGCATAATAGTATAATAATTAGATCCTTTTCTAAATAAGGGATCGTTATATTACCATATATATTGCAAGGATTAATTGATTTAATCCTCATAATTTAGTTTTCCTTAATTGCCTTTTCTAACCATGTTAGAGTTGATAACTTAATTAACTAATTAATTATCTTATCCTTTTAGGGCCCGTTTGGCACAACTTCTGCTTGTGGCTTTACTTAGAAGAAGAAGAAAAGTAAAAGCTATAGCTTTTTAGTAAGTGTTGAGAATCATATTTTTAAAAGAGTTTTAATAGATCAAAACGGTGTTAATTTTTTTAAAAGTTACAAAAATATTATATTTAAGCTTATAATGTATTACTGATACTCTAGTACACGTTTCAAAGTTTACTTCAAAAGTAATTTTTTGAGAAGTTATATTTTTTGGCTTTGATAGAAAGCACTTTTGGATCGCAAAAGCACTTTTGACAGTTTATCTAAACACTTCTAGAAGTAGATTTTAGACTCAAAAAGCTAAAAACAACTTCTAAAAAGCCCTTCCAAAAGACTCTTATTATCCTTGTTGGGCTTGTAGTTAAATAAGGCCCATTAATATCTAGATGTGTCTGTAGCATTCTAAATGCTAAATGATCGAAACTTTGATTTGAGCATGGCTTTTGAGTTTGTATGGCCATTGGACCTGTATACGGCCTTTTAATGTCATGGCCTAGCTTATTGGCATCTATAATTAGTTTTAGATTTTGTTAATTTAAAAACCACCATAAATTGTATGTGAGAGACAATTTTATAAACTTTATAAATTAGATAATTTTTATAAATATATTTTTAAAGTCCTTTTAGAGATAGAATTTTCAAAAACTTCCTTCACAAAAGTTTTTCATCTCATCGAGACCTAAAACTTCCATATATAACAAAAATCGTGATTTGAATTTTTCACGATTTGTTTTTCTCAAAAACAAAAACTGCATTATAAATGCTGCAACTTCACTTGCAACATTATGTGTAACATCTAACTAAGCAGTCTTGGAAATCGCCATAAATTATACTGTCATAATAATAGAAACTTTAAGGACATAGTAAATTGAGGGATTTATCCTTTAAAATAAAAAACTAGGCAGTTTTGAAATTGGCACTATAGGTGTTTCAACCCGAGTTGCAACATTATGTGCAACATCTAATAAAAAAGTTTTAGAAATAATTATCGATGACATTACAATTTTTATAGAATTGTAAGGAATAATAAGCTGAGAAGTTTTAACTCATAGAAGCATAAATGGAGTAGTTTCTAAACGGAATGTACTCTGCACAATAGATGGCGCAACTCATGTCACAACTCATGTTGCAACATCATGTGCGACACTCAGTGAAAATGTTGGTAATAACATTGTATTGTAGTTGCTATGAGAGACTTAATAAACAATTAAATGAGGATTCTAATTAATGAACACGTAAAAAGCCCATTTCTTAATGCTAAAATCATTTGTTTTGTATTTCTATTTATCATTAAAAACTTTAATTACAACATTTTCATGTTAAATGGAATTTTTGTGTCTTAGTGTGAAAATATGTTTACTTATGTATTTTTAATGTGTTTTCATGTTTGAAAATATCTTTAGTAATTTTTAGAAGTATTTTTGTGTGTTAAATAATTAATTTGTGTGAAATAAATTAAAACCGTAAAATTAATATGTTTATTTTTATTTTTATGTGTATTTGTGTGTTTTAATTTAGCATTGTGTTTATTTAGTATTTGTAAATATTTACTTAATTTTAGTTTTGTATAATTAACTCCTTTGAGTTTATTTGTCAAGAAATATAGAATTTAGGGCCAAAATAAAGGAAAATGCTGCAAGAAATCTCAAAATTAGGGTCAAAATAAAAATTCAAAGTTAAAATCTGATTAATGGAATCCTACATCTACACTAACATCATCAGGATCCCATATATCTGCCACCATCTCAACAAAATGTCACTTGTGTGTGGTCACTCAAATGTAAAGTTTCATGCTTTTAGCTCCTTATTCATTGTCAAGTCTAGGTATCACATCCAACGGTCTGTGTGAGTCAAAGTCACCTTTTTACTTTGACTTCGATTACCATCTTTCTAGTCAAAGTAAGCTCATCTGATGGCCAAAAGTGCATGTACATGTCTTCTACTAATCTGCGAAGCACTAGATCCCAAGCCAATTTCGTACAAGGAAGAAATCTTATCTGTGGAAGAAATGGGAGAATCAAGTCAAAATAGCAACCTGCCTCAAAGACTTTGGTTTCAAATAATTTGTATTATTTTCATTTGTTTCTGCATGTACGCCTAGTGTTTTAATATTTTATTTGTAAAATCTAGTATTAAGTTTGTTTTCTGGTGCATGGCTTCGTCTATAAAAAGCTCATGCAATGCTTTACATTAAACTCATCCAAAAATATGTTATAATGTTATGTTTGTAAACTTAGTTTTTGGCATAATTTTGTGACCTCTTTTTTTCCTTTTTATGCTAAGTTTTGTACTATTTAAGCTATTTTAACTCATCTTTTATTTTAAAGAAATTGTTATTATTGTTGTTGTAACAATGTGTTTCTAAGTTCCTTTTTGCTAAGGTAAGGGGTGAAACTTTGAATGTTTTAATTTGGTTGTTTTAGTTGTTATAGTTTTCTAAGCTGTTATAATGCCAACTTCATTTTCTTAGAAAACCTAAGTATTTAGAGTGAGTTTAGCTTGTTTAGTTTAGGTTGTTTTATTGCAAAATTGGAGAGTTTGATTTATTATAGACATAAACTAGTATGGGTAATGCTTGGTAATTTTTTTATTAGTAGTCAATAGAGAATGACTTAGTAAATACTAAGGACCAATTTCAAGGTAAATTTCTTAATTAATTCTAAGTTCATATCAATTTGTTAAAACTAAGTTTTTGCTATATTATAGACATGAATTGGTACGATTAATATTTAGGATAACTTTGATTAGTCGTAGATAGAGGATGACATGGTATATTCTTAAACTATTTTAGCAAGTTTTTTAGAAAAAATAAAATAAACTTTAAATTAGAAACTAGACTAGATCTTTAAACCTCAGCTAGGGTGTTTGGAAGGGTGAGGGGAACCACTTTTACTGTAGCACATGAGAGTTTTATACTGTAGTACCTTTTTTTTAAATTGTTACTGTAGCATGTGAGAGCTTTATACTGTTCATAACTGAGTTTGTGGTGGGAATCACTGCCAAACACCCTGAGCATTTTCATAAATCTATTTCTTTAAAATAAGATAGCATTTCTTGTTATTAAAATTCCAAATCATAGAAAAACTTGTAAATATTGTAAATAATTAATTTTAATTTTTGACTTGGTAAATAATTAACTTGCACTTTAGATAAACAATACTTAATATATTGGGACTAAGATTGTTCCCTTGAGACTTGACCTTGGACTCATTGTAACTTTATTACTTGTGACAACCTTATACTTGAGGTTATATCGGATTCACTTTTCAAGGACCAAACAAGTTTTTGGCGCTATTGCCGGGAAGGCAAAAGGAGAACATACTAAGGTATATTATATATCCATATTTATCTTTAATTTCTGCTTTTATTTTTCTTGTTACTAGCTGCTTTAACTTTCTAACTTATCCAACTTCTAACTTATATAATCTAACTTCCAATTTCTAACTTTTTATTGTTCTAGCGCTTACTAACTCTAACTTTATTTTATTTTAATGGGACGGTTGTACCACTTTAATCTGTTTAATATTATTGTTCTTAATCTTTTTTTGTTTTACAAGTAGCTTAATTTTTCAAGTCAAGCTAAAAAAATGTTTTTTTTTTGTGTCTTAGTTTTACTTTTTGTGCATTGTACCATTTATTTTGCATGTGTGTTTGGTATCGTATATCTAAATCTTGTTATTTAGTATATCTAAATCTTGTTATTTAGTTAGAAAAAGTTTAGAACCACCTGGTGCATCTTCATTTTCACACACAATAGCTATGATGAAAGTGTTAATAAGGAAAACATGGCTAATCAGCAAATCATTCATCTGGTGCGATCCATGAGTGATTATTTGCAATCACCTTGTAACACAACTTCGTAGTTTTTTGTTTTTCTTCTCAATGCTCATAATTTTCAATTCAAACCAGGGATGATCCCTTTACTTTCTACTTTTTATATCTTAGAATCTGAAAGTCTTTACTTGTATCTTAGAGAATTTGAAGACATTTATACTATTTGCATTGACCAAAATGTTTCAAATGAACTAGTTAGGCTTAAGCTTTTTCCTTTTCCTTTAAAAGATAAGGCTAAAACTTAGCTTAAATCTTTAAAATCAAGGTCAATTGGCACATGACAAGAAATTTAAACTGAGTTTTTTAAAAAATTCTTTCCAACTTATAAAACTAATGATTTGAAGAAAAAAATTCAAAATTTTTCCCAAAGTTCAAAAGAATTTTTCTTTCAATGTTGGAAATGTTTTAAGGATTTGTTAAATTCTTGTCCACATTATGGTTTTGAAAAATGACATTATGTTAGTTCCTTTTATGAAGGCTTAACTCCTAAAACTCGTTAATTTATTAAAACAATATGTAATGAGAATTCCTTGATAAAGAACCTGTTGGAAGCGTTAGATTTCTTGGATAATTCAGCTAAAAACTCTTAATATTGGCAATGTAGAAATTCTTCGAAAGGAACAATTAGTGCTAACCTTGCTAATACTCAAAGAGTCATTCACCAACTTAGTCAAGAGGATGATCTAAAAGCTAAGATTACTAGTTTGACTCAAAAAATTGAAGCCATAGAATGCGGGAATGTTCAGGAACCTAAAATTGAAACTTTATATAGTATTTATCAAACTCTAGGACACTCTACTTATGATTGCCCAATTTTTAAGGAAGAGTCCTACGAGTGAATGAATTATATAAACCATATGGGCCAAGTCAAGAAGCTGTTTCCATTTTCACATTCTGACACATACACTTTACAATGGAGGAATCATCCCAATTTTAGTTAGAGGAATGATCATCCACAATAACCACATCCTTCACAAAATTCTCAAAATCGTCCACCATGTCCACAAAATTCTCAAAATTCCCAATATCCACCATATCGTACAATCTCCGTCGTTGTCGTCGACATGCTTGCCATCTTTGATCTTCACAATGGCGGCACGATCTTGATCTAAGGTAGGGGCTAGAGAAGAGAGAGGTGGATAGAGAAGAGAGAGAGTGGTAGAGAAGAAAGAGTTCGAGTGGATGGGCAGAGGGGGAAGAGAGGGAGAGGAGAAGAGTGTTGGAGAAGAAAGAGACACAATGGAAGAGAAGGGTAGAATGGGAAAATAGTACTTGAACAATTATTAGTAAAATTTCAATTAAAAAAGATAGTTGTAAAAAAAATAAAAGTGAGATGAAAGTTGTAATAAATAATGTATTATAAAAACATTCTGAATAATTTTCTCAATATTTTTCCCCGTCTTTATCGCATGGAGGGGATCAAAAAATTCCCAGTGCACGAGCCTATGGGCCATGTGGGCTATAGGAATGGCAGAGACATAGGTGCTGCAATGCTATAGTAGGATAGCAATGGTAATAGTAAAAGTCTATTTGCTATATATTATATATAATAATATAATAGAGTTAAATCCATTAAAAAGTGTTTGAGCTCTTTTCTCTTTTTAAAATTAGTCTTTGTACTAAAAAATGTTTTAACTTAACCCTTAAACTTTCTTTTTGTATCAAATTTAGTCCCTCAGTTATATTCTGTTAAATTTTGGATCAAAAAAGTTAAGAAATCTCATAATGTCACTTTAAGAGAATAGACTTTTTCGTAATTTGTCCAAAAAAGAAACAAAACTTAAAATCAATCTTTATGCATTTAAACCCCAAAGGCTACAATAATCCCAGCGAACAAAGAAGAAAAGAAAAAAATTGTGAGAATGCCCAAGCTTGAATCTAATGAACCATGAGGAAAAACAATTTTTAAGCAAACTTTGTTCTAGGTAAGTGGATGATTTTATTTTATTTTTCCTTCTAAATTTGTGCCTTTTATAAGATTTAAGAGGGTTTCTTTCTTTCTTTCTTTCTTTTTTCCTTTCTCTCTCTATCTGATTATGCTTAAAGAATTTTCTTGGTAATTATCAACAAAGCAAATTCTGTTCGAGGTAAGTGGGCGATTTTATTTTATTTTTCCTTCTAAATATATGCCTTGTTTAAGAATTAGGAGGGTTTCAATCTCTCTTTTTTTCCCCTTCTTTCTCTTTCTCTATCTGATTATACTTAAAGAGTTCTCTAATTGGTAATTGTCGATAAAGATCAAGCTTTTATTTCAACGTGATAAAGTGTGTAGTTGGACTTTTATCTGTTTGTGAATTCAATACATCATTTTTCTACTCAAAAGAAATATTTGATGTGCTTCTTTATTATTGTTAATACAAGGAATTGACACTTTCTCTGCTTTTTTTTCCCCTCTTAACTAGTGTCCCATTAGCATTTATTGTCTAGAGCTTTAAGAACGTGTTATATTGTTTAAAGACTTTTGTTCTTTACTTATATATGCTCTTTCATTGTTTATTGTTTTTGCAATGTTTATTGTTTATTGTTTTTGTATTAAATGGTGTTTTGTAAACCTAATCAAGGACAAGTTCTTTAGGCTTTTTATTTTTGAGAAAAAGAAAAGAAAAAAACCTAATTATGGACATGTTTTTTTACTCCTTTTGTTTTGGAGGAAAACATGTAACATGATTCTAACAAGTTTTCTAATCTTTTTTATTTTGGAGGAAAACTTGATCATAGAAAAGTTAATTTAATTTTGTTCAAATATTGAAAAATTTAGATATATTGACTTTTTAATAAAGTGACTTTGACTTTGAATTTTCCATTTGGCAATAAATCTTAGGAAAGGGCATTTACCTATGTGTTTGTAACTTAACTATCAATATGTTAACTTTTTCAATTCAAAATTTAACAGAATATTATTAAGGGACTAAATTTAAGACAAGGAAAAAGTTCAAAAGCTAAGTTAAGACACTTTTGAGTACAAGGACTAGTTTTAGAATGAGAAGAAAATTGAAGGACCTTTAATGAATTTAACTCTAATACATATTATTTTATAATATATATGATATGTTATTCAATAGAAAAAATAATATAACATAATAATATGTTTTAATATATTATGATATATTATATTATTATTAATAATAATGAATAATAATTTTAATTAAAGGAAAAATTATTATGTTATTATTATTCAAATAATTTTTATCAATTTTTTAATTGAAGAAAAATTATGGGTAAAATTTTTTGTGATCCAGAAAATTAATTTGACCTATTAATGGTCAAATTGGAATGCAAAAAAAGCCTTAATAAAATTCACAAAAGGTTAACTCAAAAAAATTGAAATTCATGAAGATATATAAAAGGACAAGATGCAAGAATGAAGACCAATATATGTTTCAGTTTATTTTTGTAATCTTTTATTTTCTTGCGCTAGGGTTGAACCATAATATTATAGCTTTTTATATATATTGCTTTTGCCATACTATCTTGTTATGCTTGTATGCCTTATGATATGATTTGTCATATGTTTGATATCATATCATGTAGAACAGGGAGTGCCACTCATAAAATTGTTCATACATGTTTTGTATAGATCTTGTCGTTTTTTAATATTAAGTGGGAGAGGTTCTTGGTTAGGACTCACAATCTCCATTGTTGGTCCATATGTGAAACTGGTGACGCCGGACCCAAGGATGGTTGTTTACCACCGACGGTATACTAGATTGGACTTCCTTAGGGAAAATGTATGTGGGCATGGTTCATGGTTGTAAACCCCAAGATGACAATTTGTGGATCATGGATCATAAGATATAAATAATGGTTGTACACTTAAGATGACTTTAACTATCAACTCCCAAGGAGCTCTATTAACTAAATTTGTGATCAATAAAGCGATAAATAGTAGGCATATACTAATCGGATGGGATTCATGTTTCAGGCTAGTTTGTGTTAGACTACCTCAAAGTAGTTGACATGAATAAGGCTAGAAATTATCGTAGTAATGAATGTATTTTCTTAAGATTTTGCACATTGACATTTTACGTTAATTTATATTTATATTACTAAATTGTATGTTTGCTTATTATTAATTCATGAAAATATACTTATTCATTGTAGTCAAAATGTTGAATTCACTTAATATGATACTTAATAAACACATCCTCACCAAGAAGAGTTTTGGTTCATGATATAATTATGAATTAATTGTTCCTTAAAGAATTATTAGAATTCAAAGATGAAGATGAAATAAGAGAGATAAACAAAAATTGGACCTAGCTCTTATTATTTTTCTTTGAGACATCATTACTATAATTTCAAGAGTATAATTTTAGGTTTTAGTGGAGTATCACCACAACTAAGAAATTTAACACATTTATTGGAATTTTGATTAATTGTAAAATTTATTGGAGCTTGAATGAGCTCTATAGGTCCCTAATGTTACCTTTATAAACATTGTATCAAATTAAGAGCATAGTAATGAATTGTATTTAATTAAAATCATTGAATTTGAAATTAATTTTTTCACCCTAAAGACATTAATGTGACATTGAAAAATTAGTGACACATAACATGATATGACAAATGTCACATTTAACTGAGCAATAGTTAATTAGTTATTTATTTTTAATTAATAATATTAATTTAAATATTTTTTAAAATTAATTAATTATATTTAATTAATAAAATTATTTAAATATATCTTAATTTTGTAGGAACTATGCAAGTAGTAATGCCGATACAAAATTAATTAATGAATTAGTTAATTTAAAATTATATTTAAATAGTATAATTAGTATATATTATATATATATATATATATAAAGATATATACACACACGCATGGGAGGAAAGGTAGATTTAATCCACCTTCATCCCATCGCGTAGTTGTTTTCTCCTGAAGTAGGCTTGAACCCCCACCAATGGAGCAAAAAATTAGTTTTTTTAATATTTAAAATTAATTAAAAATAACTATTTACTTAGTTATAAAAGAAATGTTATGTATAGTTTTTCACATACTTGTTATATCATCTCTGTTGAGGGTTTTTTGCTCCCCAACTGAAGCCTGACGGGTCCCTCGAACGTATTGCTGGAGAGGCCTAAGGAGGTCCCTTCGCGGATTTGCCTCTCGCGGGGGGAGCGTGTTGGAAACAAAGTACGCAGTGGAATTTAAAATTTTTTCATCAGAGTAATTTCCAAAACACAAGTTTGACATGTTATATGTATAAATTAGACAGATCTTACTAACCTCAGTGTGCCGAAGAACCTCCGCAACCTGTGTAGAGAAGTAACGTTCCAGAAGAGCCTCAACCAACTGGTCTTCTTTGCTATTCTCTATCCACAACCGGAGTGAGTGTGGGCTCACACGTACAGCTCTTCCACCGATGACTCTCCTTCCAACCAACAGAGAGAACCCAAAGCGAGTGTTCGTGATTTGTGAACAAAAGCTCTCAGGGAGTTTTCAGATGCTCACTAGAAGAGTATCACTCTTAATCTCTCAAATTGATCTGAGTAAATCATGAGACTCACTCCCTTTTTATACCTATTGGTCCTGGGGTCAGTCCATATCAGATTAGGTCTCAAAAACTCGAAACAGAATCAAGTTTGGATCAATATCTGATAAGATCCGTGTGAAAACGCGTAATCTTATCTCCACTGATCGACAGGCCGAACATTCTGATCGGTAGGCCGAACAGGTCAGTTCGACAGGCCGAACACGTCATTCGCCAGGCCGAACTCTTGAGAAAAAATCTTAGCGAATCTTTTATTTTCCACCCGAGATTCTAAAGGATAAAGTCTCAGTTTTGATTCAAATAACCCAATAGAGAAGTTATCTGATCAAAACAAACTTTATCAAGATAATCTCTAAGAAAATAAATCAATTCACAATAATTCTACAAGTTTATCTTGTTCTAATTTGTCCAAAATTAAAACAACCGATAAACAGACAAGAATTATCTGATCGCAATAGTTCAACAAGTTTATCTTGAACTAATTTCTTACAAAATTAATTCAACCGATAAACAGACATGAATTATTTGATTCTTACAAATTTTAAACCAATCTGATAAATCTGACATAAGTCACCAATTATTGGAAAAGCACGCCGTGTCGTTACAAGATTTTGTGAGCTAGCAAAGGGGATCAAAATGGACCTATAAAGTTCAAGCTCATGATAATTATGAAACCCAATATCCCAGATATACATTTCACAATTATCAACTCCAACGCTACTCCACTAAAAGCTTGGAGCTGCACTCTCGAACTTTATGAAATTATGAAGCTCGTGTAGCTAAGTCTCCATGACATATCATAGTGTATCGTATCCCCATATGATCATCCATAATCGGCTTAAGGACAAGTTCTGTCTTACCTTCTCGATTATTTTTATCTTAAGTTCCATTGTCTCACCATTAGAAAACTTACCATCCAAAGATAGTATACCATTCGGTTACACCTATGTATCCAAATGGTTGAGCGCTCCAGTTTTCCAATTACAGGACAACGCATATAAGAGGATATCATTACTCCTAAAGAGGAGCTATGGATTCCATATCTATGAACAACAAGTCTATGCTATCAAGAGTCATGCCTCCAATGTAACGGCATGCATACCACTATAGAGATGTGGGAGTCACCCATTGGTACATCAAAAGACACAAGTTGAGACAACGGGCCCACTATTCATCTCAGGATTAAGATACAATACAAATGACTGTCTAAAGTGAATCGATTTTCCAAGACAGAATTATTAATCCAAATCAAATCACTTTATGTCCCGATCCAACATGTCGTCACCTATGACAACACGCCAATGTTTCTATTCACGGAGTCCAACTCTGATGGTCAAGACAAACCATCTCCCAAAAGGGATATAGACAACATAACAATCTTTACATGAATAAAGCACCCAAATTTATTCCCTCGATTGCGGATCATATGTTTTAGACCGTCACTTTAAGAATCGTGTCTACCGCATAATCATCCCATCATATGCTCAATTCTTAAGGTTTAGACTGACAGTCTCAGACTACTGTTTGCTTATCATACATTCAACAAATATGAACATAAAGAGGACAAGATTTGGTATATATAAATGAATAAATTCTTTATTGATAAAAATGTCTCCAAAAACGTATTACATTTTTACTCCTTAGGGCATACATGTCTAACAATCTCCCACTTGCACTAAGTGAGTAAATACAGCAAATTTCGCATCCCCATAGCATCCACATCCCTCTCGAAGACTCTCCCAGTAAGTGTCTTCGTAAATGGATCAGCTAAATTGTCCTCTGACACGATCTTGCACACCGTGACTTGCCCGCCCTCAACGAAGTCCTTTATCACATGATACTTCCGATCAATATGCTTACTCTTCTTGTGAAATCTTGGTTCCTTAGCATTAGCTACCACCGCACTGTTATCACAGTACAATGATACCGCTTTATCCAAACCAGGAACTACCTCAAGATCCCCAAGGAACTTACGGAGCCACACTGCTTCTTTCAAAGCATCACTAGCCGCCACATACTCGGCCTCCATCGTTGAATCCGAAGTGCAATCTTGCTTCGCACTTCTCCAACTGATGGCACCGCCACCAAGAGTAAACACAAACCCAGAAGTCGATTTCCTAGAATCTAGACAGGATTGAAAATCCGAATCAGTGTATCCTAGAGGAGTTAAATCCTCACCCGAATACACAAGCATATACCCTCGAGTCCTTCTCAGGTACTTGAAAATATGCTTTACCGCAACCCAATGGTTCGGTCCTGGATCCGCCTGAAATCGACTTACAATCCCGACCGCATAGCTAATATCCAGTCGAGTGCAAAGCATGGCATACATGAGACTACCCACTGCCAAAGCATAAGGCACCTTCTTCCTGTATTCTCTTTCTTCATAAGACTTTGGAGAGTCTTTCTTAGAAAGAGTAATTCCAGACCTAGATGTTTGCCCACCTTTCTTAGCATCCTATATTGCAAACCTCCTGAGAATTTTATCTATGTAGCCGACCTGTGACAAAGCTATCATTTTGTTCTTCCTATCCCGAAAGATCCAGATACCTAGAACAAAATTAGCCTCACCCAAGTCCTTCATGTCAAACTGCTTGGTCAACCATAATTTGACCGATGACAACGCCCCAACGTCATTGCCAATTAGCAGAATGTCATCTACATAGAGCAGTAGAAAAACCACCTTCCCATCCTTAATGTGTTTGTAAACACATGGTTCATCCACATTTTGTGAGAACCCATAAGTCTTGATCACTTGATCAAATCTTATGTTCCAAGAACGGGATGCCTGCTTAAGTCCATAAATTGACTTTAGCAGCTTACAAACCTTACCCTCTTGACCCGCGACCTTGAACCCGTCTGGTTGTTCCATATAAATGGACTCATCAAGATAGCCATTTAGAAAAGCCATCTTGACATCCATCTGCCAAATCTCGTAGTCGAGAGCGGCAGCTATGGACAAGAGAATCCGGATGGACTTAAGCATGGCTACAGGCGAAAAGGTTTCTTCATAATCAATTCCTTTCTTTTGCGTATAACCCTTAGCTACCAGTCTAGCCTTAAAGGTTTTGACCTTTCCATCTGTTGGAAACAAAGTGCGCAGTGGAATTTTATAAATTTTCATTAGAGTAATTTCCAAAACACAAGTTTGACATGTTATATGTATAAATTAGATAGATCTTACTAACCTCAGAGTGCCGAAGAACCTCCGCAACCTGTGTAGAGAAGTAACGTTCTAGAAGAGCCTCAACCAACTGGTCTTCTTTGCTATTCTCTATCCACAACCGGAGTAAGTGTGGGCTCAGACGTACAGCTCTTCCACCGATGACTCTCCTTCTAACCAACAGAGAGAACCCAAAGCGAGTGTTCGTGATTTGTGAACAAAAGCTCTCAGGGAGTTTTCAGATGCTCACTAGAAGAGTATCACTCTTAATCTCTCAAATTGATCTGAGTAAATCATGAGACTCACTCCCTTTTTATACCTATTGGTCCTGGGGTCAGTCCATATCAGATTAGGTCTCAAAAACTCGAAATAGAATCAAGTTCGGATCAATATCTCATAAGATCCGCTTGAAAACGCGTAATCTTATCTCCGTTGATCAACAGGCTGAACATTCTGATCGGCATGCCGAAAGGCCAGTTCGGCAGGCCGAACACGTCATTCGGCAGGCCAATCTCCCGAGAAAAAATCTCCGCGCATCTTTTATTTTTCACCCGAGATTCTAAAGGATAAAGTCACAGTTTTGATTCAAATAACCCAATAGAGAAGTTATCTGATCAAAACAAACTTTATCAAGATAATCTCTAAGAAAATAAATCAATTCACAATAATTCTACAAGTTTATCTTGTTCTAATTTGTCCAAAATTAAAACAACCGATAAACAGACAAGAATTATCTGATCGCAATAGTTCAACAAGTTTATCTTGAACTAATTTCTTACAAAATTAATTCAACCAATATACAGACATGAATTATTTGATTCTTACAAATTTTAAACCAATATGATAAATCTGACATAAGTCACCAATTATTGGAAAAGCACGCCGTGTCGTTACAGGATTTTGTGAGCTAGCAAAGGGGACCAAAATGGACCTATAAAGTTCAAGCTCATGACAATTATGAAGCCCAATATCCCAGATATACATTTCATAATTATCAACACCAACGCTACTCCACTAAAAGCTTGGAGCTGTACTCTCGAACTTTATAGAATTACGAACCTCGTGTAGCTAAGTCTCCATGACATATCATAGTGTATCGCATCCCCATATGATTATCCATAATCGGCTTAAGGACAAGTTCTGTCTTACCTTTCCGATTATTTTTATCTTACATTCCATTGTCTCACCATTAGAAAACTTACCATCCAAAGATAGTATACCATTTAGTTACACCTATGTATCCAAATGGTTGAGTGCTCCAGTTTTCCAATTACAAGACAACGCATATAAGAGGATATCATTACTCCTAAAGAGGAGCTATGGATTCCATATCTATGAATAACAAGTCTACGCTATCAAGAGTCATGCCTCCAACGTACCGGCATGCATACCACTATAGAGATGTGGGAGTCACCCATTGGTACATCAAAAGACACAAGTCGAGACAACAAGCCCACTATTCATCTCAGGATTAAGATACAATACAAATGACTGTCCAAAGTGAATCGATTTGCCAAGATAGAATTATTAATCCAAATCAATTCACTTTATGTCCCGATCCAACACGTCGTCACCTATGAAAACACGCCAATGTTTCTATTCACGGAGTCCAACTCCGATGGTCAAGACTAACCATCTCCGAAAAGGGATGTAGACAACATAACAATCTTTACATGAATAAAGCACCCAACTTTATTCCCTCGATTGCGGATCATATGTTTTAGACCGTCACCTTAAGAATCGTGTCTTCCGTATAATCAGTCCATCATATGCCCAATTCTTTAGGTTTAGACTGACAGTCTCAGACTACTGTTTGCTTATCATACATTCAACAAATATGAACGTAAAGAGGACAAGATTTGGTATATATATAAATGAATAAATTTTTTATTGATAAAAATGTCTCCAAAAATGTATTATATTTTTACTTCTTAGGGCATACATGTCTAACACCATCCACTCCTCTTTTCCTCTTGTAGATCCACTTACACCCTATGGGTTTTACCCCTTCGGGAAGATCCACAAGCTCCCAGACCTGATTAGTCTCCATAGACTTCATCTCTATGTTCATGGCCTCTGTCCAGAGTCTTGAATCAACATCCTCTATAGCTTCTGCGTAAGTAGAAGGATCCCTGTCATGTTCATCTGGTTCAGCCAAAAAGACCTCCCCATTGAACATATACCTCTCAAGTTGACACTCGATCCTCCCACTACGCCGAAGCCCCTAAGGTTGTTGTTCAGGTTTGTTTGATTTTTCTACATCGATCGGAATGGTTTCGTTCGGAACCTCCGGAGTGCACGGATCACCCCTTAACTCCTCAAGCACCACTTTGCTTCGAGGTTTAAAGTCATCCATGTAACTCTCCTCAAGGAAAGTTGCATTAGTTGAAACCATGACTTTATTTTCCTTTGGGTTATAAAAATAACCCCCTTTAGTCCCTTTTGGATATCCTACAAACACGCAAACTTCCGAACATGCTTCCAACTTATTCGGATCCTTAAACAGGACATGAGCTGGACATCCCCATATGCGAATATGGTTTAAGGATGTCTTTCGTCTTGTCCACAACTCGTGAGGAGTTTTAGGGACCGATTTTGAAGGCACATTGTTCAAAAGATAACATGCGGTTTGTAGTGCATATCCCCAAAAGGATAAAGGCAATGATGAATAACTCATCATGGAACCTAATCATGTCCAACAAAGTCCTATTCCTTCTCTCCTCTACGCCATTCTGCTACGGAGTGCCCGGCGCAGTCAAATGGGATAGAATCCCATTCTCTAACAAGTGTCCCAAGAACTCATCAGAAAGGTATTCCCCACCTCGATCAGATCGAAGTGCCTTTATGGGTCTACCCAATTGCTTTTCCACTTCAGCCCGAAACTCCCTAAACTTATCATAAGTTTCGCTTTTGTGGTGCATTAGGTACACATACCCATATCTTGAGTAATCGTCAATAAAAGTGACGAAGTACTCATACCCTCCTTGTGCCCGGATGTTAATTGGTCCGCAAACATCACTATGCACAAGTTCTAGAACCCCTTCGGCCCTATTGCCCTTAGACCCGTATGGTCTTTTGGTTATTTTACCCTCCAAACAAGACTCACATTGAGGTATAGATTCCACCTTTAAGTAACTTAAAGGTCCATCCCTTACCAACCTTTGAATCCTATTCAGGTTAATATGGCCAAGGCGCAAATGCCAAAGATAAGTCTTATTAGAGTGAGAAGTTTTAAGTCTTTTTGAGTTATTATCATTTATCTCAGCATTAAGCAATAAGTCCATCTTAGGTTTGATAAAGTATAGATTATTTTGCATCCATCCAGAACAGATAAAAGATTTGTTTTTACGAATTACCACTTTTTCATTAAAAGATACCACATAGGAGTCTTTAAATAAAGAAGATACAGAAATTAAATTCTTTTTAAATTTAGGAACACAAAAACAATCTCGCAAAATTAAATTCCTATAATTATCAAAATAAAGATGGACATCTCCCACTGCTTTCGCTGAGACCAAGGATCCATCGCCCTTCCGAAGCGTTAAGTCTTCACAAAGTAGACTTCTCGTTTCTTTGAATCCCTGTAGAGAAACACAAACATGATTAGTTGCACCAGAATCTATGACCCAGGCGTCACTGGATTTCTCAACCAAACAAGTTTCTAAATATAGAAGATCACACCTACCTCCCTTGGAAAGGAAGTCCTTGCAATGCTTCTTTATATGCCCGACCTTACCACAAAAGAAGCACTTAAGCTTCTTTGGGTTCTTCTTCTTCTTCTTCTTGCCCTTAGTAGCAGCAGGAATAGAAGACTTCCCACTCTTGGCCAGTTGCTTCTTTCCATTCCCAGAGTTTGGATTGGAACCAGAAGCAGCTACCATATTGGCCTCACCACCAGCAGGAGACTCCCTGATCAGTAGTTCAAACTCCTATAACTGTTTCATTAGTTCTATCAAGGTCATATCCCGTCTATTACTTAAATTAAAAGTATCCCGAAACAGAATAAATTCCTTAGACAGAGTCTCAAAGACTATAGTCATCAGAGTTTCAGCATCGATGTCGGCTCCATTGGTTTGAGCCTCAGCGAGGTAACCCATGACCAACATCATGTGCTCCTTTACAGACGTCCCCGGTCTCTGTCTACAGTTTAAGAGTTTTCGAACCTCCCCTTCCCGCTTTGTTATGGCCTGGCCTCCAAACATATCCTCAAGATTATCCAAGATCTGCTTCGCAGTCTCATAATCCTGATGTTGAGCCTACAACACGTTGTTCATGCTAGCCATAACATAGCAGCGGGCCTGATCATTAGCATCTTTTCAGCGGTCGTACGCTTGGAATTGCTCATTAGTTAAGTCTCCCATAGGCTCGGGAGGACAAGGCGTTGTCAGAACATATTTCAGTTTCTCAAAGGAAAGGACGATGTCTAGGTTCCGTTTTCAATCGTTATAGTTCTCACCGGTTAATTGGTTTTTGTCAAGTATCGATGATAAAGCGTTTTTAGACATTTTCAATCTACAATAAAGAATCATATACCAAACATAAGCAAACATATATAATAATTTAGTAAGATAACACAATCATGTAAAATCATACTAATGTGTTTATCTGTCAAAACCTTGAAAATATCACAACCTTACAACGATAATTCCCAACTCAGAATTCAACAAGCTCCTAGGGGAGTCATGCTAAATTCAATCAGGAACACGGATCCCCTCCTGATTAATATATGCCATCCAGGACACGTATGATCCAACATATACTAATAATCATTTCTTTGGCCATTAATTTTATTAACAGAGCTCCTAGGGGAGGTTAATAATAAAATTAATGTGAGTGTATAACCACCGTTTTAATATTTTATCCATGATTTATAATCACCACCTAGGGGTGTGCAACCATAAATCATACTAAAATACCTTATCCGTTCAGAGATCCAATCTGGTACATGATAGAAATCCCTTCCTAGGGGTCAGGACCACCATGTTCTTCCTATGAACCAACGATGGAGGCCTTAGGTTCACTCTTCGAAAACCTTCTCCCACTCAATCTTTTGAAGTCAAGGTTTTATTTTAAAATCATGCATGAACAATTTTAATACGAGCGGCACTCCCTATTCTATATGACATGTTAACAATATACATGGTAAATCATATTATAATGCAGGACAAGCAAAGCAATCAAGCAAAGCTACAAGCAAAATAATAATAACCGTAATATTATGGTTCCACCCTAGGGAATAGAAAACTAAGATTACAAGAGAATAATCGAGACATTTATCGATTCTTCATCCTTGAATCCTCAAGCTGTATCCTTCTTCATGTAATATCCATCTGCAAGTCTTCAATCCCGTATGAATCGAATACTTCATATTTCCGATCATATCCAAATTTAATGTTTCTCAGAATCGTCTCAAAAATAAAATTAAAACTGCACTGAAAAAATTGCACCTTTTCTGGACACTTGGCAGCTCTCGGTCGGCAGACCGATCTGGGTGATCGGCCTACCGATCTAATACATCGGCTTGCCGATCCATGCAGGTTCGGCCTGCCGAACTGAAAGTTTGGCCAGCTAGCAGAGCACCAAATTTTCTGCCCCATTGTCGGCCTGCCGGACCACACGTCCGGCCTGTCGATCTGTGACCTTAGGCCTACCGGACTGTGAGGTCCGGCATGCCGACAGAGCAGAAAACCCTCAATCTAGAAAATACAATTTTAATGCAATTCATTAATTTTATTTTCAATAATTCAAAAACATAAAATTAGAGACTCAGGAAATACCTGGAGGCGCCATCATCAATCTTTAAGATTCGACTTCTCGTTCCGTCTTCTCCGAATAATTATTTAATTATAAATTCTTACAAATTAAAATTTAAATAACAATTCATAGACGGAGACGACAGTCCGCCATCTAATTACATGAAAAATTTAGATACACATTCTAAACTCTAAGGAACCATAACCGGTATTAATTAATTAATAAATAATTAAATAATGATTTAATCAACCATAATTAATTAATAAACATTCACCACATAATCCATAAAAACATATATATTATAGAGAAACCTAGAGTGCCATCTCTCTATAAAATTCAATTCAAGCATAGGAGAGATTAAGATCAAAAAATTTATGCATATAACATGATCACAAACTTGCAAATTTATGTAAAAACCTCGGCTCTGATACCAATTGTTGGAAACAAAGTGCGCAGCGGAATTTTAAAATTTTTTCATCAGAGTAATTTTCAAAACACAAGTTTGACATGTTATATGTATAAATTAGACAGATCTTACTAATCTCAGTGTGCCGAAGAACCTCCGCAACCTGTGTAGAGAAGTAACGTTCTAGAAGAGCCTCAACCAACTGGTCTTCTTTGCTATTCTCTAGCCACAACCAGAGTGAGTGTGGGCTCACACGTACAGCTCTTCCACTAGTGACTCTCCTTCCAACCAACAGAGAGAACTCAAAGCTAGTGTTCGTGATTTGTGAACAAAAGCTCTCAGGGAGTTTTCAGATGCTCACTAGAACAGTATCACTCTTAATCTCTCAAATTGATCTGAGTAAATCATGAGACTCACTCCCTTTTTATACCTATTGGTCCTGGGGTCAGTCCATATAAGATTAGGTCTCAAAAACTTGAAACAAAATCAAGTTCGGATCAATATCTGATAAGATCTGTGTGAAAATGCATAATCTTATCTCCGCTAATCGGCAGGCCGAACATTCTGATCGGCAGGCCGAACAGGTCAGTTCGGCAGGCCGAACAGGTCAGTTCGACAGGCCGAACACGTCATTCGGCAGGCCGAACTCCCGAGAAAAAATCTCTGTGAATCTTTTATTTTCCACCCGAGATTCTAAAGGATAAAGTCTCAGTTTTGATTCAAATAACCCAATAGAGAAGTTATCTGATCAAAACAAACTTTATCAAGATAATCTCTAAGAAAATAAATCAATTCACAATAATTCTACAAGTTTATCTTGTTCTAATTTGTCCAAAATTAAAACAACCGATAAACAGACAAGAACTATCTGATTGCAATAATTCAACAAGTTTATCTTGAACTAATTTCTTACAAAATTAATTCAACCGATAAACAACCATGAATTATTTGATTCTTACAAATTTTAAACTAATCTGATAAATCTAACATAAGCCACCAATTATTGGAAAAGCACGCCATGTCGTTACAGGACTTTATGAGCTAGCAAAGGGGACCAAAATGGACCTATAAAGTTCAAGCTCATGATAATTATGAAACCCAATATCCCAGGTATACATTTCACAATTATCAACTCCAATGCTACTCCACTAAAAGCTTGGAGCTGCACTCTCGAACTTGATAGAATTACGAAGCTCGTGTAGCTAAGTCTCCATGACATATCATAGTGTATCGCATCCCCATATGATCATCCATAATCGGCTTAAGGATAAGTTCTGTCTTACCCTCCTGATTATTTTTATCTTATGTTCCATTGTCTCACCATTAGAAAACTTACCATCCAAAGATAGTATAGCATTCGGTTACACCTATGTATCCAAATGGTTGAGCGCTCCAGTTTTCCAATTATAGGACAATGCATATAAGAGGATATCATTCCTCCTAAAGAGGAGCTATGGATTCCATATCTATGAACAACAAGTCTACGCTATCAAGAATCATGCCGCCAACGTACCGGCATGCATACCACTATAGAGATGTGGGAGTCACCCAATGGTACATCAAAAGACACAAGTCGAGACAACAGGCCCACTATTCATCTCAGGATTAAGATACAATACAAATGACTGTCTAAAGTGAATTGATTTGCCAAGACAGAATTATTAATCTAAATCAATTCACTTTATGTCCCGATCCAACATGTCGTCACCTATGACAACACGCCAATGTTTCTATTCACGGAGTCCAACTCCGATGGTCAAGACAAACCATCTCCTAAAAAGGATATAGACAACATAACAATCTTTACATGAATAAAGCGCCCAACTTTATTCCCTCGATTGCGGATCATATGTTTTAGACCGTCACCTTAAGAATCGTGTCTACCGCATAATCATCCCATCATATGCCCAATTCTTAAGGTTTAGACTGACAGTCTCAGACTACTGTTTGCTTATCATATATTCAACAAATATGAACGTAAAGAGGACAAGATTTGATATATATAAATAAATAAATTCTTTATTGATAAAAATGTCTCCAAAAACGTATTACATTTTTACTTCTTAGGGCATACATGTCTAACAGAGCGCGTCCCTTGGGATTCGAACCTTTGATCCACTTGTATAAGAGGGCCTTAAGTCTATCCCAGGTATCAATCCAACTAATCATTGAGGGTTTTTTGGTCCCCAGGTAGAGCCTAGCTGGTCCTTTGAACGTATTGTTAGAGAGGCCTAAGGAGGCCGCGGCTTGAATTTGCCTCCCATGGGGGGAGTGCGTCCCCTAGGATTCGAACCTTTGACCACTCATATAAGAGGGCCTTAAGTCTATCCCAGGTACCAATCCAATCCCAGGTACTAATCCAACTGATCAGTTGGATTGGTACCTGGAATAGACTTAAGGACCTCTTATACCAGTGGTCAAATGTTCAAATCCCAGAGGACACACTCCCCCCGTGGGAGGCAAATCCGAGCAGGGGCCTCTCGGTCTCTTCAGCAATATGTTCGAGGGACTCGCCAGGCTCCAGCCGAGGACCAAAAAACCCTCAAAAATCTCCTGAGAGAAAAACAAAATGTTTTTTTTGAAAAAAAATCTTGTTATTTCATAAATTGAGAACATAATAAGACTAGAAAAGTGTCAAAATTGATTCATTGTTTGCAGTTTAACACCTAATCATCATTCTATTGGTGCAAAAGATTTGCTTGAAAGACTGTGGTATCAAAAAAGAAAGCTCAGATACCCTGATAGGCATTAACAAGTTTGAATCACATTCTCTTATGTTTTCACTGAATTCAAAATATATACCTTTTCCCTATAAACAAAGTGTTGAGAAAATTTTTTGTTACTCAACTGATCTATTTTTTCTATTGCATTTTCTATTAAAATTTTAGGAAAAGTACCATTAATGCCCTTAAAAGTAATTGAAATTTTAATAAAAATCGTTAAAAGTACTAAATGCACAACATATTTTTAAATTTAAACATTCAGTTGGTAAGATTTTTAGTTCAAGAACCAATCTGTCAAACTCCATAGTCTGTTTGGGAAGGTGGGTAGAACCATTTTTTGGTTTAAATTTTATGAGAAAAACATTGCAGCAAAACAATTACAACTATAGAAAACGATTAGAACCTTGATTTCCAAACAAGGGCATAAGGTTCAGTGGATCTGGTGGAAAAAAAAAGCTCTTATTTAAGTATCTGGCACTAAAAAAAGGGGGTGACTCAACTATTATATGATTTATATTTAGAGGTAAATTATTCTGGTAGTTTTTAACCTTTTCACGAAAGTGAGTATTTAGTCCCCAATCATTTTTTACTTAATTGACCCAAATCCATGATTTTAATTATTGTGGAACGAATTTAACAAATTGAGGTTAAATTCTCCCCCACGTGATGTGCATAGAGTCTTAAATTGTTATGAAAAGACTATAATACACATTAAACAAGTCAACAATATTAAAATTAATATTAAAAATTAAAAATAAAATGAAAAGGAAAAAAGAAAATAAAAAATGAGATTCCTTTAGAAACAATGCCTAAAAAAAACTCCGAATGAATCTCCAGATCAATCTTGCCTCAAACCTAGATTAAACCAACATTCAATTGTTGATTAAAACATAAAATCATTCAAAATAATAGATCCTAATTGTACAAAAATTAAAAATATTTATTTTTTTCCTTTCAATGAATTTCTTCCTCTTTCCTTTGTCGTATGCTCTTCTCACAAAAAAAAAAAAAAGAACTAAGCAAAATACCAAAGAACCACACATTTACACGGAAACCAAAACCCAAAATCAAATCACTCCAACAAATAAAGCCCTATTTAAATTAATTTCGAACCTATCAATCATCTCATGAAATGCTAAAAAAATTCAAAAATTATAAAGTATGATTAATTAAAGATTTTTTTTCGTAACTACGCCTTTAATTCATAAGAAAGTATAAGTTTGAAGTTTATAAATTCAAGTTTCTGTAAGAACTACGAGAAAATTTTAAGAATTCAATTTAAGGCTAGAAATTTTCTACAATATCTAGAAAATTTACAAGTTTAAATCATGACTTAATCATGATTTATGATTATTAATTTTCTCAATTAATGCGTATTTTGAAAATCTTAATAGTTATAAGACTTTAAAAATAAATAGCATTAAAAATGCACAATTTTATTTACTTTATGCATAAAACATATGACAAATGAATGTTATGATAGTAAACTTGGATAATTAAAATAATTATTCAATATACTAAGTTAAATTTTTATGATTCAATCTCTATGTACGAGTCAAAGAAATGACCTTTGAAAGAATCTCAATTTGAAAATTTAAATAGAGATTTATTGATAAAAAGGAATTTCTAATTCATGACCATTATACAGAATTCCTATATGAAGACAATTTAGCAATAGTAATTTAGATTAATAGTGATTATTAGCTCAACACCATAATTAAAAAAAATGATGAGCATAAAAGTCATGAATATAAGATTGATCTTGATTTCAATGAGATCATAAAGCATGATAAGTATTTCAATAAACTTATAAGAATTTTTGAAAGTTTGAGAATTTTAATATCCCATATATCTACAGTTAGCTATTATACGCAATAGTAATTATGTAAAGTTTATTATTATTATTAATATTATAATAATAACAACAACAACTATAGTAATATTAATGTTAAAAAAAGAGAAACATTAATAGAGTATACAAACGTTACATGAGCCTTTGAGGCAATGCAATGTTATAAACAAATTACTTCCAAATCCATATTGTGATTAAGGAAAGTTTAAAATGCATCTATAGATTGGATGTGGACCCATAAATGGCTCTTTATGATAAACAGTTCAAGTTATACCTATAAAGAATGAATTATGCTAAGTTCAAAATTTGATTTAAATTGTCTTTCAGATAGTCAGTTCAAATTACAAAAATGATTAGTAAATTGTAACCACTATTTTTATGAAATAAATAGAATATGATGTGTTTTAGTGCTATGAAAAAAAGGTTTCTATTAAGATGAAAATAACAAATTTGTTTTTAGAAAAAATGTTATTTATTAGTTGGCATTTTAAAGTTTTAGAATTTAAGAAAGATTATTTTTTTACAAAAAGAAATCAGGTTTTAAGTTTTAAATCAAATCTCTTGAAGACAAAGTACAATTCTTAGAAAATAAAAAATAGAAAAAAGTGGTGAACATAATTAATCATAAATTTGAAGACAAAAGTGTCAGGATTTAGCATTTTGAAATAGTCATGAAATCCTGAATATAAGCTTAGATTCATGAAATATGATTTTTATTATAGTATAGGAATTTCATTAAGAAAATAATACAATAAGGAAGTTAGAATTTATTTAGTTATTTCAAAAAGACAAAGAATATTATGATTTTTAAAAATATGGTTATGTTTACAAGATTTTCAAAGTTTATAAATCAAAAATTTGATCAACTTGACCACGACACATATTAGACCATAAGGACCCACCTACGGCATCCATAAATGCATATATGAATCTTCTCTCTCTCTCTCTCTTTCTACTTTCTCTCACTAGTTTCTCTTTTTTCTCCATATCCAACCAAAAACTCTAATGAAGATTACGACACACGTTTTGGTCACAGCCAGTGTCGTTGAAAGCTCTCGACAAGCTGAGTTCAACAACATACTGTGTCGACGGTGAATCTATCGGTAGCTACCACAATCATTAGAGAAAAAAGTGAAAAAACCCCATTTTTAATCATCACAATTACTTTGTCATCCAAGCACCAATTGATGTGATTATGGTGTCAATATTCTAGCTTGACAAGGCGAAGAAATCCCACCATTGTCTTACCTTGATTTTGGTCGAAGAAGCCTCGTCGAAGCTACCGATTTTTGACATAACTCTGCTATTTGATTCTGTCATTTTCGATGATAATGAGGTGCACCACTGGCACCATCCCACTTGGATGAAGAGGTTGAGCAAAAGCCATCCATCAATTTCACCAATGGCTGTCGGTCATTGGAATCCCAGGAGCGCTATAATGGGTAAGCTTGAATCCTTCGTGTTCGGTGATGCCGAGGTAAATTGAATGCTCCATTGCGTTTTATTGAAGTTCCAAAGCTGCCATTGTCAACCTACTAGGAAGACTTTGACTTTGCCATTCCGAGCAACCTCAATCCAAATTGATCGATGGGAAACATCTAGAGTGAGACAAGGAAGATTTTCCCCCATCAATTTCATGGTTTTAAGTTGCGACGGCCGAGATGGAAGTCACCATGGCGAGCTACCACCACCCATCATTGTTTTTACTATTCCTAATGGTGAGTTGCATCATCACCATCAATAGACTCTAAGTGAAACGAATGACAAAAGCCCCAGGTCAATTTTATTCTAACACCGACGGAGAACTACCACCTATGCCGTCGATTTTACCCAAAATTTTCGATCTTCATCTACACTTTTGGAAGCCAAATTGAGTGAACTTGAGGCTACCATCAAACTTAGGAGGTTGAAAAATGGTGGAACTCGAAGTTGTAGCAAGCTAACGGCTGGAGCAGCCACGGGTGGCTGGTATCCAATGAGGCTTAGGTTTTGTGATTCTAAAATCTGATCAACGATCTAAGACTACCTCCTAACTTATTTCAACATTCAAAATGTGATGATGTCCTCTGTTTGAACTAATTCCACTTTGTTAGAAATCGTCTGGTACTAATTGCACGAGATTGAGGCAACGTAGATCGGAATGACGAAGTCCAAAAGACATTTCCAGCAATTATAAATCTCCAAGAAGTATTTCTAGCAATCCACAACCACTTTAGGACAACTATCGAGGATGCTACTAGGACTTAGGACTTAGAAGATACAAATAGAACTGTTAAGCTCAAAATCTAGGTAAGTAGGATCTCACCTATAATATGAACAGTTTTGAAATAAAATGTTTTACATGTTTTCATATAACTTATGTAATGCATGATCAATAATATGATATGCCATGATATGTGATGATATGTATTGTTATAATCAATGATATGTGATGATGTGTATTGATATCCTATGACTACAATTTATTATGATTTTATCATGCCATGTCATGTGATAGTATGATTATATTATAAGCAATGTGTGATGTATGTAGTACTAAATTATATTGCTTACTCACTTACAGTTAAGCATGTTTATGATTTATGATATGAATTTGTGATGCTATATAGTAAGATGTCACACTGTGTACCCACAATAAGATAAGTGGGACTAATAAAATAAGTTAAGAGTGTCATACTAACCTCTCAACTTGTAAGGAGACTCTGTAGTTTGATACAATTTATGATATCGGAGTCATTGGGAACCTCGCGAATCCTAAGTTCCCAAGGATCGTGTGCAGCTGGTACGATTACCCGAGTCCAACTAGTAAGATAAGTTAAAGCTTAAATAGTTAAGCATAAAACAAGTTGATAAGCAATCGTAAAATGTTCATGCATGTTTTATTAAATGTTATTTAATGATGTTTTGCGAGTTTGACTTCCTACTTGCCAAGCGAAAGCTCAATTAAGTTTGTTCATGCTATAAGTAAAGAACCTATCAATAGCACTTAATAGACAGTGGTGAGCAGCAGACGAATGGTAGAGATGAGAATAGATACCACTTGCGAAAATGTAATATTTCCACCTTTTTATTTTATGAAATCATGCTTATTTTATTTGCAAAATTCTGTGAGCCTAAATAAGTAAAAGAAGTTACATAACTATGTCTTGAAAACCGAGGTGGCAATTATACAACATTGGTCCAGAGAATTTTACGATTTAAAAAAATGCAATAAAAATAGTATATGTTTTCTTTAGAAGTTAAATGTTAAATTAAGAAATGATTTTTAAAGAATACGTTTATGAAATTATTTTTATGTTATGTTCTAAAAGAATGAATTTTAAGAAATTATTATTATGATAATTAAATTTATAAATGTTTTGATTTAGAAATGTTTCATAATTTTAGGGATCCCACCTAGTGAGGCCTAACCTTGCGAGGGACCTGGACTTTTAGCTCATCAAGCTCAAAATTTTTTTTCTTAACTATTCATTCCTAACGAATGAGAGGTTTCCTTATGACTTGCAAGAAAAGTGAAAGAGAAATTGAGAAATTACCATACGTCGATATCCTAAATATTTTTTTCAATTATTATAAATGAGCAATACTATTTAACCCTACTATTAACAAAACAGTGAAACCCAGTCTAAATTATATACTACATATTAAATTAGGGCCCATAATTTTATAAGTGGTAGGGTTATAACCCCACAAGATGAAAATGATTTTTCATTACAAATACATTCTTGTTATGAAATAAAGCAAAGTATAACAAAAGACTAAGGGGAACAATAGAGAAAGACAAGAGAAAATTGGAGACAAAACAACTTTTTATACTTTCACTTGTGAGGGATAAAACATACAAGCCTAGTACAACTTCTATTTATAAACCAAGTCATCATACTAGAGGTAATGGTAATAGACATAACTTACATAGGTTTCATATACAATTAAGGGAGACATAATGCACAATATTAAGAGGGATTTAATGGGGTGATAATGTGGTCTAAATGTAAATTATAAACTTGCAACAAAATGTTCGCATGTAACTCATGGAATACTAAAAGGTGGCATCTACACATACTTGATTCACAATACTCCCCTTTGGATGTCCACCATACAAAGAATATGCCTTATTAAAAACCTTACCAAGAAAAAACCCAATGGGAAAAAATCTTAGTGAAGGAAAAAAGAGTAGATAATTCTTGTATGTTCTGCATTTAGGATTGTCTCATTAAAAACCTTGCCAGGAAAACTCAATGGGACAAAAAACTAGGCTAAGGGAAAAAGAGTACAATATGTAGTGTCTCCCCTTCATGTCAACATCTCTTTTTCAAAGATCTCTAAGTCAAAGCATACCAATTTTGTGTACCAACTTCTCAAATGTTGTTGTAGGAAGTGCCTTTGTAAACAAATCTGCCAAGTTGTCACTGGAGCGAATTTGATGTACGTCGATCTCTCCTTTCTTTTGAAGCTTGTGCGTGAAAATAATTTTGGTGAAATGTGCTTTGTTGTGTCTCCTTTTATGTAACCCCCTTTGAGTTGAGCGATACAAGCTGCATTATCTTCATACAACATAGTTGGACTTTCTTTGTTGAATGAAAGATTACATGTTTCTCTTATATGTTGCACCAGGGATCTTAACCATATATATTCTTAACTTGCCTCGTGAATTGCCAATATCTCAGCATGATTCGAAGATGTGGTAGTTAGGGTATGTTTTGTCGAACGCTACGATATAGTTGTACCACCATATGTAAACAAATAACCTGTTTGTGATCGTGCTTTATGTGGATCAGACAAATATCATGCATCCATATATCCAATCAATTCTGACTTGGAATCCTATGCATAATACAGACCCATATCTATTGCACCATGAAGATAACGAAGTATTTGTTTGACACCATTCCAATGTCTTCGAGTTGGTGAGGAACTATATCTCGCTAGTAAGCTAACAGAGAATGATATGTCTAGTCTTGTGCAATTAGCAAGATACATTAGTGCACTAATAACACTAAGATATGGTACTTCTAGACCCAGAATTTCTCCATCATCATCTTGAGGATCAAAAGGATCATTTTTCACATAAAGGGATTGTACAACCATGGGAGAACTCATTGGATGGCATTTGTCCATATTAAAACGCTTTAATACCTTTTCAATATATGTTGACTAATGAACAAAAATCCCTTTCAATAAATGCTCAATCTGCAAGCCAAGACAGAATTTTGTTTTTCCTAAGTCCTTCATTTCAAATATGTTATCGTATCTGTAAGCTCTTCATGAGTCCCAATGATATTCAAATCGTCAACATAAACTACAATAATAGCAAATCTAAACTTAAACCTTTTAATAAAAACACATGGGTAAATTAGATTGCTAATATATCCTTCTTTCAAAAGATATTCACTGAGACGATTATACTACATACATCCAGATTGCTTTAATCCATAAAAAGATCTTTGTAATTTAATTGAATACATTTCCTAGGGTTTTGAATTGCATGTTTTAGGCATTTTTAGGCCTTTAGGGACTTTCATGTACATGTCACTATCAAGTGACCCATACAGATAGGCCGTTACAACATCCATTAGACGCATGTGCAGTCCTTCTGAAACTGCCAGGCTAATTAAAAATCTAAATATAATTGCATCCACCACTGGTGAATATGTCTCTTCATAATCAATACCAGCTCTTTGTGAAAAGCCTTGTGTGACAAGTTGTGCTTTATATCTGACAACTTTATTTTTTTCATTACGCTTTCGCACAAATACCCACTTGTAGCCTACAGGTTTTACACCTTCAGATGTTTGGACAACAGGCCCAAAAACTTGACGTTTTTCAAGTGAATTTAATTCTACCTAGATTGTCTCTTTCCATTTTGGCCAATCATTTCTATCCTGACATTCTTCAATGGACTTTGGTTCAAGATCCTCATTTTCTTCTATAATATCAAGAGCTATTGCATATGCAAATATGTTGTCGACAACAATTTCCTTTTGGTTCTATCTCTTTCGTAAAGTGACATAGCTTATTAAGATATCTTCATTAACATCTTTTTCAAATACTTGAACCTCTTTTGGGGTTAATTCTTCAGCTATGTCAACTGTTTTTATACTGGGCTCTTCAAGAACATTAATAACATTGGAAATGCCAACTTGCTTATTATTTATCTCCTTTTTCTTTCTTGGATTTTTATCTTTAGAACCGATGGGTCTACCACACTTCTGGCGTGCCTTAGATTCATTTGCTACCATATTAATATTTTTTTTTCGGTAGGAAGATCAATTCGAATAGGAGCATTTTTAGCTGGTATATGTGATTTTGTCACTTTCTTGACATCGGTAAATGCATCTGGTAACTGATTTGCGACCTTTTGCGAATGGATAATTTTTTGAACTTCTAAGTCACATTGATTTGTATGAGGATCAAAGTGCGATAATGATAATGCATTCCATGAAATTTCTTGTTTTTCTAGCTGTTGTTTATCTCCCCCTAACACTGGGAAAACTGTCTCATCAAATTGACAATCGGCAAACCATGCCGTAAAGAGGTCACCCGTCAAGGGTTTGAGATATTTGATTATTGACGGGGTTTTTGTTAGACATGTATGCCCTAAGGAGTAAAAATGTAATACGTTTTGGAGACATTTTTATCAATAAAGAATTTATTCATTTATATATACCAAATTTTGTCCTCTTTACGTTCATATTTGTTGAATGTATGATAAGCAAATAGTAGTCTAAGACTGTCAGTCTAAACCTTAAGACTTGGGCATATGATGGACTGATTATACGGAAGACACGATTCTTAGGGTGACGGTCTAAAACATATGATCCACAATCGAGGGAATAAAGTTGGGCGCTTTATTCATGTAAAGATTGTTATGTTGTCTATATCCCTTAAGGGAGATGGTTTGTCTTGACCATAGTTGGACTCCATGAATAGAAACATTGGCGCGTTGTCATAGGTGACGATGTGTTGGATCGGGACATAAAGTGAATTGATTTGGATTAATAATTCTGTCTTGGCAAATCGATTCACTTTAGACAGTCATTTGTATTGTATCTTAATCCTGAGATGAATAATGGGCCCGTTGTCTCGACTTGTGTCTTTTGATGTGCCAAAGGGTGACACCCACATCTCAATAGTGGTATGCATGCCGGTATGTTGGAGGCATGACTCTTGATAGCGTAGACTTGTTATTCATAGATATGGAATCCATAGCTCCTCTTTAGGAGTAATGATATCCTCTTCTATGCGTTGTTCTGTAATTGAAAAACTGGAGCGCTCAACCATTTGGATACATAGGTGTAACCGAATGGTATACTATATTTGGATGGTAAGTTTTCTAATGGTGAGACAATGGAACGTAAGATAAAAATAATTAGGAAGGTAAGACAGAACTTGTCCTTAAGCCGATTATGGATGATCATATGGGGATGCGATACACTATGATATGTCATGGAGACTTAGCTACACGAGCTTCGTAATTCTATAAAGTTCGAGAGTGCAGCTCCAAGCTTTTAGTGGAGTAGCGTTGGAGTTGATAATTGTGAAATGTATATCTGGGATTTTGGGTTTCATAATTATCATGAGCTTGAACTTTATAGGTCCATTTTGGTCCCCTTTGCTAGCTCACAAAGTCCTGTAATGACACGGTGTGCTTTTCCAATAATAGGTGACTTATGTCGGATTTATCAGATTGGTTTAAAATTTGTAAGAATCAAATAATTCATGTCTGTTTATCGGTTGAATTCATTTTGTAAGAAATTAGTTCAAGATAAACTTGTTGAATTATTGCGATCAGATAATTCTTGTCTGTTTATCGGTTGTTTTAATTTTGGACAAATTAGAACAAGATAAACTTGTAGAATTATTGTGAATTGATTTATTTTCTTAGAGATTATCTTGATAAAGTTTGTTTTGATCAGATAACTTCTCTATTGGGTTATTTGAATCAAAACTGAGACTTTATCCTTTAGAATCTCGGGTGGAAAATAAAAGATTCGCGGAGATTTTTTCTCGGGAGTTCGGCCTGCCGAATGACGTGTTCGGCCTGCCGAACTGACCTGTTCGGCCTGCCGATCAGAATGTTTGGCCTGCCGATCAGCGGAGATAAGATTACACATTTTCATACGGATCTTATCAGATATTGATCCAAACTTGATTTTGTTTCAAGTTTTTGAGACCTAATCTGATATGGACTGACCCCAGGACCAATAGCTATAAAAAGGGAGTGAGTCTCATGATTTACTCAGATCGATTTGAGAGATTAAGAGTGATACTCTTCTAGTGAGCATCTGAAAACTCCCTGAGAGCTTTTGTTCACAAATCACGAACACTAGCTTTGGGTTCTCTCTATTGGTTGGAAGGAGAGTCACCGGTGGAATAGCTGTACGTGTGAGCCCACACTCACTCCGGTTGTGGATAGAGAATAGCAAAGAAGACCAGTTGGTTGAGGCTCTTCTGGAACGTTACTTCTCTACACAGGTTGCGGAGGTTCTTCGGCACACTGAGGTTAGTAAGATCTGTCTAATTTATACATATAACATGTTAAACTTGTGTTTTGGAAATTACTCTGATGGAAAATTTTTTAAAATTTCACTGCGCACTTTGTTTCCAACAGATTCAAATCCAACATAAACTCCTAGTCTCCTTTAAGGACCCATCTTAGTGTGCTGTGGTGAAGCAATTGGGGCATATACTGCGCAACCAAAAATTCTCAGATGGGAAATATCTAGCTCTTTACCAGAAACAAGTTGTAATGGGGAGTATTTATGATATGTAGTAGGCCTTATGTGAATAAGTGCTATAGCATGTAATATGGCATGTCCCGAAATAGAGCTAGGCAATTTTGTTCTCATAAGTAAAGGCCTAGCAATTAATTTCAACCTTTTAATAAAAGATTATGCTAATCCATTTTGAGTGTGCATATGAGCAACAAGATGCTCAACAGTAATCCCAATTGACATGCAGTAATCATTAAAGGCTTAGGATGTAAATTCTCCTGCATTATCTAGACGAATTTTCTTGATTGTATAATCTAGGAATTGTGCTCGTAACCGGATTATTTGAGCAAGGAGTCTTGCAAATGTAACATTGCGAGTAGATAATAAACAAACATGTGACCAACGTGTTGATGCATCTATTAGCACCATAAAATACTAAAATGGTCCGCATGATGGAATAATAGGCCCACATATATCTCCTTGAATTCGTTCAAAAAATGTAGCAGATTCAATTGTAACTTTCTTTGGGGATGGCCTTATAATTAGTTTTCCTTGAAAACAAGCAGCACATGAAAAATCTTTGGACAAAAGAATCTTTTGGTTCTTTAAAGGATGTCCATTTGAATTTTCCATAATCCTTTGCATCATTATTGAACCCAGATGACCTAAACGGTTGTGCCAAACAATAAAATTCCTTGAATCTTTGGATTCTTCATTCATCACCAAAAAGGATTCAATTGGATTTATAAATGTATAATACAATCCAAAAGAGTATGCTGGTAGCTTTTCCAATATTTGTTGACATTAGACGTAATATAAAGATATTCAACGTCTTTTTCATTTGTTGTCTCAATATGATAACCATTACAATGTATATCTTTAAAAATTAGTAGATTTCTTTTTGATCTACTAGAATACATAGCATCGTTAATCATAAACTTTGTGCCACCAGGTAATAATATATTAGCACTACCAAAGCCCTCTATGAGATTTGCAACACTAGATATTTTACTAAAATTAGCTTTAGCTAGTATAAGATTGGAAAAATATTTTTTATCTTTGAGAATAGTGTGTGTTGTTTCACTGTCTGCTAGGGAAAAGGCTTCATCATTAACTTTAATACCGGTGGAATGATTTTTGAAATCCATGTCTCTTCATGAAAAATAAAACAAAGGGAAAAGAAAAAAATATACTAAACACAATCCTTTTTTTTTATAAGAAAATATATGGAGATTACAAAACATAATAAAATCACACCAAAATTACAACCAAACTAAAATTAAAAAAAACATCAAAACATACTAAAAATTATGGTCACACTAGAAAAAAACAAACAGGATTGATTGGTGGGAGAACATCTTATCAAGCCCTATTGATGTTTCCCTCGCTAATTAAATTCTCAAAATTTCCATCATGATTCTCAAAGAAATCAGCAACGTCCAAGTGTGTAAAATCTATGGGATCATTGTTGGAAAAATAGTACGCAATGGAATTTTTAAAAATTTTATATCAGAGTATTTTCTAAAACACAAGTTTGACATGCTATATGCATAAATTAACTAGATGTTACTAACCTTTGAATGCAAAAGAACTTCCGCAATCTATGAAGAGAAGTAACGTTCTAGAAGAGCCTTAACCAACTGGTCTTTTTTGCTATTCTCTATCCACGATTGAAGTGAGTGTGGGCTCACATGTACAACTCTTCCACCAAGTGACTCTCCTTCCAACCAATTGAGAGAACCCAAAGCTAGTGTTTGTCATTTGTGAACAAGAGCTCTCAGGGAGTTTCCAGATTCTCACCAGCAGAGTATCACTTTTAATCTCTTAATAGATCTGAATAACTTATGTGACCTACTTCCTATTTATAGAGGTTGGGTCTAGGGTCAGTCCTTATCAGATTAGGTTTCAAAAATTCGAATCAGAATCAAAATCGGATCAATATCTAATAAAATCTATGTGAAAACATGTAATCTTATCCTTCGTACATTAGCAGATTGAACTGCCTAATCGGCAGGCTGAACCTGTCCATCGGTAGGCCAAACAGTCGAAAAAATATCTCAGTGAATCTTTTATTTTTCACATGAGATTCTATAGGATAAAGTCTCAATTTTAATTCAAATAATCCAATAGAAAGGTTATCTAATTAAAATAGCTTAATCTAGGTAATCTGTAAGAAAATAAATGAATTCCTAATAATTCTACAAGTTTATCTTGATTTAATTTATTCAAAAATTAAATCAACCAACAAACAGACAAGAATTATCTGATCCCAATAATTCAACAAGTTTATCATGAAATAATTTTATCACAAAATTAATTCAATCGATAAACAGACACGAATTATTTGATTTTTTTGAATTTCAACCAATCTAATAAATTTGACATAAGTCACAAATTATTGGAAAAGCATGTCATATCGTAACAGGATGTTGTGAGCTAACAAAGGGGACCAAATGGACCTATATAGTTTAAGCTCCCGAAAATTATTAAACCTAATATCCCAAATATACATTTCATATTTATCAACTCCAACGCTACTCCACTAAAAGCTTGGAGCTGCACTCTCAAACTACATAGAATTACGAAGCCCATATAGCTTCGTCTCCATGACATATCATAGTATATCGTATCCCCATAGGATTATTTATAATCGGCTTAAGGATAAGTTCTGTCTTACCTTCTTGATTATTTTTATCTTACATTCCATTATCTCACCATCAGAAAACTTACCATCCAAGGACAGTATACCATGTGGTTACACCTATGTATCCAAATGGTTGAGTGCTCCAGTTTTCCAATTACAGGATAACATATATAAGAGGATATCACTACTCTTAAAGAGGAGCTATAGTTTCCATATCTATGAATAACAAGTCTACGCTACCAAGAGTCATGCCTCTAATGTACCGGCATGCATACCACTATTAAGATGTGGGTGTCACCCTTTGGTACATCAAAAGACACAAGTCAAGACAACGGGCCCACTGTTCATCTCAGGATTAAGATACAATACAAATGATTGTCTAAAGTGAATCGATTTACCGAGACAGAATTATTAATCCAAATCAATTCACTTTATGTCTCGATCCAATACATCGTCACCTATGACAACGTCCCAATGACAACGGGCCCATTGTTTATCTCAAGATTAAGATACAATACAAATGATTGTCTAAAGTGAATCAATTGGCCGAGATAAAATTATTAATCCAAATCAATTCACTTTATGTCCCGATCCAACACATCGTCACCTATGACAACGTCCTAATGTTTCTATTCACGGAGTCCACCTCCGATGGCCAAGACAAATCATCTCCTAATAAGGATATAGACAACATAACAAGCTTTACATGAATAAAGCGCCCAACTTTATTCCCTTGATTGTGGATCTTATGATTTAAACCGTCACCTTAAGAATCGTGTCTTTCGCATAATCTGTCCATCATATACCCAATTCTTAAAGGTTTAGACTGATAGTCTCAGACTATTGTTTGCTTAACATACATTCAACAAATATGAACGTAAAGAGGACAAGATTTGGTATATAAACAATAAATAAATTCTTTATTGATAAAAATGTCTCCAAAAACTTATTACATTTTTACTCCTTAGGACATACATGTCTAACAATCTCCCACTTGCAATAAGTGAGTAAATATGACAAATCTCACATCCCCATAGCTTCCACATGCCTCTCGAAGACTCTCCCAGTAAGTGTCTTCGTAAATGGATCAGCTAAATTGTCCTCTGATGTGATCTTGCACACTGTGACATGCCCGCCCTCAACGAAGTCCTTTATCTCATGATACTTTCGATCAATATGCTTACTCTTCTTGTGAAATCTTGGTTCCTTAGCATTAGCTACCGCCGCACTATTATCACAGTATAGTGATATCGCCTTATTCATACCAGGAACTAACTCAAGATCCCCAAGGAACTTGCGGAGCCACACTGCTTCTTTCAAAGCATCACTAGCTGCCACATACTTGGCCTCCATCATTGAATCCGAAGTGCAATCTTGCTTCACACTTCTCCAACTGATGGCACCGCTGCCCAGAGTAAACACAAAACCCAAAGTCGATTTCCTAGAATCCGACATGATTGAAAATCTGAGTCAGTATATCCTAGAGGAGTCAAGTACTCACTTGAATATACAAGCATATACTCTCGAGTCCTTCTTAGGTACTTGAAAATATGCTTTACCACGACCGAATAGTTCAGTCCTGGATCTGCTTGAAATCTTCTTATAATCTCGACTGCATAACAAATATCCGATCGTGTGTAAAGCATGGCAAACATGAGACTACCAACTGCTGAGGCATAAGGCACCTTCTTCATGTATTCTCTTTCTTCCTCAGACTTTGGAGAGTCTTTCTTTGAAAGAGTAATTCCAAACCTAGATGGTTGCCCACCTTTCTTGGAATCCTGCATTGCAAACCTCCTGAGAATTTTATCTATGTAGCCGGCCTAGGACAAAGCTATCATTTTGTTCTTCCTATCTCGAAATATCTAGATACCGAGAACAAAATTAGCCTCACCTAAGTCCTTCATGTCAAACTGCTTGGTCAACGATAATTTGACCAATGACAATGCCCCAATGTCATTACCAATCAACAGAATGTCATCTACATAGAGCAATGAAAAAACCTGCTTCCCAGCCTTAATGTGTTTGTAAACATATGGTTTATCCACATTTTGTGAGAACCCATAAGTCTTGATCACCTGATCTAATCTTATGTTCCAAGAATGAGAAGCTTGCTTAAGTCCATAAATTGACTTTAGCGGCTTACAAACCTTACCCTTTTGACCCTTGACCTTGAACCCATTTGGTTGTTCCATATAAATGGACTCATCAAGATAGCCATTTAGAAAAGCCATCTTGACATCCATCTACCAAATATGGTAGTCAAGAGCGGCAATTATGGACAAGAGAATCCTGATGGACTTAAGCATGGCTACATGCGAAAAGTTTTCCCCATAATCGATTTATTCCTTTTGCGTATAACCCTTAGCTACAAGTCTAGCCTTAAAGGTTTCGATCTTTCCATTCACTCTTCTTTTCCTCTTGTAGATCCACTTACACCCTATGGGTTTTACCCATTCGGGAAGATCTATATGCTCCCAGACCTGATTTGTCTCCATAGACTTCATCTCTGTGTTCATGGCCTCTGTCCAGTGTTTTGAATCAACATCTTCCATAGCCTCTATGTAAGTATAAGGATGCTTGTCATGCTCATCCGGTTCAGCCAAAAAGACCTCCCCATTGAACATATTCCTCTCAGGTTGACACCTGATCCTCCCACTACGCCAAAGCCCTTCAGGTTGTTGTTCAGGTTTGTTTGGTTTTTCTACACTGATCGGAACGGTTTCATTCGGAACCTCCAGAGTGATCGGATCACTCCTTAACTCCTCAAGCACCACTTTGCTTCAAGGCTTAAAGTTGTCCATGTTAACTCTCCTCAAGGAAAGTTGCATTAGTTGAAACCACGACTTTATTTTCCTTTGGGTTATAGAAATAACCCCCTTTAGTCCCTTTTGGATATCCTATAAACACGCAAACTTCCGAACGTGCTTCCAATTTATTAAGATCCTTAAACAGGACATCCCTTACCAACCTTTGAATCCTATTCAGGTTAATATGACTAAGGCGCAAATGCCAAAGATAAGTCTTATTAGAGTAAGAAGTTTTAAGTCTTTTAGAGTTATTATCATTCATCTCAGCATTAAGCAGTAAGTACATCTTAGGTTTCATGAAATATAGATTATTTTCCATCAATCCAGAACAAATAAAAGATTTGTTTTAATGAATCACCACTTTATCATTAAAAGAAACAAAATAGGAGTCTTTAAATAAAAAAACTACAGAAATTAATCTCCTTTTAAATTTAGGAACATAAAAACAATCTTGCAAAATTAAATTCCTATAATTATCAAAATAAAGATGGATGTCTCCCACTACTTCTGCTAAGACCAAGGATCCATCGCCCCTCCGAAGCGTGAAGTTTTCATGTAGTAGACTTCTCGTTTCTTTGAAGCCCTACAGAGAAACACAAACATGATTAGTTGCACCAAAATCTATGACCCATATGTCACTGTATTCCTCAACCAAACATGTTTCTAAATACAAAAGATCACACCTACCTCCTTTGGAAAGGAAGTTCTTGCAATGCTTCTTGATGTGCCCGACCTTCCCATAGAAGAAGCTCTTAAGCTTCTTGGGGTTCTTCTTCTTCTTGCTCTTGGTGCAAGCAGGAATAGAAGACTTCCCGTTCTTGGCCCGTTGCTTCTTTCCATTCCTAGATTTGAGATTGGAACTAGAAGCAGCTACCATGTTGGCCTCTCCACCCGCAGGAGACTCCCTAATCAGTAGTTTGAACTCCTGTAACTGTTTCATAAATTCTGTTAAGGTCATATCCCGCCTATTGCTTAAATTAAAAGTAGCTCTAAACGGAATAAATTCCTTTGATAGAGTCTCAAAGACCATAGTCATATGAGTTTTAGCATCGATGTCGGCTCCATTGGTTTGAGCTTAGTGAGGTAGCCCATGACCAATATCATGTGCTCATTTACAGATGTCCCCAGCCTCTGCTTAAAGTTAAGAAGTTTTCGAAGAGCCCCTTACTGCTTTGTTATGGCCTGGTCTCCAAACATATCTTCAAGATTATCCAAGATCTGCTTCGTAGTCTCATAATCCTGATGTTGAGCCTGCAGCACATTATTCATGTTGGCCATAACATAGCAGCGAGCCTGATCATTTGCATCTTTCCAGCGATCGTACGCTTGGAATTGCTCATTACTGGAATCTCCCATAGGCTCAGGAGAACAAGGGTTTGTCAGGACAAATTTCAATTTCTCAAAGGAGAGGACGATATCTAGGTTCTGTTTCCAATCATTATAATTCTTTCTGGTTAATAGGTTTTTGTCAAGTATCGAAGATAAAGCATTTTTAGACATTTTTAATCTACAATAAAGAATCATATACCAAACATAAGCAAACATATTATAATTATTTGGTAAGATAACAATCATGTAAAAACATATAAATGTGTTTATGTGTCAAAACCTTGAAAATGTCACAACCTTACAATAATAATTCCCAACTCAGAATTCAACAAGCTCCTAGGAGAGTCATGCCAAATTCAATCAGGAACACAGATCCCCTCCTAATTAATATATGCCATCCAGGACCCGTATCATCCAACATATATTAATTATCGTTTCTTTGGCCATTAATTTTATTAACAGAGCTCCTAGGGAAAGTTAATAATAAAATTAATGTGAGCGTATAAGAATCATTTCAATACTTTATCTATGATTTATAATCACCACCTAGGGGTGTGTAACCATAAATCATGCTAAAATACCTTATCCTCTCAAAGATCCAATTTGGTACATGATAGAAATCCCTTCCTAAGGGTGGGACGTCCATGTTCTTCCTATGGACCAACGATGGAGGCTGTGGGTCCTCTCTTCGAAAACCTTCTCCCACTTAATCTTTTGAAATTAAGGTTTTATTTTAAAAGACATGCATGAACAATTTTAATATGAGCGACAATCCCTATTTTATATGACATGTTATCAATATACATGGCAAATCATATTATAATACAAACAAGCAAAGCTACAAGCAAAATAATAAATAACCGTTATATTATGGTTCCACCTTAGAGAATAGAAAACAAAGATTATAAGAGAATAATTGAGACATATTATCGATTCTTCATCCTAGAATCTCCAAGCAGTATCCTTCTTTATGTAATGCTCATCTTCAAGTCTTCAAATATGTATGAATCGAATACCTCATATTTCTGGTCATATCCAAATTTAATGTTTCTTAGAATTCTCTCAAAAATAAAATTAAAACTGCATTAAAAAACCACACCTTTTCTAGAAAAATTTCCAACTCTTTGTCAGCATGCCGATCTGGGTGATCGACCTGTCGGTCATGACCCATCGGCCTGCCGACGCACGACAGATCGGCCTACCAAACTGGAAGTTTGGCTTGCCGCCAGAGCCTCCAAATTTTTGCCCCGCTGTCGGCCTACCGAACCTCACGTTCCGCCTGCCGATCTGTGACCATCGGTCTGCCGAACTGGATGGTTCGACATGCCGACCAAACAAAAATCACCCTTTCCAGAAAATACAATTTTTAATACAATTCATCCATTTTATTTTCAACAATTCAAAAACTTAAAATTAGAGACTCGGGAAATACCTAGAAGTTCTATCATCTATCTTTTAGATCTGTCTTCTAGATCCGTCTTCTCCAAATAATTATTTAATTAGAAAATTCTTACAAATTCAAAAATAAATAATAATTCCTAGACGGAGATGATAGTCGACCATCTATCTACATGAAAAAGCTAGATACACATTCTAACATTGAAGGAACTATAACCAGTATAAATAAATAATTAATAATTAATTAAATAACTATTTAATCAACCATAATTAATTAATAAATATTCACCATATAATCCATGACAACATATAAAATATATTGAAACCTAGAGTGCCAACTCTCTATAAAATTAAATTCAAGCATAAGAGAGATCAAGATCACAAAATTTACACATATAGTAAGTTCACAAACTCATAAATTTACGTAAAAACCTGGCTCTGATATCAATTGTTAGAAAAATAGTACGTAGTGAAATTTTTAAAAATTTTATATCAGAGTATTTTCCAAAACACAAGTTTGACATCTATATGCATAAATTAATCAGATCATACTAACCTTTGAATGCCGAAGAACTCCCGCAATCTGTGAAGAGAAGTAACATTTCAAAAGAGCCTCAACCAACTGGTCTTCTTTGCTATTCTCTATCCACGATCAGAGTGAGTGTAGGCTCACACGTACAGCTCTTCCACCAGGTGACTCTCCTTCCAACGAATTGAGAGAACCCAAAGCTAGTGTTCGTGATTTGTGAACAAGAGCTCTCAGGGAGTTTCTAGATTCTCACCAGCAAAGTGTCACTCTTAATCTCTCAATTGATTTGAATAACTTATGTGACCTACTCCCTATTTGTAGAGGTTAGGTCTAGGGTCAGTCCTTATTAGATTTGGCTCAAAAATTCAAATCAGAATCAAAATCGGATTAATGTCTGATAAAATTCATGTGAAAACGTGTAATCTTATTCTTTGTACATCGGTAGGCCAAATTGCCTAATCGGCAAGCCGAACCTATCCATCGGTAGGCAGAACATGTGGATCGGCATGCCGAACTATCGAAAAAATATCTTAGTGAATTTTTATTTTTCACCTGAGATTCTATAGGATAAAGTCTTAGTTTTAATTCAAAGAACCCAGTAGAAAAGTTTTCTAATTAAAACAACTTTATCTAGATAATCTCTAAGAAAATAAATGAATTCCTAATAATTCAACAAGTTTATCTTGATTTAATTTATTCAAAATTAAATCAACTGATAAACAGATAAGAATTATCTGATCCGAATAATTCAACAAGTTTATCTTAAATTAATTTTATCACAAAATTAATTCAACCTACAAACAGACATGAATTATTTGATTCTTCCAAATTTCAACCAATCTAATAAATCTGACATAAGTCACCAATTATTGGAAAAGCACGCCGTATCGTTACCAGATGTTGTGAGCTAGCAAAGGGGACCAAATGGACCTATATAGTTCAAGCTCTCGATAATTACGAAACCTAATACCCTAGATATACATTTCATAATTATCAACCCAACGCTACTCCACTAAAAGCTTGGAGCTGCACTCTTGAACTACATAGAATTATGAAGCTCATACAGTTAAGTCTCCATGACATATCATAGTGTATCGTATCCCCATAGGCTTATCCATAATCGGCTTAAGGACAAGTTTTGTCTTACCTTCCCGAATATTTTTATCTTACGTTCCATTATCTCACCATCAAAAAACTTACCATCCAAGGATAGTATACCATTCGGTTACACCTATGTATCCAAATGGTTGAGTGCTTCAGTTTTTCAATTACAGGATAACGCATATAAGAGGATTTCACCACTCCTAAAGAGGAGCTATAGTTTCTATATCTATGAATAACTGGTCTACGCTACCAAGAGTCACGCCTCCACTGTACCAGCATGCATACCACTATTAAGATGTGGGTGTCACCCTTTGGTACATCAAAAGACACAAGTCAAGACAATGGGCCCACTGTTCATCTCTGGATTAAGATACAATACAAATGATTGTCTAATGTGAATCGATTTGCCGAGACAAAATTATTAATCCAAATTAATTCACTTTATGTCCCGATCCAACACATCGTCACCTATGACAACGTGCCAATGTTTCTATTCACAGAGTCCACCTCCGATGACCAAGACAAACCATCTCCTAATAGGGATATAGACAACATAACAATCTTTACATGAATAAAGCACCTAGCTTTATCCCCTTGATTGCGGATCTTACGATTTAGACCGTCACCTTAAGAATCGTATTTTCTGCATAATCTGTCCATCATATGCCCAATTCTTAAAGGTTTAGACTGATAGTCTTAGACTATTGTTTGCTTAACATACCTTCAACAATTATGAACGTAAAGAGGAAAAGATTTGGTATATAAACAATAAATAAATTTTTTATTGATAAAAATGTCTCCAAAAACTTATTACATTTTTACTCCTTAAGGCATACATGTCTAACAATCATGGGGTTCAGTAAAGTTTGTCTCAACAAAGTTTGCCTCTGCCCCTTTTTCTTTCTCCTTCAAGGAAGCTTGGAAAAGATCAACAAAATGTTTAGACGTGCGACATGTACGTCTCCAATGTCCTTTCATGCCATATCTATAGCAAGTATCTTCATTGTTCTTAGGGGCTTTATTTTGAAAACCCTTTTCTTCTTGTTTCTCCTCATTCTTCTCCCATTTTTGATGGTGAGGTGCAACTTTCTTGAAATTTAAGGAGTTTTGGTTATAATAACCACGACCACGACCACGATCATGACCTCGACCGCGACTGTGACCGCGACCGTGACCATGTCCACGTCCCCGTCCACGTCCACCATGTTGACCATGCCCAGGATCTTCAACATATGCTACATTCACCTTAGGGAATGGCATTATCCAGTTGGATGAGATTGATGATTTTTCATCAATAGTTCATTATTTTGTTTGGCAATGAGAAGACATGATATTAATTCAGAATATTTCTTAAAGCCTCGTTCTCGATATTGCTGTTGCAAAAGCACATTAGAGGCATGAAAAGTAGAATATGTTTTTTCTAACATTTCTTCATCAGTAACACTCTCTCCGCATAATTTTAATTCAGAAGTAATTTTAAAGATTGTTGAATTATACTCGCTCACAGTCTTTAAATCTTGCAGTCATAGGTGCATCCAATTATAGCGAGCTTTAGGAAGAATTACAGTCTTTAGGTGGTCATACCTTTCCTTTAAATTATTTCAAAGGACATATGGATCTTTTACTGTCAGATATTAAGTTTTCAATCCTTCATGGAGATGATGACGAAGGAATATCATTGCCTTTGCGCGATCCTATGAGGATGCGTCATTTCCTTCGTTTATTGTATTACCAAGATTCATAGCATCAAGGTGGATCTCAGCATCAAGAGTCTATACCAAATAATTATTGCTAGAAATATCAAGAGCAACGAACTCTAGCTTTGTAAGATTCAACATTGTGCAAACTAGTATATGATAAAATAAAGTCAATAAGAATTACAATAATTTATTCTTAATTGATTAACAAAAGGACAAAAATTTACAATATGAAAATACCAAATATCATGCATGTGCATAGAAAATAAAAAATATTGTAATAAAATTGTCATTGAAAATCATGTCATTAAAACTAATTGAAAAAAATAGCATATTAATGATAAAAGAAAACTTATACAATAAATTCATTTTTTTAATTATATAGTTATTGATGATAAAAGAAATAATTTGTTAATGTAATAAAACAGAATTAATAATATAACAATTAATTATAAGAAAGATGGATTATACAACTACTAACCTGAAAGCAAATGCAATACATCAAATAGTTAACACTACACACATGTATAACATATCAACAATGTGATGGATGGTGAAATTGCTAGAATTAATTTTACATGAGAAAAAAAAATGAATGAAATGATCAAAAGCCAACAGAAATACCAATCTTAAAGAAGGAGTGTGTAATCGATAGAAAGCTATATTCAATAATAGATAAAGTAGACATGTCCTTAGAATTATAAGGGAGAATGGCTATACCACATAAACATCAGTGAAGATATATGCACAATATACCTTTCAAAATGAGAAGTGATTGAACCAAAGAGCAATCAACACTTGTAAAAGCTCACAGACTAGAGACTCGTGCTTATAACATGTTATGAAAGAAAGCAAAGTATAACAAAAGACTAAGGGGAACAATAGAGAAAGACAAGAGAAAATTGAAAACAAAACAACTTTCTATACTTTCACTTGTGAGGGATAAAACATACAAGCTTAGCATAACTTCTATTTATAAACCAAGTCATCATACTAGAGGTAATGGTAATAGACATAACTTACATAGGTTTCATATACAATTAAGGGAGACATAATGCACAATATTACAAGGGATTTAATGAGGTGATAATGTGGTCTAAATGTGAATTATAAATTTGCAATAAAATGTTTGCTTGTAACTCATGGAATACTAAGAGGTGACATCCACACATACTTAATTCACAACAATTCTTCGGTATTTAGAAAATACTAAATGGTTCCCTATAAATATAATATAAAAAATTATTGACGAATACTTTGCAATGTTTTGGACGTAAATAAAACGTATTTTATGCGATTTCAATCAAATATATATGTTCTATTGAACATATAAAAATTCTATAGGAAAAAGAAACAAAACTTAAACATCATATTGACATCTAAATCACTACATTCAAGCTAAACAAAATACGAACTCGTTTAGATCTTAGTACAACATTCAATATTAAAATTCTGAACCTATATTTAAAGTAAATCCTCAATTTTAAGCTTTCGAGATTTTTTTCCACTTTTTAAGAAGTTTATTTTGATGCAAAGTGTAAGAATAGCATTTTATATTCTAAAAATCAAATAAAAGTATTGAGATATAAGATATCATATTAACAAAGATACCTCAATAATAGTAGAAAAAAATACGAAGTATCAACATGAAATTTTTCATCAATTTTTCTTAATATTCACCAACTTTCATTTTTTCCCCAAAGGTTCACACACTAGTTGCATAATAACTTTCCATTCCAAAAATTATAAAATTCTTTCGAAATGCCTAATTCTATAATGTCAACATACTTTAGACTATTTTAATATGCAAATTTCTAAAAGTTAAATCAGAATTTAAACTAAAACTTCTTTCTTGTCTCTTTTTTCTTTCTTTCTCTAGTTCTAGTGTCTGCTAGGGTTTCATTAGCACCGCCCCCTTTTTCATGCCTTGAGCTAAAGCTCGATGGTGACCTTCAGTTGTGCGTCAGTGCTATAGTCTTAGGGAGGGGGCGGTGCATAGGATGTTTAATTATGGAGGGGATTTTGTTTAGAGGGGGTCTAATGGTGGTGTGGGGGCTGCTTGGCATGGTGGGGAGGCTTGTGATAGGGTACTGGAGCAAGTTTGTAGACTTGTGGGCCTAGGAGGCTTGGGAATGACTTTGGTTATGGTGATCGTTGGGTGGCATGGCGTTGCTTGGGATTTTGGCCCTTTGGGGATTCAAGTCTTGGTGGTGGGGGTGGATTAGGCCATTGCTGGTACTAAAAAGGGAAGCTTGGTGGTGGTTGACAGAGTGAGGTATGGGAGGAGGGTAGAGGATGGTGGCATAGGGTATTGGTTCCTGATGTGTGGTGTTTCATCTTGTGGGTTTTGGCATTTCATTTCGTAATGGACTGTAATTGTAATTTTCCTCTCATGCTTTCACATAGATCCACCCTCTGGGCCTTGATGGTGGTTGTTTTGTAGCCTGTTGGATTCTTCGATGGTTGAAGTCACTTTTTGTTTTTATTGTCTTTCTTTTCAGTGCGTTATTTTTCAATAAAGGTGATGATGTTTCCACCTCAGTTGTAATAAAGGAGGGGTTTCCTCACCTCTAATCTTGGTTTGGATCTCACACTCGCTAGCTGACAACACTGTATGTGGTATTTGGTAGCTAGATATAGTTCTAGGTTGGGTTGCATATGCTTTCACTAGGGTAGATTTGATTTCGGTTGATTGGGATAGAGTGATTTCTTCTAATGAGCTATTGATTAGCTCTATTCTAAATGACAAGCGGCCTTTTCCTTTAGGTCTCGATGTTGTATGTTATCCTTGTGCTTCATATGTTTTTTTACTGGTGGATCTAGTTTTTGTCTCGGGTTGATTGTGTCCATAGTGGGCAGCCATTTGAACATTGCTTGCACTATTTCTAGTAGAATATAAGTTTTATTTAAAAACAGAAAACTTAGGAATTAAACTAGGACAAACACTAAAGTTCCGGGGGATTTGCAAAATTAATTTGTAATAGATCACTTTTAGCTATTGCATATAGCTATAACCGTGATTGGAAAAAAAAAAAAAAAAAAAGGCCAAAGAGCGTTAGTTCTCAAACTTCTTATTATTTATTATTACTCGTTTTTGAGTGGAGTACTTTCTCGGTTCTTAAATTGGTGCTCGCTTGTATCCTTATATACAGCTACTTTTTAACACTTTTTTCACTTCAGTCAGGGACTTAAATTGATTTTTACCAATAAAAGTAAAACGTATAGCTATTACTAAAAAGTGGTTGTTGAACCTTGAAATAAAAATTGAAATACTTATAAATCTATTGTGCACTACTTGTTGTTTGTGCTAAAAACATGCGTTTCCACTTCTAAAAAATTGTGTAAATTGTATTCCCCAATTGGATACTTCTGCTTTGTGCACATTGTATGATTGTCCACTACTTGCTTTTATTTGCTTCTCATGTTCTTGAGATTTTTTTTTCCTTTTATATTTTATATTTTTTGGGGTTTAACTTTTCTTTTAAATTTTTTGAGTTTATTTTTTTTCTTCTTTTTTGACTTTAGACTTTATAATGCACCTTATAGTTTCTATTTGATTAAAGCAGTAAGTTTCATTTTACAGTTTGATTTTTTCCATGGATTTTTATTTTACATTTCTATTTTAAATAATCTAATTTATTTTACTTATGGACAACAAATTTTTCTCTTTTTCAATATAAGCTCTTAATAGTGTATAAAAGTAAAATTGACTTCATTGTTCTCTATAAACATTTTAGAGGATAATAATATGGTCTATAATATTTATTTTTAAGACACTTAGCCACAAATTTACTATTTTGTGACAACAACGATCCAATTATTAATCTACATTTAAAAAAAGTGACAAAAATAATTCATCACATGAAATGAAATTGGTAAATTTATATTGAATTTTTCAATTTTTAACTCAAACTTTTAACTAAGAGAAAAATAAGAGTTAAAAAGAATCGTATGCTATGAATAGGTAACTAACAAAATTATGAAAGAAGCAAAAGGCAGAGAGAGGAAGAAACGAAAAGCGACAAGAGAGAATAAAGAGATACAATAGAGAGAAATTGGAGAAAGAAAATTAAGAAGAGCACAATAGAAAGAAAGAGATGGATATGAAGAAAGTTGAGAGAAATATTTCAAGAGAAAGAGAAGACAAAAAGTACATAGAAAACATAAGGAGAAAAGTTTATCAATCATAGACAAAAGAAGCTTAATTATAAAAGCGGCTTAGCATTGCTTTAATAATACTTAGTAATATGACAATTTGATAAAGCAATTTTTGTGATAGAATGACAATTCCTATATTTTAAAACTCAATCAAGCAAATAGTTATTTTTTTAACGTCAATTAAATAGACAATTATTTTTTTTATTACATTTCATTTAAACTCAACCCTTAGAAAGAAAATAATTTAAATTGTTAAGATATTATGTTCTTACAATATAATATGTCAAGAGGTTCTAGCAATTATAAATGATGTAATTAATTACTTAATTTAGTTAGCCATGTTTAATATTTAACAAGAATCAAAATTCATGATTTTTAAAAGATGTTAGAGCGGTCATTGATTTATCGAATTTTTTCTAAATTAGTCCTTTAGCTAATGTGACTATGAAGGTCCCAATGGAAAAAGGCACACGAACGTCATGTGTGGTTTAGTGAGAGTCAATTTTATAATTTTATATAGTTTGAAACGGCAGTATTCATTGAAAATTTAATAATTGGATGGACAGAAAGACTGCTTTGAAAATACTATTAGATTGTCATCTGTTCTAGGATATTGTAATAATCATTGGCCAAAATGAAATCTGACTAATAATTCACAAGCTAACTGCCATATTTATAGCAGGCTGCTAACGGGATCTAAAGGCTGCGGCCTCCTTCTTCTGAGCTTAAAAGCTGTTTCTTTCTCCACTAATCTCTGCTCTTCCATTTCCTCTTGTCTCCGTATTTAATTTTCTTAATAGAAAATGTCATTTCTTTTTTAATTTTAGCTTCTATTTGGCGCTCTAACCGTAACAGACTCTAAGTTTAAGCTGGTCTTTACACAAATATTTTCTTTACTCTTTGGTGTTTATTATTTTTTTATTTTTATTTTTTCAATCATGTAAAGGCCCTGGGCGTGTCGATAAGTTGGTGGCAAGGAGTGAAATGGTATATGTTGTCGGACGTCCAATGAACGGTGGAAATGGACTTTATAGTTATAGCAGAAACTCCACTTTTCAGGTGCATATTATCACACAATACTATGTACTGTTATTGAATAATTGATCAAAGAGTTTTTAAGTAACCAATTTCCTGTTTTGCAGAGGAAGGCAATGGAAGCTGCCAAGGAACTCATCAACAAGGCAATTGCTGAGGAACTGGACATCAAGACTTTCTCTCCTTCAAACACCTTTAAAATTGCTGATTTGGGATGCTTTGTTGGACCTAATACATGTTAGACATGTATGCCTTAAGGAGTAAAAATGTAATAAGTTTTTGCAGACATTTTTATCAATAAAGAATTTATTCATTATTTATATACCAAATCTTGTCCTTTTTACGTTCATATTTGTTGAATGTATGTTAAGCAAACAAAAGTCTGAGACTGTCGGTCTAAACCTTAAGAATTGGGCATATGATGGACGGATTATGCGGAAGACACGATTTTTAAGGTGATGGTCTAAATCATACGATCTGCAATCGAGGGAATAAAGTTGGGCACTTTATTCATGCAAAGATTGTTATGTTGTCTATATCTCTTTTGAAAGATGGTTTGTTTTGACCATCGGAGGTAGACTCTATGAATAGAATAATTGGCACGTTGTCATACGTGACGATATGTTGGATCGGGGCATAAAGTAAATTGATTTGGATTAATAATTCTGTCTCGGCAAATTGATTCACTTTAGACAATCATTTGTATTGTATCTTAATCCTGAGATGAATAGTGAGCCCGTTGTCTAGACTTGTGTCTTTTGATGTACCAAAGGGTAACACCCACATCTTAATAGTGGTATGTATGTCGGTACGTTGGAGGCATGACTCTTGATGGCGTGACTTGTTATTCATAGATATGGAATCCATAGCTCCTTTTAAGGGGTAATGATATCCTCTTATATACGTTATCCTATAATTGAAAAACTAGAGCACTCAACCATTTGGATACATAGGTGTAACCGAATCGTATACTGTCATTGGATAGTAAGTTTTCTGATAGTGAGGTAATGAAACTTAAGATAAAAATAAAAGGGAAGGTAAGACAGAACTTATCCTTAAGCCGATTATGGATTATCATATGGGGATACGATACACTATGATAAGTCATGGAGACTTAGCTATATAAGCTTCGTAATTCTATGTAGTTCGAGAGTGCAGCTCCAAGCTTTTAGTGGAGAAGCGTTGGAGTTGATAATTATGAAATGTATATCTAGGATATTGGGTTTCATAATTATCGGGAGCTTGAACTATATAGGTCAATTTTGTCCCCTTTGCTAACTCACAATATCCTGTAACGACACAACATGCTTTTCCAATAATTGTTAACTTATGTCGGATTTATTAGATTGGTTAAAATTTGAAAGAATAAGATAATTCATGTCTGTTTATCGGTTAAATTAATTTTGTGATAAAATTGATTCAAGATAAACTTGTTGAATTATAAGTATCAAATAATTCTTGTCTATTTGTCGGTTGATTTAATTTTGGATAAAATTAGATCAAGATAAACTTGTAGAATTATTTGGGAATTGATTTATTTTCTTAGAGATTATCTAGATAAAGTTGTTTTGATCATATAACTTCTCTATTGGGTTATTTGAATTAAAACTAAGACTTTATCCTATAGAATCTCAAGTGAAAAATAAAAGATTCACAGAGATTTTTTATCGTTTGTTCGGCCTGCAGATGGACGTGTTCGGCTTGCTGATGGGACCTGTTCAGCCTGCCGATCAACGAAGGATAAGATCATGTGTTCCCACGCAGATCTTATTAGATATTGATCCGAACTTGATTCTATTTTGAGTTTTTGAGACCTAATCTGATAATGACTGACCCTAGGACCAATCTCTATATAAAGGGCGTAAGTCTTAAGAGTTAACTAGTGATGAGATCAGTTGAGAGATTAAGAGTGATACTCTATTGGTGAGAATCTGAAAAACTCCCAAAGAGCTTTTGTTCACAAATCACGAACACTTGCTTTAGGTTCTCTCGATTGGTTGGAAGGAGAGTCACCTAGTGGAAGAGCTGTACGTGTGAGCCCACACTCACTCCAGTCGTGGATAGAGAATAATAAAGAAGACCAGTTGGTTGAGGCTCTTCTGGAACGTTACTTCTCTCCACGTTTTGCGAGGGTTCTTCGGCACGCAAAGGTTAGTAAGATCTGCTTAATTTATACATATAGCATGTCAAACTTGTGTTTTAGAAATTACTTTGATATGTAAAATTTTTAAAATTCCGCTGCGCACTCTTTTTCCAACAATTGGTATCAAAGCCAAGTTTTTTACATAAATTTATGAGTTTGTGATCATATTATAGGTATAAATTTTGTGATCTTAATCTCTCCTATGCTTGAATTGAATTTTATAGAGAGTTGGCACTCTAGGTTTCTATATATTATATATGTTGTCATGAATTATGTGGTGAATGTTTTTTAATTAATTATGGTTGATTAAATTGCTATTTAATTAATTATTAATTAATTAATTTATACCGATTATGGTTCCTTAGAGGTTAGAATATGTATCTAGGTTTTTCAAGTAATTAGATGGTGGACTATCATCTTCGTCTAGGAATTGATATTTAATTTTAAATTTGTAAGAATTTTGTAATTAAATATTATCCAGAGAAGACGAATCTAGAAGACGAATCTAGAAGGTTGATGATGATGCTCCTAGGTATTTCCTGAATCTCTAATTTTATGTTTTTGAATTGTTGAAAATAAAATTGATGAATTGCATTAAAAATTGTATTTTCTAGAATGGAGATTTCTGCTCAATCGGCATGCCGAACCTCACAGTTCGGTAGGCTGATGGTCGCAGATCGGTAGGCCAGACTTCCAGTTCGGTAGGCCGTCAGTGGGGCAGAAATCAGGTGGCTCTGAGGGCAGGCCGAACTTTTATGAGTCGATAGGCCGATCAGGCCGATCACCCAGATTGGCCTACCGAACGAGAGCTGGAAAATTTCTAGAAAAGGTGTAATTTTTTCGATGTAGTTTTAATTTTATTTTTGGGACAATTCTGAGAAATATTAAATTTGGATATGACCGAAAATATGAAGTATTCGATTCATATAGGATTGAAGACTTGAAGATGGGAATTACATGAAGAAGGATACAACTTGAGGATTCAAGGATGAAGAATCGATAATATGTCTCGATTATTCTCTTGTAATCTTAGTTTTCTATTCTATAGGATGGAGCCATAATATTATGGTTATTTATTATTTTGCTTGTAGCTTTGCTTGATTGCTTTGCTTGTCTGCATTATAATATGATTTGCCATGTATATTGATAACATGTCATATAGAATATGGAGTGCCGCTCATATTATAATTGTTCATGCATATTCTTAAAATAAAACCTTGATTTCAAAAGATTGAGTGGGATAATGTTTTCGAAGAGAGAACTTAAGGCCTCCATCGTTGGTCCATAGGCAGAACATGGTGGTCCTGACCCCTAGGAAGGGATTTCTATTATGTACCAGATTGGATCTCTGAGAGGATAAGGTATTTAGCATGATTTATGGTTGCACACCCCTAGGTGGTGATTATAAATCATGGATAAAATATTGAAACGATGGTTATACACTTATGTTAATTTTATTATTAACCTCCCCTAGGAGCTCTGTTAATAAAATTAATGGCCAAAGAAACGATTATTAATATATGCTGGATCATACGGGTCCTAGATGGCATATATTAATCAGGAGAGGATCCGTGTTCCTGAATGAATTTGGCATGACTGCCCTAGGAGCTTGTTGAATTCTGAGTTGGGAATTATTGTTGTAAGGTTGATATATTTTCAAGGTTTTGGCACATAAACACATTTGTATTTTTTACATAATTGTGTTATCTTACTAAATTATTGTTATATGTTTGCTTATGTTTGGTATATGATTCTTTATTATAGATTAAAAATGTCTAAAAATGCTTTATCATCGATACTTGACAAAAACCTATTAACCGGTGAGAATTATAATGATTGGAAATGGAACTTGAATATCGTCCTGTCCTTTGAGAAACTGAAATATGTACTGACAACCCCTTGTCCTCCCGAGCCTACAGGAGACTCAACTAATGAGCAATTTCAAGCGTATGATCACTGGAAAGATGCTAATTATCAGGCCCGTTGCTATGTTATGGCCAGCGTGAATAATGTGCTGCAGGCTCAACATCAGGATTATGAGACTACGAAGCAGATTTTGAATAATCTTGAGGATATGTTTGGAGGCCAGGCCATAACAAAGCGGCAAGGGGCGCTTCAAAAACTTCTTAACTATAGACAGAGGCCGGGGACATCTGTAAAGAAGCATATGATGCTGGTCATAGGTTACCTCGCTGAGGCTCAAACCAATGGAGCTAACATCGATGCTGAAACTCATATGACTATGGTCTTTTAGACTCTGTCTAAGGAATTTATTCCATTTAGAGCTACATTTAATTTAAGCAAAAGATGAGGTATGACCTTAACAGAACTGATGAAACAGTTACAGGAGTTCGAACTGCTGATCAGGGAGTCTCCTGTGGGTGGTGAGGCCAATATAGTAGCTGCTTCTGGTTCTAATCCTAACTCTAGGAATGGAAAGAAGCAACGGGCTAAGAATTGAAAGTCTTCTATTCTTGCTACTACCAAAAGCAAGAAGAAGAAGAAGAAGAAGAACCCAAAGAAGCTTAAGTGCTTCTTCTGTAAAAAGGTCAGGCATATTAAGAAGCATTGCAAGGACTTCCTTTCCAAAAGAGGCAGGTGTGATCTTTCATATTTAGAAACTTGTTTGGTTGAGGAATCCAGTGACATTTAGTTCATAGATTCCGGTGCAACTAATCATGTTTGTGTTTCTCTGTAGGGATTCAAACAAACGAGAAGTCTACAGCATGAGGACTTCACGCTTCGGATGGACGATGGATCCTTGGTCTCAGCGGAAGCAGTGGGAGACGTCCATCTTTATTTTGATAATTATAGGAATTTATTTTTGCAAGATTGTTTTTATGTTCTTAAATTTAAAAGGAATTTAATTTCTGTATCTTGTTTATTTAAAGACACCTACTTGGTTTCTTTTAATAATAAAGTGGTGATTCGTAAAAAAAAAGCTTTTATCTGTTCTGGATGGATGCAAAATAATCTATATTTTATCAAATCTAAATTGGACTTATTGCTTAATGCTGAGATGAATGATAAGAACTCTAAAAGACTTAAAACTTCTCACTCTAATAAGACTTATCTTTGGTATTTGCGCCTTGGTTATATTAACCTGAATAGGATTCAAAGGTTGGTAAGGAATGGACCTTTAAGTCACTTAAAGATGGAATCTATACCTCAATGTGAATCTTGTTTGGAGGGTAAAATGACCAAAAGACTATTTAGGTCTAAGGGCAATAGGTCCGAAAGGGTTTTAGAACTTGTGCATAGTGATGTTTGCGGACCGATGAACATCCGGGCACGAGGAGGGTATGAATATTTCGTCACTTTTATTGACGATTACTCAAGATATGGGTATGTGTACCGGATGCACCACAAAAGCGAAACTTTTGACATGTTCAGGGAGTTTCAGGCTGAAGTGGAAAAGCAATTGGGTAGAGCCATAAAGGCACTTTGATCTGATCGAGGTGGGGAATACCTTTCTGATGAGTTCTTGGAACACTTATTAGAGAATAGGATTTTATCCCATTTGATTGCGCCGAGCACTCCGCAACAGAATGGCTAGCAGAGAGAAGAAATAGGACTTTGTTGGACATGATTAGGTCCATGATGAGTTATTCATCATTGCCTTTATCCTTTTGGGGATATGCACTACAAACCGCATGTTATCTTTTAAACAATGTGCTTTCAAAATTAGTCCCTAAAACTCCTCACGAGTTGCAGACGGGTAGGAAGACATCCTTAAACCATATTCGCATATGGGGATGTCCGGCTCATGTGCTGTTTAAGCATCCGAATAAGTTGGAAGCACGTTTGGAAGTTTGCGTGTTTATAGGATATCCAAAAGGGACTAAATGGGGTTATTTTTATAACCTAAAGGAAAATAAAGTCGTGGTTTCAACTAATGTAACTTTCCTTGAGGAGAGTTACATGGACGACTTTAAATCTCGAAGCAAAGTGGTGCTTGAGGAGTTAAGGAGTAATCCGATCACTCCGGAGGTTTCGAATGAAACCGTTCCATCAGTGTAGAAAAACCAAACAAACCTGAACAACAACCTCAGGGGCTTCGACGTAGTGGGAGGATCGGGCATCAACCTGAGAGGTATATGTTCAATGAGGAAGTCTTTTTGGCAGAACCAGATGAACATGACAGGGATCCTTATACTTACGCAGAAGCTATGGAGGATATTGATTCAAGACTCTGGACAGAGGCCATGAACACAAAGATGAAGTCTATGGAGACGAATCAGGTCTGGGAGCTTGTGGATCTTCCCGAAGGGGTAAAGCCCATAGGGTGTAAGTGGATCTACAAGAGGAAAAGAGGAGTGGATGGAAAGGTCAAAACCTTTAAGGCTAGACTGGTAGCTAAGGGTTATACACAAAAGGAAGGAATCGATTATGAGGAAACCTTTTCGCCTGTAGCCATGCTTAAGTCCATCCGGATTCTCTTGTCCATAGTTGCCATTCTCGACTACGAGATTTGGCAAATGGATGTCAAGACAGATTTTCTAAATGGCTATCTTGATGAGTCCATTTATATGAAACAACCAGACAGGTTCAAGGTCACAGGTCAAGAGGGTAAGGTTTGTAGGCTGCTAAAGTCAATTTATGGACTTAAGTAGGCTTCTCGTTCTTAGAACATAAGATTTGATCAGATGATCAAGACTTATGGGTTCTTACAAAATGTAGATGAACTATGTGTTTACAAACACATAAAGGATGTGAAGGTGGTTTTTCTACTGCTCTATGTTGATGACATTCTGCAAATTAGCAATGACATTGGGGCATTGTTATCGGTCAAATTATGGTTCACCAAGCAGTTTGACATGAAGGACTTAGGTCAGGCTAATTTTGTTCTCAGTATCCAGATCTTTCGGGATAGGAAGATCAAAATGATAGCTTTGTCTCAGGCCGGCTACGTAGATAAAATTCTCAGGAGGTTTGCAATGCAGGATTCCAAGAAAGGTGGGCAACCATCTAGGTCTGCAATTACTCTTTCTAAGAAAGACTCTCCAAAGTCTTATGAAGAAAGAGAATACATGAAGAAGGTGCCTTATGCTTCGGCAGTGGGTAGTCTCATGTATGCCATGCTTTGCACACGACCGGATATTAGCTATGCGGTCGGGATTGTAAGTCGATTTCAGGCAGATCTAAGACCTAACCATTGGGTTGTGGTAAAGCATATTTTTAAGTACTTGAGAAGGACTTGAGGGTATATGTTTGTATATTCGGGTAAGGACTTGACTCCTCTAGGATATATTGACTCGAATTTTTAATCCTGTCTGGATTCTAGGAATTTGATTTTGGGTTTTGTGTTTACTCTGGGCGACGGTGCCATCAGTTGGAGAAGTGCTAAGCAAGATTGCACTTTGGATACAACGATGGAGGCCGAGTTTGTGGTAGCTAGTGATGCTTCGAAAGAAGCAGTGTGGCTCCGCAAGTTCCTCATGGATCTTGGGGTAGTTCCTGGTATGGATAAGGTGGTATCACTGTACTGTGATAACAGTGTGGCGGTAGCCAATGCAAAGGAACCAAGATTTCACAAGAAGAGTAAGCATATTGATCAGAAGTATCGTGTGATAAAGGACTTCATTGAGGGCGGGCATGTCACGGTGTGCAAGATCGCGTCAGAGGACAATTTAGCTTATCCATTTACGAAGACACTTACTGGGAGAGTCTTCGAGAAGCATGTGGAAGCTATGGGGATGGAAGATTTGTCGTATTTACTTACTTAGTGCAAGTGGGAGATTGTTAGACATGCATGCCCTAAGGAGTAAAAATGTAATAAGTTTTTGTAGACATTTTTATCAATAAAGAATTTATTCATTATTTATATACCAAATCTTGTCCTTTTTACGTTCATATTTGTTGAATGTATGTTAAGCAAACAAAAGTTTGAGACTGTTGGTCTAAACCTTAAGAATTGGGCATATGATGGATGGATTATGCGAAAGACACGATTCTTAAGGTGATGGTCTAAATCAAACGATCTGTAACCAAAGGAATAAAGTTGGGCACTTTATTCATGCAAAGATTGTTATGTTGTATATATCCCTTTTGGGAGATGGTTTGTCTTGACCATCAGAGGTAGACTCTGTGAATAGAAACATTGGTACGCTATCATAGGTGACGATGTGTTAGATCGGGGCATAAAGTGAATTGATTTGGATTAATAATTCTGTCTCGGCAAATCGATTCACTTCAGACAATCATTTGTATTGTATCTTAATCCTGAGATGAATAGTGGGCCCGTTGTCTAGACTTGTTTCTTTTGATGTACCAACGGGTGTCACCCACATCTTAATAGTGGTATGCATGCCGGTACGTTGGAGGCATGGCTCTTGATGGCATAAACTTGTTATTCATAGATATGGAATCTATAGCTCCTCTTAAGGGGTAATGATATCCTCTTATATGCGTTATCCTGTAATTGAAAAATTGGAGCGCTCAACCATTTGGATGCATAGGTGTAACCAAATAGAATACTGTCATTGGCTAGTAAGTTTTTTGATGGTGAGATAATGGAACGTAAGATAAAAAATAATCAGGAAGGTAAGACAAAACTTATCCTTAAGCCGATTATGGATTATTATATGGGGATACGATACACTATGATATGTCATGGAGACTTATCTATACGAGCTTCGTAATTCTATGTAGTTCGAGAGTGCAGCTCCAAGCTTTTAGTGGAGTAGTGTTGGAATTGATAATTATGAAATGTATATATGGAATATTGGGTCTCATAATTATCAGGAGCTTGAACTATATAGGTCTATTTGGTCCCCTTTGCTAGCTCACAACATCCTGTAACGACACGACGTGCTTTTCCAATAATTGGTAACTTATGTCGGATTTATTAGATTGGTTAAAATTTAGAAGAATTAGATAATTCATGTCTGTTTATTGGTTAATTTTGGGATAAAATTAATTCAAGATAAACTTGTTGAATTATAAGGATCGGATAATTCTTGTCTGTTTGTCGGTTGATTTAATTATGGATAAAATTAGATCAAGATAAACTTGTAGAATTATTGGGAATTGATTAGTTTTCTTAGAGATTATCTAGATAAAGTTGTTTTGATCAGATAACTTGTCTGTTGGGTTATTTGAATTAAAACTGAGACTTTATCCAATTGAATCTTGGGTGAAAAATAAAAGATTCGTGGAGATTTTTTATCGACAGTTTGGCCTGTCGATGGATGTGTTCTGCCTACCGATGGGACTTGTTCGGCCTGCCGATTAACGAAGGATAAGATCACGCGTTTTTATGTAGATCTTATCAGATATTGATCCGAACTTGATTCTATTTTAAGTTTTTGAGACCTAATCTGATAAGGACTGACCCCAGGACCAATCTCTATATATAGGGAGTAAGCCTTAAGAGTTAACTTGTGATAAGATCAGTTGAGAGATTAAGAGTGATACTCTATTGGTGAGAATCTGAAAAACTCCTAGAGAGCTTTTGTTCACAAATCACAAACACTTGCTTTGGGTTCTCTCGATTGGTTGGAAGGAGAATCACCTAGTGGAAGAGCTGTATGTGTGAGCCCACACTCACTCCGGTCGTGGATAGAGAATAGCATAGAGGACCAGTTGGTTGAGGCTCTTCTGGAACGTTACTTCTCCTCACATTTTGCAAGGGTTCTTCGGCACACAAAGGTTAGTAAGATCTGGTTAATTTATGCATATAGCATGTCAAACTTGCGTTTTGAAAATTACTTTGATATGTAAAAATTTTAAAATTTTGCTGCGTACTCTTTTTCCAACAATACAATCCTAGCAGTCTAAAACAAAATTCATGCCATGGACCACAATTTCAAAGCGAGGAAAAGAGTCCTTGTAAGAAATCTTCAATAATCTAAACTATGCATATAACCAAATTGCATATTACAGATCAAATTAAAGTGGAAAAATAACGAAAGAGAAATATGATTTTCAGCCACTGATGTTCTTGTTGGCACTATAATGGACAAATTTTAGAGCGTTTTGGGTTCTTTTACACTTAAACAATTTGTATAGATGGTGTATTTTCTGAAGAAAATTGCTAGGAATAGAGACCTAATGCCATTCTATCTCTATTTATAGATCTATAGGCACCCCTTCCATCAAGGGTTGCAACTATTGCCAATAGCTGTTACCAAGAGTCACAACTTTTACAGATATATTGACCACATTTGTGATACCTGAGCATTTCTAGTACATAAAAAATGTAATAACACAAGAATTATGTAAAGCAAAAATATGTGTCACAAAGATTATTGTTTAATCCAATTTTTATAATAAATTCCATAAAAGCAAACATGAAATTTTTAAGGGTAAAAACAATCATGCCATAGTCTTATACGAGAAAGGAATGATATGAAAAACAAGCTGGAAAGCCTAATTGTTGCAAAATATGTTAAAATAAATGTTAAGACAAAAATATAATTTTAGAAAAATACTGTATAATAATATGAAAAATTATACAACATTAGAATAATGCAGTGTAAAGAAGTACACTGATAAAGTTTTACAGCATGAGAATTTCACTACAAAGTAATGTAGTATAGGAATTGGACTATTTAAGGTTAAGCAGTACATAAATTAGACTATTTAAAGTTAAAACAATATAGGAATAATACTGTTTGGAGGATATGAATGAGTAAGGAATGCTATGTAAACTCGTAATAGTATAGAAAATATATCGATAGTATAAGAAAAATATTGTCAGTATAAATTTACACTGTATAATGTTAAACAATATAGGAATTACATTAAGCGATGGATGTAAATAAGTATGGGAGGTTGTAGGACCTTATGAATGATATAGAAAGGAATATCGGAAGTATAGAAAAAATATTATCAGTATAAATTTAGATTGTGTAAAAATATATGACCCACCATGGGACTGTTAGACATGTATGCTCTAAGGAGTAAAAATATAATACGTTTTTGGAGACATTTTTATGAATAAAGAATTTATTCATTTATATATACCAAATATTGTCCTCTTTACGTTCATATTTGTTGAATGTATGATAAGCAAACAGTAGTCGGAGACTGTCAGTCTAAACCTTAAGAATTGGGCATATGATGGGATGATTATGCGGAAGACACAATTCTTAGGGCAACGGTCTAAAACATATGATCCGCAATCGAGGGAATAAAGTTGGGCGCTTTATTCATGTAAAGATTGTTATGTTGTCTTTATCCCTTTTGGGAGATGGTTTGTCTTGACCATCAAAGTTGGACTCCATGAATAGAAACATTGGCACGTTGTCAAAGGTGACGATGTGTTGGATCGGGACATAAAGTGAATTGATTTGGATTAATAATTCTGTCTTGGCAAATCGATTCACTTTAGACAATCATTTGTATTGTATCTTAATCCTGAGATGAATAATGGACTCGTTGTCTCGACTTGTGTCTTTTGATGTACCAATGGGTGACTCCCACATTTCTATAGTGGCATGCATGCCGGTACGTTGGAGGCATGACTCTTGATAGCGTAGACTTGTTATTCATAGATATGGAATCCATAGCTCCTCTTAGGAGTAATGATATCCTCTTATATGCGTTGTCATGTAATTGGAAAACTGGAGCGCTCAACCATTTGGATATGTAGGTGTAACCGAATGGTATACTATCTTTGGATGGTAAGTTTTCTAATGGTGAGACAATGGAACGTAAGATAAAAATAATCGGGAAGGTAAGACAGAATTTGTCTTTAAGCCGACTATGGATGATCATATGGGGATGCGATACACTATGATATGTCATGGAGACTTAGCTACATGAGCTTCGTAATTCTATAAAGTTCGAGAGTGCAGCTCCAAGCTTTTAGTGGAGTAGCGTTGGAGTTGATAATTGTGAAATGTATATCTGGGATATTGGGTTTCATAATTATCATGAGCTTGAACATTATAGGTCCATTTTGGTCCCCTTTGCTAGCTCATAAAATCCTGTAACGACACGACGTGCTTTTCCAATAATTGGTGACTTATGTCAGATTTATCATATTGGTTTAAAATTTGTAAGGATCAAATAATTCATGTCTGTTTATCGGTTGAATTAATTATGTAAGAAAATTAGTTCAAGATGAACTTGTTGAATTATTGCGTTCGGGTAATTCTTGTCTGTTTATCGGTTGTTTTAATTTTGGACAATTAGAACAAGATAAACTTGTAGAATTATTGTGAATTGATTTATTTTCTTAGAGATTATCTTGATAAAGTTTGTTTTGATCAGATATCTTTTCTATTGGGCTATTTGAATCAAAACTGAGACTTTATCCTTTAGAATCTCGGGTGGAAAATAAAAGATTTGTGGAGATTTTTTCCCGGCCGTTCGGCCTGCCGGATGAAGTGTTCAACCTGCCGAACTGGCCTGTTCGGCCTGCCGACCGACGACAGTTAAGATTACACGTTTTCTTGCGGATCTTATCAGATATTGATCCGAACTTGATTCTGTTTCGATTTTTTGAGACCTAATCTAATATGGACTGACCCTAGGACCAATAGGTATAAAAAAGGAGTGAGTCTAATGATTTACTCAGATCAATTTTTGAGAGATTAAGAGTGATACTCTTCGAGTGAGCATCTAAAAACTCCCTGAGAGCTTTTGTTCACAAATCACGAACACTAGCTTTGGGTTCTCTCTGTTGGTTGGAAGGAGAGTCACCGGTGGAAGAGCTGTACGTGTGAGCCCACACTCACTCCGGTTGTGGATAGAGAATAGCAAAGAAGACCAACTGGTTGAGGCTCTTCTGGAACATTACTTCTCTACACAGGTCGCGGAGGTTCTTCGGCACACTGAGGTTAGTAAGGTCTGTTTAATTTATACATATAACATGTCAAACTTGTGTTTTGGAAAATACTCTGACGAAAATTTTTAAAATTCCGTTGCGCACTTTGTTTCCAACAATTGGTATCAGAGCCAAGGTTTTTACATAAATTTGCAAGTTTGTGATCATGTTATAAGCATAAATTTTGTGATCTTAGTCTCTCCTATGCTTGAATTGAATTTTATAGAGAGATGGCACTCTAGGTTTCTATATAATATATAAATGTTGTCATGGATTATGTGGTGAATATTTATTAATTAATTATTGTTGATTAAATTGTTGTTTAATTATTTATTAATTAATTAATACCGATTATGGTTCCTTAGAGGTTAGAATGTGTATCTAGGTTTTTCATGTAATTAGATGGCGGACTATCATCTCCGTCTAGGAATTGTTATTTAATTTTTAATTTGTAAGAATTTTGTAATTAAATAATTATTCGGAGAAGACGGAACGAGAAGTCGGATCTTAAAGATTGATGATGGCGCCTCCAAGTATTTCCTGAGTCTCTAATTTTATGTTTTTGAATTGTTGAAAATAAAATTGATGAATTGCATTAAAATTGTATTTTCTGCTCGGTCGGCATGCCGGACCTCACAGTTCGGCAGGCCAACAGTGGGACATAAATTTTGGTGCTCTGCCGGCAGGCTGAACCTTCATGTTCGGCAGGCCGAACCTCCATGATCGGTAGGCCAATCACCTAGATCGGCTTGCCGAGCGAGAGCTACCAAATGTCCAGAAAAGGTGCAATTTTTTTCCGTTGCAGTTTTAATTTTATTTTTGGGACCATTCTGAGAAACATTAAATTTGGATATGACTGGAAATATGAAGTGTTCAATTCATACGGGATTGAGGACTTGAAGATGGATATTACATGAAGAAGGATACAGCTTGAGGATTCAAGGATGAAGAATCGATAAATGTCTCGATTATTCTCTTGTAATCTTAGTTTTCTATTCTCTAGGGTGGAACCATAATATTACGGTTATTATTATTATTATGCTTGTAGCTTTGCTTGATTGCTTTGCTTGTCTGCATTATAATATGATTTACCATGTATATTGATAACATGCCATATAGAATAGGGAGTGCTGCTCATATTAAAATTGTTCATGCATAATTTTAAAATAAAACCTTGACTTCAAAAGATTGAGTGGGAGAAGGCTTTCGAAGAGAGAACCTAAGGCCTCCATCGTTGGTCCATAGGAAGAACATGGTGGTCCTGACCCTTAGGAAGGGATTTCTACCATGTACCAGATTGGATCTCTGAAAGGATAAGGTATTTTAGCATGATTTATGGTTGCACACCCCTAGGTGGTGATTATAAATCATGGATAAAATATTAAACGATGGTTATACACTCACGTTAATTTTATTATTAACCTCCCCTAGGAGCTCTGTTAATAAAATTAATGGCCAAAGAAACGATTATTAGTATATGCTGGATCATACGGGTCCTGGATGGCATATATTAATCAGGAGGGGATCCGTGTTCCTGATTGAATTTGGCATGACTCCCCTAGGAGCTTGTTGAATTCTGAGTTGGGAATTATCGTTGTAAGGTTGTGATATTTTCAAGGTTTTGACACATAAACACATTTGTATGATTTTACATGATTGTGTTATCTTACTAAATTATTATATATGTTTGCTTATGTTTGGTATATGATTCTTTATTGTAGATTGAAAATGTCTAAAAACGCTTTATCATCGATACTTGACAAAAACCAATTAACCGGTGAGAACTATAACGATTGGAAACGGAACCTGGGCATCATCCTTTCCTTTGAGAAACTGAAATATGTTCTGACAACTCCTTGTCCTCCTAAGCCTACGGGAGACTCAAGTAATGAGCAATTCCAAGCGTACGACCGCTGGAAAGATGCTAATGATCAGGCCCGCTGCTATGTTATGGCTAGCATGAACAATGTGCTGCAGGCTCAACATCAGGATTATGAGACTGCGAAGCAGATCTTGGATAATCTTGAGGACATGTTTGGAGGCCAAGCCATAACAAAGCGGCAAGGGGCGCTTCAGAAACTCTTAAACTGTAGACAGAGACCGGGGACATCTGTAAAGGAGCATATGATGTTGGTCATGGGTTGCCTCCGACATCGATGCTGAAACTCAGATGACTATGGTCTTTGAGACTCTGTCTAAGGAATTTATTCCATTTAGAGCTACTTTTAATCTGAGCAATAGACGGGATATGACCTTGACAGAACTGATGAAACAGTTACAGGAGTTTGAACTGCTGATCAGGGAGTCTCCTATTGGTGGAGAGGCCAACATGGTAGCTGCTTCTGGTTCCAATTCTAACTCTGGGAATGGAAAGAAGCAACGGGCCAAAAGTGGGAAGTCTTCTATTCCTGTTGCTTCCAAGAGCAAGAAGAAGAAGAAGAAGAACCCAAAGAAGCTTAAGTGCTTCTTCTATGGTAAGATCGGGCATATAAAGAAGCATTGCAAGGACTTCCTTTCCAAGGGAGGTAGGTGTGATCTTCTATATTTAGAAACTTGTTTGGTTGAGGAATCCAGTGACATTTGGGTCATAGATTCCGGTGCAACTAATCATGTTTGTGTTTCCCTGCAGGGATTCAAAGAAACGAGAAGTCTACTTCGTGAAGACTTAACGCTTCGGATGGGCGATGGATCCTTGGTCTCAGCGGAAGCAGTGGGAGATGTCCATCTTTATTTTGATAATTATAGGAGTTTAATTTTGCGAGACTGTTTTTATGTTCCTAAATTTAAAAGGAATTTAATTTATGTATCTTCTTTATTTAAAGACTCCTACGTGGTATCTTTTAATGAAAAAGTGGTGATTCGTAAAAACAAATCTTTTATCTGTTCTGGATGGATGCAAAATAATCTATATTTTATCAAACCTAAGATGGACCTATTGCTTAATGCTGAGATAAATGATAATGACTCAAAAAGACTTCAAACTTCTCACTCTAATAAGACTTATCTTTGGCATTTGCGCCTTGGCCATATTAACCTGAATAGGATTCAAAGGTTGGTAAGGGATGGACCTTTAAGTCACTTAAAGGAGGAATCTATACCTCAATGTGAGTCTTGTTTAGAGGGTAAAATGACCAAAAGACCATACGAGTCTAAGGGCAATAGGGCCGAAAGGGTTCTAGAACTTGTGCATAGTGATGTTTGCGGACCGATGAACATCCGGGCACGAGGAGGGTATGAGTACTTCGTCACTTTTATTGACGATTACTCAAGATATGGGTATGTGTACCTGATGCACCACAAAAGCGAAACTTATGATAAGTTCAAGGAGTTTCGGGCTGAAGTGGAAAAGCAATTGGGTAAACCCATAAAGGCACTTCGATCTGATCGAGGTGGGGAATACCTTTCTGAAGAGTTCTTAGGACACTTGTTAGAGAATGGGATTTTATCCCATTTGACTACGCCAGGCACTCCGCAGCAGAATGGCGTTGCGGAAAGAAGAAATAGGACTTTGTTGGACAAGATTTGGTCCATGATGAGTTATTCATCATTGCCTTTATCCTTTTGGGGATATGCACTACAAACCGCATGTTATCTTGTGAACAATGTGCCTTCAAAATCGGTCCCTAAAACTCCTCACGAGTTGTGGACAAGACGGAAGACATCCTTAAACCATATTCGCATATGGGGATGTCCAGCTCATGTCCTGTTTAAGGATCCGAATAAGTTGGAAGCACGTTCAGAAGTTTGCGTGTTTGTAGGATATCCAAAAGGGACTAAAGGGGGTTATTTTTATAACCCAAAGGAAAATAAAGTCGTGGTTTCAACTAATGCAACTTTCCTTGAGGAGAGTTACATGAACGACTTTAAACCTCGAAGCAAAGTGGTGCTTGAGGAGTTGAGGGGTGATCCATTTACTCCGGAAGGTTTCGAATGAAACCATTCTGATCAGTGTAGAAAAACCAAACAAACCTGAACAACAACCTCAGGGGCTTCGGCGTAGTGGGAGGATCGGGCGTCAACCTGAAAGGTATATGTTCAATGGGGAAGTCTTTTTGGCTGAACCGGATGAACATGACATGGATCCTTATACTTACGCAGAAGCCATGGAGGATGTTGATTCAAGACTCTGGATAGAGGCAATGAACATAGAGATGAAGGTCTATGGAGACTAATCAGGTATGGGAGCTTGTGGATCTTCCCGAAGGGGTAAAACCCATAGGATGTAAGTGGATGTACAAGAGGAAAAGAGGAGTGGATGGAAAGGTCGAAACCTTTAAGGCTAGACTGGTAGCTAAGGGTTATACGCAAAAGGAAGGAATCGATTATGAGGAAACCTTTTCGCCTGTAGCCATGCTTAAGTCCATCCGGATTCTCTTGTCCATAGCTGCCGCTCTCGACTACGAGATTTGGCAGATGGATGTCAAGATGACTTTTCTGAATGGCTATCTTGATGAGTCCATTTATATGGAACAAGCAGACAGGGTTCAAGGTCGCGGGTCAAGAGTGTAAGGTTTGTAAGCTGCTAAAGTCAATTTATGGACTTAAGCAGGCTTCTCGTTCTTGGAACATAAGATTTGATCAAGTGATCAAGACTTATGGGTTCTCACAAAATGTGGATGAACCATGTGTTTACAAACACATTAAGAATGGAAAGGTGGTTTTTCTACTACTCTATGTAGATGACATTCTGCTAATTGGCAATGACGTTGGGGCATTGTCATCGGTCAAATTATGGTTGACCAAGCAGTTTGACATGAAGGACTTATGTGAGGCTAATTTTGTTCTCGGTATCCAGATCTTTCGGGATAGGAAGAACAAAATGATAGCTTTGTCACAGGCCGGCTACATAGATAAAATTCTCAGGAGGTTTGTAATGCAAGATTCCAAGAAAGGTGGGCAACCATCTAGGTCTGGAATTACTCCTTCTAAGAAAGACTCTCCAAAGTCTTATGAAGAAAGAGAATACATGAAGAAGGTACCTTATGCTTCTACAGTGGGTAGTCTCATGTATGCCATGCTTTGCACTCGACCGGATATTAGCTATGCGGTCGGGATTGTGAGTCGATTTCAGGCGGATCCAGGACCGAACCATTGGGTTGCGGTAAAGCATATTTCCAAGTACCTGAGAAGGACTCGAGGGTATATGCTTGTGTATTCGGGTGAGGATTTAACTCCTCTAGGATACACTGATTCGGATTTTCAATCCTGCCTGGATTCTAGGAAATCGACTTCGGGGTTTGTGTTTACTCTAGGTGGCAGTGCCATCAGTTGGAGAAGTGCGAAGCAAGATTACACTTGGGATTCAACAATGGAGGCCGAGTATGTGGCGGCTAGTGATGCTTCGAAAGAAGCAGTGTGGCTCCACAAGTTCCTTGGGGATCTTGAGGTAGTTTCTGGTATGGATAATGCGGTATCACTGTACTGTGATAACAGTGCGGCGGTAGCGAATGCTAAGGAACCAAGATTTCACAAGAAGAGTAAGCATATTGATCGGAAGTATCATGTGATAAAAGACTTCGTTGAGAGCGGGCGTGTCACGGTGTGCAAGATCGCGTCAAAGGACAATTTTGCTGATCCATTTACGAAGACACTTACTGGGAGAGTCTTCGAGAGGCATGTGGAAGCTATGGGGATGCGAGATTTGCAGTATTTACTCACTTAGTGCAAGTGGGAGATTGTTAGACTTGTATGCTCTAAGGAGTAAAAATGTAATACGTTTTTGGAGACATTTTTATCAATAAAGAATTTATTCATTTATATATACCAAATATTGTCCTCTTTACGTTCATATTTGTTGAATGTATGATAAGCAAACAGTAGTCTGAGACTGTCAGTCTAAACCTTAAGAATTGGGCATATGATGGGATGATTATGCGGAAGACACAATTATTAGGGTGACGGTCTAAAACATATGATCCGTAATCGAGGGAATAAAGTTAGGCGCTTTATTCATGTAAAGATTGTTATGTTGTCTTTATCCCTTTTGGGAGATGGTTTGTCTTGACCATCGGAGTTGGACTCCATGAATAGAAACATTGGCACGTTGTCAAAGGTGACGATGTGTTGGATCGGGACATAAAATGAATTGATTTGGATTAATAATTCTGTCTTGGCAAATCGATTCACTTTAGACAATCATTTGTATTGTATCTTAATCCTGAGATGAATAATGGGCCCGTTGTCTCGACTTGTATCTTTTGATGTACCAATGGGTGACTCCCACATTTCTATAGTGGCATGCATGCCGGTACGTTGGAGGCATGACTCTTGATAGCGTAGACTTGTTATTCATAGATATGGAATCCATAGCTCCTCTTTAGGAGTAATGATATCCTCTTATATGCGTTGTCCTGTAATTGGAAAACTGGAGCGCTCAACCATTTGGATACATAGGTGTAACCGAATGGTATACTATCTTTGGATGGTAAGTTTTCTAATGGTGAGACAATGGAATGTAAGATAAAAATAATCGGGAAGGTAAGACATGAATTTGTCCTTAAGCCGATTATGGATGATCATATGGGGATGCGATACACTATGATATGTCATGGAGACTTAGCTACACGAGCTTCGTAATTCTATAAAGTTCGAGAGTGCAGCTCCAAGCTTTTAGTGGAGTAGCGTTGGAGTTGATAATTGTGAAATGTATATCTGGGATATTGGGTTTCATAATTATCATGAGCTTGAACTTTAAAGGTCCATTTTGGTCCCTTTTGATAGCTCACAAAATCCTGTAACGACACGGCGTGCTTTTCCAATAATTGGTGACTTATGTCGGATTTATCATATTGGTTTAAAATTTATAAGAATCAAATAATTCATGTCTGTTTATCGGTTGAATTAATTATGTAAGAAAATTAGTTCAAGATGAACTTGTTGAATTATTGCGTTCGGGTAATTCTTGTCTGTTTATCGGTTGTTTTAATTTTGGACAATTAGAACAAGATAAACTTGTAGAATTATTGTGAATTGATTTATTTTCTTAGAGATTATCTTGATAAAGTTTGTTTTGATCAGATATCTTTTCTATTGGGCTATTTGAATCAAAACTGAGACTTTATCCTTTAGAATTTCGGGTGGAAAATAAAAGATTCACGGAGATTTTTTCCTGGCAGTTTGGCCTGCCGGATGACGTGTTCGGCCTGCCGAACTGGCCTGTTCGGCCTGCCTATCAGAAAGTTCGGCCTGTCGACCGACGACAGTTAAGATTACGCGTTTTCATGCAGATCTTATCAGATATTGATCCGTACTTGATTCTGTTTTGATTTTTTGAGACCTAATCTGATATGGACTGACCCTAGGACCAATAGGTATAAAAAGGGAGTGAGTCTAATGATTTACTCAGATCAATTTTTGTGAGATTAAGAATGATACTCTTCGAGTGAGCATCTGAAAACTCCCTGAGAGGTTTTGTTCACAAATCACGAACACTGGCTTTGGGTTCTCTCTGTTGGTTGGAAGGAGAGTCACCGGTGGAAGAGCTGTACGTGTGAGCCCACACTCACTCCGGTTGTGGATAGAGAATAGCAAAGAAGACCAGCTGGTTGAGGCTCTTCTGGAACGTTACTTCTCTACACAGGTCGCGGAGGTTCTTCGGCACACTGAGGTTAGTAAGATCTGTTTAATTTATACATATAACATGTCAAACTTGTGTTTTGGAAAATACTCTGACGAAAATTTTTAAAATTCCGTTGCGCACTTTGTTTCCAACAGGGACACCTAAATAGAGGAGAAATTGCCACTGCACCCCTTTGATGTGGCCAAATCAAATCTTGCTAAGACCTTTACCCTTAATGATGCTTAAGGATGAGTAAGCAAGGTTAGTCACCAAAAAGAAAAAAAGGGAGGACACTCCAAGTGATGTTGGGCATTTTTTTTTATTTTTTTGCAAACAAGTCCCCTAGAGTGATGTCTATATATAGCCAAGCACTTGTTGGAAATAAAAAGTTTGGTTTCATGAAAGTTTTCCCATTTCTTCCTCATGAAAACCGCCTGCCCAATGCCATTTTCTCTCAAAAGCTTGATGAATTCTAAGCCTTCAAATCATGTATTGAAGCAAGTTAAGTGTTGAAGATCAAGGATAAGCAATTGTGGAGGCAAAAATCCAAACTTCACTATTCTTTGGTGTTTTCCATTGGGTTTTGATGGGTTATGGTATGGACCTTGTCAAGCAGGATTTGTAAGGCTTAAGGCATCAAGGAAACGATCAAAAAGCTTAGGAGAATTTGGGTAAAATTCTAAACTCAAGTCTTGAAAGTTTATGCTTTACTATGCATACTAAGTGTTTGATATATGTTATGAGCTATGGCATATAAGATGGATATTATGGCATGATTGGTTTATGTTTTATATTGATGATGATGATGCTAGAAAGAAAGAAAGTATGGGATTTGTATTTAAAAGTAGAAAAATGTTAAACTTTATATTTTATACAAAGTTTAACTAGTTTTTAAAAAATAGTGATTTTGAGGGCCTTAAAGGCCAATTTATTTTCTAAGTAAGGTCTAGAATTTGCCAACACAATGAGGGTAACAACTTTTATGAACGAAGTTTTGTGAAATTCCAAAAGGACTAAATTGCAAAGTTGTGTAAAAGCTTCACAAATTTGAAAATGAGCCAAAAAGTCTACCTTAATGTTGGAATTTAAGGAAAGTTAGAACATAAAAGTTGTAGAACTCATCAAAACAGTTAAGGCAACGTGGACAGTTTCTCAAAATTCTGCTCAATTGAGGAGTTATGAATTTTACGAGATTTTAAGCATAAAATTTCATGAAATGAAAACGTTACGAAATGTTTTGAATTTGACCAGGGAACTTTTGAAAGTTTTATTCCCTATGAAAAACTAGATGTTTTGGTACAAAACGATTGTCTTTGCTTCCAAGGGCAAAACTGCAAAGATTTTTGTGTTTCGGACCAAACTGTAAAATCATGTGAAAACTGGGTTTTAACCAGGGAACGTGTGTTCTTCCACTGCTATAGGTAGTGAGTAATCATAGATGCTAAGTTTTAAAGGATTTAAATTTTAGTCAAGGAAAGAAAAGAAACGAACATTAAAGGCAAAAACGCAAAGATCTTCAAGTTTTGGGTCAAAACTTTAAAGTTTTGACAAAATAGATTTAATTGAAAGAAAATCCATTATTTTTGTTTTCCTTAATATTATGAGACATAAAGAAATAAAAGTTATGTTTTAAAGCAGGTTCCAAAAGTTTTTAAAGACTTGTCAAGGGCAAAATGTTCATTTTATGAAAATGGCCAAAACGGACCCGAAACACCCAATATCGGAAATGCCCTTTAGCAAAATTTTTTTTGTAACATGTAATTAATGAAATGGTAAAGTCAAGTAAGAATTTTAATAAGCTATGAAGTTCACAAAAAACTCGATAAGGGTAAAATCGTCATTTTTGAGGAAACGGCTAAAATGGAGTCGAACACTCCAAATTAGCAAAACTCTCTTAGACAGAAAATGTTTCATATCTTGTTAGGTAAATAAACCGTCGAGTGATATGGGAGATTTAATTAAAGGATGTTTAAGTTAAGTAAAGAAAAAGGTAACTTGATGTAATAACTTTTAATTTTTAAGTAAATACCTATGAAAATTCTAATTTTCGAGGACGGAAATTTTTAAGGAGGGTAGATTGTGACACCCAAATATTTCTAGTACATTAAAAATGTAATAACTTAAGGATTATGTTAAGCAAAATATATGTATCACAAAGATTATTGTTTAATCTAATTTTTATGATAAATTCTATAAAAGCAAAAAGGGATTTTTAAGGGCAAAAAAAATCATACCATAGTCTTATCCAAGAAAGGAATAATATGGAAAACAAGTTAGAAAGCCTAATTATTGCAAAATGTATTGCAACAAATGCTAAGACAAAAATACAATTTTAAAAAAATATTGTATAATAATATAAAAAATTATACAGTATTAGAATAATGCAATGTAAGGAAGTACACTGATAAAGTTATGTAGTATAAAAATTACACAATAAAAGAAATGTAGTGTAGGAATTAGACTGTCTAAGGTTAAACAGTACATAAATTAGACTATTTAAAATTAAAGCTGTATAAATAATACTATTTAGAGGACATGAATGAGTTTGGAATGCTGTGAAAACTCGTAACAGTATAGAAAATATACCGACAGTATAAGAAAAATATTGTCAGTATAAATTTAGACTGTATAAAGTTAAACAATATAGGAATTACATTAAGTGGTGGATGTAAATAAGTATGGGAGGTTATGGGACCTTATGAATTTTATAGAAATGAATATCGATAGTATAGGAAAAATACTGTCAGTATAAATTTGAATTGTGTAAAAACGTAGGACCCACCATAGGACACCCAAATGGATGAGAAATTGCCACCACATCCCCCTTGATGTGGCCAAATCAAATCTTGCTAAGACCTTTACCCTTAATGATGCTTAAGGATGAGTTAGCAAGGTTAGTTACCGAAAAGGAAAAAAAAAGGGGAGACACTTCAAGGGTAGAAAATGTGCCACATCTCCCTTGGTAGAGCTGACAAGTGTTGTTGGGTAATTTTTTCTTTGCAAACAAGTCCCTAGACTGATGTCTATATGTAGCCAAGGACTTGTTGGAAATAAAAAGTTTGGTTTCATGAAAATTTTTCCCATTTCTTCCTCATGAAAACTGCTCACCCGATGCCATTTTCTCTCAAAAGTTTGATGAATTCTAAGCCTTCAAATCATGTATTGAAGCAAGTTAAGTGTTGAAAATCAAGGATAAACAAATGTGGAGGTAAAAATCCAAACTTTACTATGGGTTTTTAGTGTTTTCCATTGGGTTTTGGATGGATTTTTGATGGGTTATGGTATGGACCTTGTCAAAGAGGGTTTGCAAGGCTTAAGGCATCAAGGAAAGGATCAAAAAGCTTGGGAGAGTTTGGGTAAAATTCTAAACTCAAGTCTTGAAAGTTTATAGTTTACTATGCATACTAAGTGTTTGATGTATGTTATGAGCTATGGCATGAAAGATGGACATTATGGCATGATTGGCTTATGTTTTATATTGATGATGATGATGATGGACATAAAGAAAGTAGGGGTTTTGTATTTAAAAGTAGAAAATTGTTAAAATTTATATTTTATACAAAGTTTAACTAGTTGTCAAGAAATGTTGATTTTGAGGGCCTTAAAAGCCAATTTATTTTCTAAGTAAGGTCTGGAATTTGCCAACACAATGAGGGTAACAACTGCTATGAACAAAGTTTTTAAAGTTCCAAAAGGACTAAATTGCAAAGTTGTGTAAAAACTTGACAAATTTGAAAATTAGCTGAAAAGTCCACCTTAACGTTGGAATTTGAGGAAAGTTAGAACAAAAAGTTGTAGAACTCATCGAAACCGTTAATGCAGCATAGACATTTTGTCAAAATTCTGCTCGGTTGAGGAGTCATGAATTTTACGAGATTTTAAGTACAAAATTTCATGAAATGAAAACGCTATAAAATGTTTTGAATTTGACCATGGAACTTTTGAAAGTTTTTTTCGCTGTGAAAAACTAGATGTTTTGGTTCAAAATGATTGTCTTTGGTTCAAGGCGCAAAAATATAAAGATTTTTATGTTTCGGGCCAAAATTGTAAAATCGTGTGAAAATTGGGTTTTCACCAGGGAACATTGTGTTCCTGCACTGCTGTAGGCAGTGAGTAGTCATAGATGCTAAGTTTTAAAGGATTTAAAGTTTAGTTAAGGAAAGAAAAGAAACGAACGTTAAGGGCAAAGACGCAATGATCTTCAAGTTTCGGGTCAAAACTATAAAGTTTTGACAAAACAAATTTAATTGAACGGAAAACCATTGTTTTTGTTTTCTTTAATATTATGAGACATAAAGAAATGAAATTTATGTTTGAAAACGGGTTTTGAAGGTTTTTAAAAACCTATCAAGGGCAAAATAGTCATTTTATGAAAAATGACCAAAACAGACCCGAAACGCCCGATATCGGAAAATACCCTTTAGCAAAAATTTTTCTATAACATGTAAGTAGTGACATGGTAAAGTTAAGCAAGAATTTTAATAAGCTACGAAGTTGATGAAAAACCCGATAAGGGTAAAATCGTCATTTTTGAGGAAACGGCTAAAACGGAGTCGAACACTCTGAATTAGCAAAACTCTCTTAGATGAAAAATGTTTCATATCTTGTTAGGTAAATAAACCATTTAGTGATATGGGCCATTTAACTTAGGGATGTTTAAGTTAAGTAAAGAAAAAGTTAACCCGATGGGTTATAGAGTTAAGTGAAAAGAATAAGAACCCAGTGGATTATCGAGTTAAGTAAAGAGAAGGGTAAACCGATGGTTTATAAAGTTAAGTGAAAGAAAGGTACCATACATATGTATAATGGTATGTATACAGACACGTTGAAGACATGACTCTTGATAGCATAGACTTGTTATTCATAGATACAGAATCCATAGCTCCTCTTTAGGAGTCGATGATATCCTCTTAAACACGTTATCCTATTTTTGAAAAACTGGAGTGCTTAATCATTTGGATACATAGGTATAACCGAATGGTATACTGTCTTTGGATGGTAAGTTTTTTGATGGTGAGATAATGGAACATAAGAGAAAAATAATCGGGAAGGTAAGACATAATTTATCCTTAAGCCAATTATGGATATCCTATGAGGATACGATACAGTATTATATGTCATGGAAACTTAGCTATTCAGGCTTTGCAATTTTATATAGTTCGAGAGTATAGCTCTAAGCTTTAAATGGAGTAACTTTAAAGTTGATAATTATAAAATATATATATGGGATATTAGGTTTCACAATTATTGGGAGCTTGAACTATATAGGTCCATCAAGTCTCTTTTATTAGCTCATAATAAATTCTATAATGATACGGCATGCTTTTCAAATAAATTGGTGACTTATGTTAAATTATTAGATTGGTTAAAATTCGATACGATTAGATAATTAATGTCTGTTTATCGGTTGAATTAATTTTGTGAAAAATTAATTCAAGATAAACTTATTGAATTATTAGGAACATTTATTTTGCCTAGAGATTATTTAGATATTGTTGTTTTAATCAGATAATTTCTCCATTGGATTATTTGAATTAAAACTGAGGCCTCATCCAAAGAATCTCAGGTGGGAAATAAAAGATTTGTAGGGATCATTTATCAAAAGTTTGGTAGGCTAGTCTTTAGGTTAGGCCAGCCAATGGTGTAATTTTGGCATTTGATCTGCTAGTTTAGCCTACCAATTGAACGATAATCTGATTACATGTTTTTACACGATTTTATCAGATATTGATCCATATTCAAATTTTTGAGGCCTTATCTGATAAGGACTGACCCCGAGGACTAACCTCTATAAATAGGGAGTGAGACACATAAGTTGTTTAGATCAGTTGAGAAATCTAGAGTGAGCACTCTGTCTGTGAGTCTCTAAAACTCCCATGAGAGCTATTATTCACAAATCACAAACCTTTGTTTTGGGTTTTCTTAATTGATTGGAAGGAGAGTCATTAGGAAAGAGCTGTACGTTGTGTGCCCATAAGCAATTCGATCGTAGATAGAGAATAGCAAAGAAGACCAGCTGGTTGAGGTTCTTCTAGAACGTTATTCTATTCACGAATTACAGGAGCTTTTCAGTAAACAAGGTTAGTAAGATCTAGTTAATTTATGCATGTAGTGTGTCAAACTTGTGTTTTGGAAAATATTTTGATTAAAATTTTTAAAATTTTCGCTGCGTACTCTTTTTCCAACAAGGACGTTTTAAGGAAAAACATCCAAGAAATGTTTTACGAAAAACGTCTATGAAAAACGTTTTAAGAGAAAGGTTTTTATGCAAAAAACTTATAAAGTGTGTTTTAATGATTTGTGAGATTATGATTGAACTTACAAAGCAAAAGCTCATTAATAGTTCCTTCATGCTGTAAGTAGTTCTATGGGTGATCAGTAGGACCTGTCTAAAGAACTGGTGCTGTAGAGGACGATGCGAAGATTTCGGTTTGGATACCACTACATTATGTTTTCGCTGCTCAAAGAAAATATTTTCCCACTATTTGATACAATGTTTTCAAAGTTTTAAGTAATATTTTACAAAACATTTTATATAATCATAAAGTTAAGTTTTAAGCTATGATTCAGTTAATGTTTCTTATTAAGTTTTAAGAAACTATTTGAAATAGTTTTAAAATCAAATGTTGAGTAATGTCTCAACTTAAGTTGCAATAGAAGTCGTAATAGCTTTTAAATATGTTTTAAAGTATGTTAAAAGGAAAGGAATAGAAAAAAAAAAATTATTTAGTATTTTCTTACAAATAAGTATGATTAATATTTAAGAAATAATGTCTAAAAAAGTTAAGTAATGACCCGAAAAGGCAGGGCATTACAACATTAGTCATAATTGTTGCTAAAGGTTGTAACCATGAATAACCATGTGAACGGTTATATTCTTTCATTCTTCCGCTTGGTCAATATATCTTATAAAAAATTTCATCAACACTTTGTTTTAGAAACAAACACATGAATCATGGCAACAGGTCCTCTTAAGAATGAGTATTATCTTCCATGTATTCTAATGCATTTTGTCTCTTAATACCAACCCTAATATGGTAACACAACTTAATAAATAAACCCTCCGTTTATTCTAAGTCCAACTTAAATATGTTTTCTCTATTGACTAAATATGCATATAATTGAATATAAGAAAACATCACAACTAAATAAGAGTTTCAAATACATAATAATTATACGTACAAGCAAATCACATTATGGAACCAAGTCCCATCCTAACTACTTGATCCTTAAACTCTTTGGTGGCATGCCTTTTGTCAAAGGATCGGTAATCATCAGTTTAGTGCTAATGTGTTCAATGACCGCTTTCTTACCCTTAGCACGTTCTTTAATGGCTAGATACTTAATGTCGATGTGCTTACTTTGACTGCCACTCTTACTGTTCTTAGCCATAAAAATAATAGCTGTACTGTCACAATATATTTTCAAAGGCCTAAAAATAGAATCCATAATTCTAAGCCCAAACATGAAACTCTTTAATCATACTCCATGTGAAGTAGCCTCAAAACAAGAAATGAACCCGGCCTCCGTAGTGGAAGTGGCAACTAAGGTTTGCTTTCCACTTCTCCAAGATACAGCTCCTTCAGCTAGCATAAAGATATAACTAGATGTTGATTTATAAGAATCAACGCAACTACCAAAGTCTATATCTAAATAGCCAATGACCTCCAGAATGTTAGTCCGTCTATACATAAGCATATAATCTTTTTACCTTAAAGGTACCTCATCACTTTCTTTGCTTTCCTCCAGTGGTCAATGCCAGGGTTACTCTGATATCTTCCCAATATTTCCACAGCAAATGCAATGCCAGGTCTTGTATAGACCTGAGCATACATCAGGGTTCCAACATCTGAAGCGTATGGAATGTTTTTCATTTGTTCCCTCTCAAAATCATTTTTGGATATTGGTTCAAATTGAACCTATCACCCTTCACAGTAGGTGCAACATTCGGTGAACAATCTTTCATCTAAAATCTCTCCAAAACCATATTGATATAGGTCTCCTAGGACAAACCTAAAATGCCTCAGGATATATCTCTATGGATCTTAATGTTAATGACATAAGCTGCCTGACCTATATCCTTCATATCAAAATTCTTAGAGAGAAATTATTTCACCTCATGTAGCAACCCTTTATCGTTGGTTGCAAGTAGAATATCATCCACATATAAAACAAGAAAATAGATTTTGCTTCCACTGACCTTCCAATATATACATTGATTTATGATGTTTTCTACAAAACCAAAAGAAGTGATGACATCATGGAATTTCAAATACCACTGATGAGAGGCTTGTTTTAGTCCATATATAGATTTCTTGAGCTTACAAACTAAGTGTTCACCATCAATAGAGGAGAATCCTTCTGGTTGTTTTATGTAAACCTCTTCCTCTAGATCATCATTGAGAAACAACGTTTTTACATCCATTTGATGTAATTCCAAAGCAAAATGGGCAACCAAAGCCATAATTACACAAAGAGAATCTTTCTTAGATACAGGAGAAAAATTCTCTATTTAATCAATTCCTTCCCTTTGAGTGAATCCTTTAGCAACAAGTCTAGCCTTATATCTCTCAATGTTGCCCAATGAGTCTTTCTTTGTCTTAAAGACCCATTTGCATCCAATGGCTTGTACACCATCAGGCAACTCAACAAGATTCTAGACTCCATTAGATGCCATAGAATTCATCTCCTCTATCATGGCATTATATCATAAGTCAAATTCTTTGCAACTTATGGCTTATGAAAATGTTTAAGGATCATTTTTGACTCCAATATTGTAGTTAGACTCCTATAAATACACAACATAGTAACTAGGAATCACTGATCGTCTTACTCTAGTAGATCTTCTTAATGTTGGCTCATCATTCTCCTGAAGAATAGGATCATGTTGCTTAACTGGTTGTTCAACAGTTTCTGGTATCTATTGAATACATGGATCTACTGGATCATTATCAGTAGTTTGTGGAATTTCTAGGACTAGATGCTCAACACTTGTTTATAGTCGAGGAGTGTTGTGAACAACAACAATTAGTCCATCACTTGAAATGGAACAATTGTATAATCTATCTCAGGATCGATTGCTCCCACAAATCAAGTCATTCTCAAAAAATTTAGCATTTATTGATTTTGCAAACCTAGTAGTACGTGATGGATAATAAAATCTGTATCCCTTAGACTGTTCAGCATATCCAACAACATATCCGCTTATTGTCCTTGGGTCTAGCATCTTCTTTTGTGGACTATAAACTCTGACTTCAGATGGGCATCTACAAACATGTATATTTCATAAGCTCAGTTTCCAACCTTTGAATAACTCAAAAGGCATCTTTGGAACTGCCTTAGTTGGAACTCGGTTCAATATATAAGTTGCCATTTTAAGAGCTTCAGTCCACAAGAACTTAAGGAGTTTAAAGCTAGCAAGTATACTCTGCACCATGTCCAATAATGTTTAGTTTCTTCTTTTTGCCACACCATTCATGTTTGGAGAACCAAGCATAGTGTACTAGGCAACAATCGTATGCTCTTTAAGAAACTTCACAAACGAACCAAGTGCTTGTCCGTCTTCAGTGTATCTATCATAGTATTCTTCATCTCTATCTGATATGACGATCTTAATTTGCTTTCCACATTGTTTCTCTACTTTTGCTTTGAAAACCTTAAAAGCAACTAATGCTTCATTCTTATTATTAAGCAAGTAGAGATACCTGTATCGTGAGTAATATTTATGAAAGAGACGAAGTACTTCTAACGATATGAGTCCATGTCTAGACTATTGGAAACAAAAGTGTGCAGCGGAATTTTTAAAATTTTTCATCATAGTAATTTCCAAAACACAAGTTTGACATGTTATATGTATAAATTAGACAGATCTTACTAACCTCAGTGTGCCGAAGAACCTCCGCAACCTGTGTAGAGAAGTAACGTTCTAGAAGAGCCTCAACCAACTGGTCTTCTTTGCTACTCTCTATCCACAATCGGAGTGAGTGTGGGCTCACACGTACAGCTCTTCCACCGGTGACTCTCCTTCCAACCAATAGAGAGAACCCAAAGCAATTGTTCGTGATTTGTGAACAAAAGCTCTCAGAGAGTTTTCAGATGCTCACTAAAAGAGTATCACTCTTAATCTGTCAAAATTGATTTGAGTAAATCATGAGACTCACTCCCTTTTTATAGCTATTGGTCCTGGGATCATTCCGTATCAGATTAGGTCTCAAAAACTCGAAACAGAATCATGTTCGGATCAATATCTGATAAGATCCGCAAAAAAACGAGTAATCTTATCTCTCGCTAATCGGCAGGCCGAACAGCCTGATCGGCAGGCCGAACAGGCCCCATCGGCAGGCCGAACACGTCATCTGACAAGCCGAACTCCCGAGAAAAAAGCTCCACGAATCTTTTATTTTCCACCCGAGATTCTAAAGGATAAAGTCTCAGTTTTGATTCAAATAACCCAATAGAGAAGTTATCTGATCAAAACAAACTTTATCAAGATAATCTCTAAGAAAATAAATCAATTCACAATAATTCTACAAGTTTATCTTGTTTAATTTATCCAAAATTAAAACATCCGATAAATAGACAAGAATTATCTGATCGTAATAATTCAACAAGTTTATCTTGAACTAATTTGTCACAAAATTAATTCAACCGATAAACTGACATGAATTATTTGATTTTTACAAATTTCAAACTAATCTAATAAATCTGACATAAGTTACCAATTATTGGAAAAGCACGCCGTGTCGTTACAGGACTTTATGAGCTAGCAAAGGGGACCAAAATGGACCTATGAAGTTCAAGCTCATGATAATTATGAAACCCAATATCCCAGATATACATTTCACAATTATCAACTCCAACGCTACTCCACTAAAAGCTTGGAGCTGCACTCTCGAACTTTATAGAATTACGAAGCTCGTGTAGCTAAGTCTCCATGACATAGCATAGTGTATCGCATCCCCATATGATCATCCATAATCGGCTTAAGGACAAGTTCTGTCTTACCTTCCTGATTATTTTTATCTTACGTTCCATTGTCTCACCATTAGAAAACTTACCATCCAAAGATAGTATACCATTCGGTTACACCTATGTATCCAAATGGTTGAGCGCTCCAGTTTTCCAATTACAGGACAACGCATATAAGAGGATATCATTACTCCTAAAGAGGAGCTATGGATTCCATATCTATGAATAACAAGTCTACGCTATCAAGAGTCATGCCTCCAATGTACCAGTATGCATACCACTATTGAGATGTGGGTGTCACCCTTTGGCACATCAAAAGACACAAGTCGAGACAACGGGCCCACTATTCATCTCAGGATTAAGATACAATACAAATGACTGTCTAAAGTGAATCGATTTGCCGAGACAGAATTATTAATCCAAATCAATTCACTTTATGTCCCGATCCAACACATCGTCACCTATGACAACGTGCCAATGTTTCTATTCACAGAGTCCAACTCCGATGGTCAAGACAAACCATCTCCCAAAAGGGATATACACAACATAACAATCTTTACATGAATAAAGCACCTAACTTTATTCCCTCAATTGCGGATCATATGTTTTAGACCGTCACCTTAAGAATCGTGTCTTTCTCATAATCAGTCCATCATATGCCCAATTATTAGGGTTCAGACTGACAGTCTCAGACTACTGTTTGCTTATCATACATTCAACAAATATGAACGTAAAGAGGACAAGATTTGGTATATATAAAAGAATAAATTCTTTATTGATAAAAATGTCTCCAAAAACGTATTACATTTTTACTCCTTAGGGCATACATGTCTAACAATCTCCCACATGCACTAAGTGAGTAAATACAGCAAATTTTGCATCCCCATAGCTTCCATATGCCTCTTGAAGACTCTCCCAGTAAGTGTCTTCATAAATGGATCAGCTAAATTGTCCTCTGACGCGGTCTTGCACACCATGACATGCCCGCCCTCAACGAATTCCTTTATCACATGATACTTCCGATCAATATGCTTACTCTTCTTGTGAAATCTTGGTTCCTTAGCATTAGCTACTACCGCACTGTTATCACAGTATAGTGATACCGCTTTATCCATACCAGGAACTACCTCAAGATCCCCAAGGAACTTGCAGAGCCACACTGCTTCTTTCGAAGCATCACTAGCCGCCACATACTCGGCCTCCATCGTTGAATCTGAAGTGCAATCTTGCTTCGCACTTCTCCAACTGATGGCACCGCCACCCAGAGTAAACACAAACCCCGAAGTCGATTTCCTAGAATCCAGACAGGATTGAAAATCCAAATCAGTGTATCCTAGAGGAGTTAAATCCTCACCCGAATACACAAAAATATACCCTCGAGTCCTTCTCAGGTACTTGAAAATATGCTTTACTGCAACCCAATGGTTCGGTCCTGGATCCGCCTGAAATCGACTTACAATCCCGACCGCATAGCTAATATCCGGTCGTGTGCAAAGCATGGCATACATGAGACTACCCACTGCCGAAGCATAAGGCACCTTCTTCATGTATTCTCTTTCTTCATAAGACTTTGGAGAGTCTTTCTTAGAAAAAGTAATTCCAGACCTAGATGGTTGCCCACCTTTCTTGGAATCTTGCATTGCAAACCTCCTGAGAATTTTATCTATGTAGCCGGCCTGAGACAAAGCTATCATTTTGTTCTTCCTATCCCGAAAGATCTGGATACCAAGAACAAAATTAGCCTCACCTAAGTCCTTCATGTCAAACTGCTTGGTCAACCATAATTTGACCGATGACAACGCCCTAACGTCATTGCCAATTAGCAGAATGTCATCTACATAGAGCAGTAGAAAAACCACCTTCCCATCCTTAATGTGTTTGTAAACACATGGTTCATCCACGTTTTGTGAGAACCCATAAGTCTTGATCACTTGATCAAATCTTATATTCCAAGAACGAGAAGCCTGCTTAAGTCCATAAATAGACTTTAGCAGCTTACAAACCTTACCCTCTTGACCCGCGACCTTGAACCCGTCTGGTTGTTCCATATAAATGGACTCATCAAGATAGCCATTCAAAAAAGCCATCTTGACATCCATCTACCAAATCTCGTAGTCGAGAGTGGCAGCTATGGATAAGAGAATCCAGATGGTCTTAACCATGGCTATAGGCGAAAAGGTTTCCTCATAGTCGATTCCTTCCTTTTGCGTATAACCCGTAGCTACCAGTCTAGCCTTAAAGGTTTCGACCTTTCCATCCACTCCTCTTTCTCTCTTGTAGATCCACTTACACCCTATGGGTTTTACCCCTTTGGGAAGATCCACAATCTCCTAGACCCGATTAGTCTCCATAGACTTCATCTCTATGTTCATGGCCTCTGTCCAGAGTCTTGAATCAATATCCTCCATAGCTTCTGCGTAAGTATAAGGATCCCTGTCATGTTCATCCGGTTCAGCCAAGAAGACCTACCCATTGAACATATACCTCTCAGGTTGACGCCCGATCCTCCCACTACGTCGAAGCCCCTGAGGTTGTTGTTAAGGTTTGTTTGGTTTTTCTACACCGATCGAAATGGTTTCATTCGGAACCTCCAGAGTGAACGGATCACTTCTTAACTCCTCAAGCACCACTTTGCTCGAGGTTTAAAGTCGTCCATGTAACTCTCCTTAAGGAAAGTTGCATTAGTTGAAACCACAACTTTATTTTCCTTTGGGTTATAAAAATAACCCCCTTTAGTCCCTTTTGGATATCCTACAAACACGGAAACTTCTGAAAGTGCTTCCAACTTATTCGGATCCTTAAACAGGACATGAGCCGGACATCCCCATATACAAACATGGTTTAAGGATCCGCCTTCTCTATAACTCGTGAGGTTTTAGGGACCTATTTTGAAGGCACATTGCTCAAAAGATAACATGCGGTTTGTAGTGCATATCCCTAAAAGGATAAAGGCAATGATGAATAACTCATCATGGACCGAATCATGTCCAACAAAGTCCTATTCCTTCTCTCCGCTACGCCATTCCACTGCTGAGTGCTCGACGCAGTCAAATGGGATAAAATCCCATTCTCTAACAAGTGTCCCAAGAACTCATCAGAAAGGTATTCCCCACCTCGATCAGATCGAAGTGCCTTTATGGGTCTACCCAATTGCTTTTCCACTTCAGCCCGAAACTCCCTGAACTTATCATAAGTTTTGCTTTTGTGGTGCATTAGGTACACAGACCCATATCTTGAGTAATCGTCAATAAAAGTGACGAAGTACTCATACCCTCCTCGTGCCCGGATGTTCATCGGCCCGCAAACATCACTATGCACAAGTTCTAGAACCCCTTCGGCCCTATTGCCCTTATACCCATATGGTCTTTTGGTCATTTTACCCTCCAAACAAGATTCACATTGAGGTATAGATTCCACCTTTAAGTTACTTAAAGGTCTATCCCTTACCGACCTTTGAATCCTATTCAGGTTAATATGCCCAAGGTGCAAATGCCAAAGATAAGTCTTATTAGAGTGAGAAGTTTTAAGTCTTTTTTAGACATTATCATTTATCTCAGCATTAAGCAATAAGTCCATCTTAGGTTTGATAAAATATAGATTATTTTGCATCCATCCAGAACAGATATAAGATTTGTTTTTACGAATCACTACTTTTTCATTAAAAGATACCACGAAGGAGTCTTTAAATAAAGAAGATATAGAAATTAAATTCCTTTTAAATTTAGGAACATAAAAACAATCTAGCAAAATTAAATTTCTATAATTATCAAAGTAAAGATGGACATCTCCCACAGCTTCCGCTGAGACCAAGGAACCATCGCCCATCCGAAGCATTAAGTTTTCACGTAGTAGACTTCTCGTTTCTTTGAATCCCTACAGAGAAACACAAACATGATTAGTTGCACTGGAATCTATGACCCAGATGTCACTGGATTCCTCAACCAAACAAGTTTCTAGATATAGAAGATCACACCTACCTCCCTTGGAAAGGAAGTCCTTGCAATGCTTCTTTATATGCCCGACCTTACCACAGAAGAAGCACTTAAGCTTCTTTGGGTTCTTCTTCTTCTTCTTCTTGCTCTTGGTAGCAGCAGGAATAGAAGACTTCTCGTTCTTGGCTCGTTGCTTCTTTCCATTCCCATAGTTAGGATTGGAACTAGAAGCAGCTACCATGTTTGCCTCACCACCAGCAGGAGACTCCCTGATCAGCAGTTTGAACTCCTGTAACTGTTTCATTAGTTCTGTCAAGGTCATATCCCGTCTATTACTTAAATTAAAAGTAGCTCTAAACGGAATAAATTCCTTAGACAGAGTCTCAAAGACCATAGTCATCTGAGTTTCAGCATCAATGTCGGCTCCATTGGTTTGAGCCTCAGCGAGGTAACCTATGACCAACATCATGTGCTCCTTTACAGATGTCCCCGGTCTCTGTCTATAGTTTAAGAGTTTCTGAAGCGCCCCTTGTCGCTTTGTTATGGCCTGGCCTCCAAACATGTCCTCAAGATTATCCAAGATCTGCTTCGCATTCTCGTAATCCTGATGTTGAGCCTACAACACGTTGTTCATGCTAGCCATAACATAGCAGCGGGCCTGATCATTTGCATCTTTTCAGTGATCGTACGCTTGGAATTGCTCATTACTTGAGTCTCCCGTAGGCTCGGGAGGACAAGGAGCTTGTCAGTACATATTTCAGTTTCTCAAAGGATAGGACGATGTCCAGGTTCCGTTTCCAATCGTTATAATTCTCACCGGTTAATTGGTTTTTGTCAAGTATCGATGATAAAGCATTTTTAGACATTTTTAATCTACAACAAAGAATCATATACCAAACATAAGCAAGCATATACTAATAGTTTGGTAAGATAATACAATCATGTAAAAATACAAATGTGTTTATGTGTCAAAACCTTGAAAATATCACAACCTTACAACGATAATTCCCAACTCAGAATTCAACAAGCTCCTAGAGGAGTCATGCCAAATTCAATCAGGAACACGGATCCCCTCCTGATTAATATATACCATCCAAGATCCGTATGATCCAGCATATATTAATAATCGTTTCTCTGGCCATTAATTTTATTAACAGAGCTCCTAAGAGAGGTTAATAATAAAATTAACGTGAGTGTATAACCATCATTTCAATATTTTATCCATGATTTATAATCACCACCTAGGGGTGTGCAACCATAAATCATGCTAAAATACCTTATCCTTTTAGAGATCCAATCTGGTACATGATAGAAATCCCTTCCTAGGGGTCGGGACCATCATGTTCTTCCTATGGACCAACGATGGAGGCCTTAGGTCCTCTCTTCGAAAACCTTCTCCCACTCAATCCTTTGAAGTCAAGGTTTTATTTTAAAATTATGCATGAACAATTTTAATATGAGCAGCACTCCCTATTCTATATGACATGTTATCAATATACATGGTAAATCATATTATAATGCAGACAAGCAAAGCAATCAAGCAAAGCTACAAGCAAAATAATAATAACCGTAATATTATGGTTCCACCCTAGAGAATAGAAAACTAAGATTACAAGAGAATAATCGAGACATTTATCGATTCTTCATCCTTGAATCCTCAAGCTGTATCCTTCTTCATGTAATATCCATCTTCAAGTCTTCAATCCCGTATGAATCGAATACTTCATATTTCCGGTCATATCCAAATTTAATGTTTCTCAGAATCGTCCCAAAAATAAAATTAAAACTGCACCAAAAAAATTACAACTTTTCTGGATACTTGGTAGCTCTTGGTCGGCATGCCGATCTCCCATGAAGGTTCGGTCTGTCGAACTGAAAGTTTGGCCTGCCGACAGAGCACCCAAAATTTTGCCCCACTGTTGGCCTACCGGACCACACGTTTGGCCTGCTAATATGTGACTTTTGGTCTGCTGAACTGTGAGGTCCAGCATGCCGACCGAGCAGAAAACCCTCATTCCTAGAAAATACAATTTTAATGCAATTCATCAATTTTATTTCAACAATTCAAAAACATAAAATTAGAGACTCAGAAAATACCTAGAGGCGCCATCATCAATCTTTGAGATCCGACTTCTCGTTCCGTCTTCTCTAAATAATTATTTAATTACAAAATTCTTACAAATTAAAAATCAAATAACAATTCCTAGACGGAGATGATAGTCTGCCATCTAATTACTTGAAAAACCTAGATACATATTCTAACCTCTAAGGAACCATAACCGGTATTAATTAATTAATAAATAATTAAACAATGATTTAATCAACCATAATTAATTAATAAACATTCACCACATAATCCATGACAACATATATATTATATAGAAACCAAGAGTGCCATCTCTTTATAAAATTCAATTCAAGCATAGGAGAGATTAAGATCACAAAATTTATGCATGTAACATGATCACAAACTTGCAAATTTATGTAAAAACCTCAGGCTTTGATACCAATTGTAGGAAACAAAAGTGCACAGTGGAATTTTTAAAATTTTTCATCAGAGTAATTTCCAAAACACAAGTTTGACATGTTATATGTATAAATTAGACAGATCTTACTAACCTCAGTGTGCCGAAGAACCTCCGCAACCTGTGTAGAGAAGTAATGTTCCAGAAGAGCCTCAACCAACTGGTCTTCTTTGCTATTCTCTATCCACAACCGGAGTGTAGGCTCACACGTACAACTCTTCCACCGGTGACTCTCCTTTCAACCAATAGAGAGAACCCAAAGCAATTGTTCGTGATTTGTGAACAAAAGCTCTCAGGGAGTTTTCAGATGCTCACTAAAAGAGTATCACTCTTAATCTCTCCAAATTGATCAGAGTAAATCATGAGACTCACTCCCTTTTATAGCTATTGGTCCTGGGGTCAGTCCGTATCAGATTAGGTCTCAAAAACTTGAAACAGATCAAGTTCGGATCAATATCTGATAAGATCCGCATGAAAACACTGTAATCTTATCTCTCGCTGATTGGCAGGCCAAACAGGCCCCATCGGCAGGGCGAACACGTCATCCGGCAGGCCGAACTCCCTAGAAAAAATCTCTGTGAATCTTTTATTTTCCACCCGAGATTCTAAAGGATAAAGTCTCAGTTTTGATTCAAATAACCCAATAGAGAAGTTATCTGATCAAAACAAACTTTATCAAGATAATCTCTAAGAAAATAAATCAATTCACAATAATTCTACAAGTTTATCTTGTTCTAATTTGTCCAAAATTAAAACATTCGATAAACAGACAAGAATTATCTGATCGCAATAATTCAACAAGTTTATCTTGAACTTATTTCTTACAAAATTAATTCAACCGATAAACAGAGATGAATTATTTGATTCTTACAAATTTTAAACTAATCTGATAAATCCGACATAAGTTACCAATTATTGGAAAAGCACGTCGTGTCGTTACAGGACTTTATGAGCTAGCAAAGGGGACCAAAATGGACCTATAAAGTTCAAGCTCATGATAATTATGAAACCCAATATCCTAGGTATACATTTCACAATTATCAACTCCAACGCTACTCCACTAAAAGCTTGGAGCTGCACTCTCGAACTTTATAGAATTACGAAGCTCGTGTAGCTAAGTCTCCATGACATATCATAGTGTATCGCATCCCCATATGATCATCCATAATCGGCTTAAGGACAAGTTCTGTCTTACCTTCCTGATTATTTTTATCTTATGTTCCATTGTCTCACCATTAGAAAACTTACCATCCAAAGATAGTATACCATTCGGTTACACCTATGTATCCAAATGGTTGAGCGCTCCAGTTTTCCAATTACAGGACAACGCATATAAGAGGATATCATTACTCCTAAAGAGGAGCTATGGATTCCATATCTATGAATAACAAGTCTACGCTATCAAGAGTCATGCCTCCAACGTACCGGTATGCATACCACTATTGAGATGTGGGTGTCACCCTTTGGCACATCAAAAGACACAAGTCGAGACAACAGGCCCACTATTCATCTCAAGATTAAGATACAATACAAATGACTGTCTAAAGTGAATCGATTTGCCGAGAAAGAATTATTAATCCAAATCAATTCACTTTATGTCCTGATCCAACACATCGTCACCTATGACAACGTGCCAATGTTTCTATTCACGGAGTCCAACTCCGATGGTCAAGACAAACCATCTCCCAAAAGGGATATAGACAACATAACAATCTTTACATGAATAAAGCGCCCAACTTTATTCCCTCAATTGCGGATCATATGTTTTAGACTGTCACCTTAAGAATCGTGTCTTCTGCATAATCAGTCCATCATATGCCTAATTCTTAAGGTTTAGACTGACAGTCTCAGACTACTGTTTGCTTATCATACATTCAACAAATATGAACGTAAAGAGGACAAGATTTGGTATATATAAAAGAATAAATTCTTTATTGATAAAAATGTCTCCAAAAACGTATTACATTTTTACTCCTTAGGGCATACATGTCTAACATAGACTACATATATCTGTATGTATGATTTCCAATATGTTTGAGCTCCTCTTGGTAGCTTTCTTTGACACATCGGTCTGTTTACCCTTTATGCAGTCCACAGAAGTATTAAAATCAATACAATCTAAAGTATTATGTACTTCATCATTTACTAATCTCTTAATTCTCTGTATGGAGATATACCTTAATCTTTGATGCCACAACAAAGAGGAATCCTCATTCATAACACATCTTTTAATACCATCCTTATCATGAACATGCATTGTAGTATAAGAGGCATCATGTTGTAAATTAATTTGAAAAAGATCATTAGACAATGTACCATCCCAACAAGTCAGATTTATAAAACAAACTAAAAATAGTATATAAAAAGTTAAAAAAAAAATCCAAATGGTGCAAGTCTCGAAATTGAAATTAAATTCCTAGAGAAACTAGGAATATAAATTGGTCTTTTCCAAAACTAAAACAAAGACATTTCTCAAAGTTAAATTGCATGTTCCTATTGCCTCCACGTGAGAATGCATCTTGTTTCTAGAATAGATGCACTGTTCACTCGCCACTGGCTTCCTTAGGTTTTGCAAACCCTACAAGGAATTTGTAACATGGATTGTAGAACTAGAATCAAACCACTGTGTGTTATGACTAACATCAACCGTATTGGATTCGTGACAAACAAATGAGATTGGTTTACCTTTTTTCTCAAGCTAGCTTTTAAACTTAGGGCAATCTTTCTTCATGTGCCCTTTCTTCCTGCAGAAGAAGCATTTGGGTTCTTTCTTGATATTAGCTTGGCTTGGTATCTTGCCCTTTTGCTTATGCTTGGCATGATTCTTGCTCTTTCCTTGAGTTGCCAGATTCACGCTTTCTCCTCCCTCCATCTCTTGAACACACATGGTCATAAGTTCATTTATTTACCATTTATCCTTTTATGTGTTGTAAGAGATCCTAAAAGGTGTATGCTGCTATGAAAGAGTATTCAGAATGTAATGTATAAGGAAAGACTCAAACATATCAATCTCAAAAGTCTTTAATTAAGCTGTAATATCCCTCATTCACATGATGTGCTCACGCACTTCATGGATGAGAATTTCATAATCAGTGTGATAGCTAATGCCTTGTCTGAAGACTTAAACTGCTCATCAATAGCCTTTAACAAATCCTAGACATTATTATGCTAATCAACAGAGCCATGAATACCAGCAGAGATCTTGGTCTTTATGAACATTACACTAAGGCGATTAGATAGCTCTAATTTTTTATATCGATCAACATCATCTGGTTGACTGGTTTCATTAATAGCAGGTGGTTCATCTTTACGGATAGTATAATCAATATTCATCCATCCTAAATGAAGGAGAATTCTCTTCTTCTAAACCTTATAGTTATCGTCCTTTAATTTAGGAATGTCACATTTAAAATCATAGTAATTCATAGGTTGTATAACTGCATAAATTTAAACATACATGCTTATGTCATAAAATTGATGCTAATAACAATATATCATGTTTACCAATCTAAATCATGCTACAAAAATATGAATCGATGACATAAAAATTGCCTATGAGCTAAATTTTTAATTCAAATAGATTCATTATAACCTTATAATGAAACTATCAAATTATATTCCATTTCTTAGTTCCTGTGGGTAAATTAAGAAAAATAATTTGATATTTCATCATAATTAATAACACAAATATGATAAAAATTCCTATAGGATAAAATTTATTATATTACATATGATTGATCACAAGTAATGTCATTATACTATATGTGATCAAAACACTTAATAATAATTTTGCATAATTAAAGATGTTGTGGCTACTCTCTAATTAATTAAAATTATACAAATCACTTGACATTTAATTTCATGCATAAATATTCACAAAAATTGCATGCATAAATTTATGACAAAATTTAATGATACATACAAGATTAATTATGCATAAAATATAGGCATTACTAAAATAAATACCAAAATTTCCTACTAAATGCAAATAAAAGATTTTGGCTTTTACATAATTTTATTTTAGAAATGCTAATTAATAAATTTTGCAAAATATCAAATTTTAAAATTATTGCAAAATTTCATATTCAATTTCTGTAAAAATGCAAATCATAATTAAAAAATGAATTCTAGTGAGAAACAACAAGTCGTTCAGTAAAAAAAATGCATTTTTTCTACTCAAAAAATGACATGTCGTTTTGCTCTTAATGAGCAGAAAAATGACATGTTGTTTTACAATATAAAAGGTTGCCCAACCGAGAAAAACACATTGTTTTTCTTTCTGAAGGGAAAATGACATGTTGTTTTACATAATGACTGGCAGCCTTCTTATTTATCAAACGACATGTCATTTTTCACCGTCTTCAATCTTAAGTCGGGTTTGTTTGACTCGAAACAGATCCAGATGATTCAACTTTCAGATTTGTCTGTTTCTAAGCCTTCTAAATGCCAAAAATAACGTTTTAAAAACTAGAAATCATAGAACTCATAGAAATCTAATTTCTAATGATTTCTAACATTAATCTAGATAAAAAAAATTGTTTAAATCAATCTTGCAAAAGATTTTGGGTTTGTATAATCTAGTTACGACCCGATTGGTGACTTGTGTATTTCTAAGCCTTATGGACACCAAAATTCTTATTTTAAAATCACAGAATTGTTAGAAATCCAATTATTCGATGATCCCTAACCTTATTTTTCATCAAAAAAATTGTCTAAAATAATTTTTTAAAATTTTGGTTAGTTTTGTAACCGTTTTGTAAAACGTGAATTAACAAAAGTCATTCAAACCAACAAATTCATATCAAGACAGAGGCAAACAATTGCTCTGATATCAAATGTAAGAAATCCTTAATGATCTAAACTAGGCATATAACTAAATTGTATATCACAGATCATATTAAAGCAGAAAAATAACGAAAGGACGAATTAAAAAGAACCTCTAGCCATTGATATTCTTGTTAGGACTGCAATGGACAAATTTTAGAGCTTTTTTTAGGGTACTTCTATACCTAAGTAATTTATATAGATGGTGTATTATATGAAGAAAATTACTAGGAATAGGCACCCAATGTCATTCTACCTCTATATATAGATTTATAGGCATCCATTCCATCAAGGGTTGCAACTGTTCCCAATGGCTATTACCAAGAGTCACAACTTTTACAGATGTATTGACCACATTAGTCATAACTATTGCCAAAGGTTGTAACCATGAATAACTCTGTGAACGGTTATATTCTTTCATCCTCAACATCTCGAGTTCCAAGTTTTCATCAACGATCAGGCCTCAAATGATTTCAACCAGCTTTTCATATCTCTTCCTCCAGAAATTCCTTAGTTTGAGGCGGGTTTCCTGGGTTCTTTCCATTGCTGCTTATTTCAAAATAACTCTTTTCATTTCATTCATTCCTCGTGGGCTGCCAAGTGGCTTTCTAGAGTTCCACAAGAAGTGCAGGACAAGAGCTCTCCTGCTTGGAATGAAGGGAGCGTCCACTATTTGAATTCGACACTGCAAGTTATAAAGGCTTTTGAAGATCAGTATGCCAAAGACGTGGACAACTTTCTAAAACTTAGAGCGCAAGAAATTGTCCATGGAGGATTAATGGCTCTTCTCCTTCCAGTTCGCCCCTATGGAACTTCTCATACTGAAGCTTACATCAACAAAGCATTTGAACTAGTAGAATCTTCCCTCAGAGACATGGCTAAGAAGATAAGGATTGATTTGTGCCATCCTTATTTAATATTAGATCTACAAGACTAATACCAAATCTTGGAATATAAAAATTGACTTACTTTTGCTTTTTTACTTTTGTCTTTGCTGTTTCTTGTGACAGGGTATTATCAACGAGAAAAAAAATAGATTCCTTTAACATTCCAATATATTATGCGTCACTTCGGGAAGTCGAATCAGCTGTGAAACAAAATGGATGTTTCAGCATAGAAATAATGGAAAACATACCCCATGAAAAGCCACAACCCAAAGTGATCTCGATCACTCTCAGGGCAGGCTTGGAGGGGACTGTTGGATCAAAATCCAATATATGGGCTAATATATTTAATAAACGTGAATTAAAGGCTATCAGATAAGGTTGCCCATTAAAAGTGATCAATTTGGTTTTGGGCTTTTAATGCATCATTAAATGTAGGCCTCCTATGTGTAGAGACCAAAACATATAATTACTAATTTTATGATGGCCTAAATTGATAATTAAGGATAATTGCTAGGGTTTAGCAATTATATAAAGGGGTTGTGGTCCCCAAGTCAGTACGTATGTTATTTTTTCTATTCCCCATCCATAGAGAAAATACAGAGCATTCTGAAAAGGAGGATTTATGTACCAGACTTGGAAGATCCTTAACCTATAGACTCAAGAATCACATTCAATCCATGGATTTAAGTTAGCTTCCGTATCTTATTAATATTCTTGATGATTTGACATGAACGATCTTGGGTGATGATGGTTTTCATCATAATTTTATTCTAACAAGTAGTATCTAGAGCCTCTTTATGTTAAATCATTGGGAATTAAAAATTTTTACAGATGTGATTCTCATAACAATTCTCAAATTTAACAATCTATAGTTTCTTTAAAATTGTTGAATTTGAGAACAATTGTTTGAATTTTTGGTTTCGGATTATTCATTTATGTTCTAGTTTTGAACAATCAGTTTGCAAAAGAAATACTCTCTCTCTTAAATGCTTTATATAGCACAATTGCTGAAAAGAAAATCCATTTAATGTTTTGAAGCTTTCATTCAGTTTTGGATTCCTTATACATAAACAATTTTTTTTCTTTTCTGCCTGTATATGACTCTGTTGCTGAGACAAGAAAAGAAAAATAAAATAAAATAAAATCATTATTAACGTTTCAATGGATTCAGATTGCTTAGTTTATAGATATATATATATATATATATCTAAAATCTGGGTTTATGGTTCGGGAATATGGAAAGCCAACGGCATCCTTACTGTCGCCGGTGAAGGACTCCGAGCGCGGCCTCTAGGCCGTGGCGTAGGAATGAAAGCGGCGGCCAAGCATTAAAAAAAAAAAAGGGACAAGCATACACGGGCCCAGCTGGGCCCATGACTGGACAAAGGGCAGCCATACACGGGCTGGGCCCGTGACCGGATAGTCACCAGGGGTTCAACCCTTGGGCGACCCGAAATAAAAATAAAAAAAAAGGAAATAAAGGGGGGGCTGGGTTAGGATTCGGGTAGGGTTCTCCCGACCCGGTCCAGCCCCGACCCAGTCAATGTTGACTTTGACTGTTGACTTTAACCAAATTTTTTTTATTTTATTATTTTAATTTTGGTCATTTTTTGTGCAATTTTAAATTCAAATATTGGTATTTTATATATATTTTGAGATGAATTAATTGAAGCAACATGTCACCAAAGTGGCCTCTCTTGTGGAAATTAATTTGTTTTGAAATATAAAAGGTTGTGTTCATGCAACTTCTGTGAATATTGACCGGCCCAAAGGAAGGCAATATTTGACAGAATTGCATGTACACCTGTGGTGATAAACACGTGATGATTATTCAGTTTTTACATGTAAACAATAAATCGGCCCAAAGGAAGATTTATTGTTTGACATGTTCTTATTGTCAGTGTTTGATTACTACACCAAGATATCACTTACAAGTTCATATTTCTGTCCAAAGACTAAATATTAATGGAGTGCCCTATATCTTGAGATAGGGTTACCTTTATTTGGATTTATTATTGTTATTATGGATTCTTATGTGAGCTTGTTTTGGGTTTGTTTGTTTTGTTCTCTATTTTAGCTACTAGTTCTGCCTCTAATATTACTGCCAACATCAATTCAATTCCTATGCTGAATGGTAGCAACTTCAAATCATGGCAAGAGAACCTCCTAATTGTTCTCGAAGTCATGGATCTCGACCTTGCGTTAAGGGTTCCTTCTCCTGCACCTCTTACAGATAAGAGTTCCTCTGATGAAAAAAGGGACATGGAAATATAGGAGAAGTCAAATCGCATGTGTATGATGATCATGAAGAAGGCCATTCCAACTGCATTCAGGGGCACTATATTGGAAACGATAAAGACAGCTAAAGAGTTCCTTGAGGGCATTGAGAAAAGATTTGCCAAAAATGAAAAGGCTGAAACAAGTACACTTTTTGTAAACCTCATCTCAATGAGATACAAAGGTAAGGGGAACATTAGAGAGTACATCATGCAGATGTCTCATCTTGCTTCAAAATTAAGAGCACTTAAGCTTGACCTTTCTGAGGACTTGCTATTGCATTTAATTCTTATATCTCTTCCTGCACATTTTAGTCAGTTTAAGGTGAGCTATAACTGCCAAAAGGAGACTTGGTCTCTTAATGAGCTCATCTCACATTGTGTGCAAGAAGAGGAAAGGTTGAAGCAAGAAAAGATAGAAAGTGCTCACTTGGCTAATACTTCCAAGGGCAAAGGGAAGAAAAGGAAGAAGGATAAGGAAGCTGCAGTTACGGCACCTCAAAAGAAGAAACAAAAGAGACCGGTTGATCCAGAAGGTACGGGTTGTTTCTTCTGTGGAGCTACAGGACATAAAAGAAGCATTGCACCAATTATCACGGTTGGCGTGCCAGAAAAGGTATGCTTCTTAATTTGGTTTGTTCTGAGGTTAATTTAACTTTGGTACCTGAACACACTTGGTGGATGGATTCTGGTGCAACCACTCACAGCAATGTGTCTATACAGGGATGCCTGAATGCTGAAAGCCAAATGATGGTGAAAGGTACATCTACGTGGGCGATGGCAAGAAAGCTGAAGTTGAAGTAATAGGAAAATTTAGATTATTGTTAAAGACTGGATTTTATTTGGATCTTGATGAAACATTTATTGTACCATCTTTTAGACGGAATTTGATTTCTATTTCAGCTTTGGACAAATCTGGTTATTCTTCTTCATTTGGAAATGAAAAATTTAGTTTGTTTCATGATTCAAAATTAGTTGGTTCTGGTTCTTTATCAGGTTACGATAATCTTTATTTACTTGATACAATTGCTTCATTTAATGAATCCTTGCAATTAAGTACACGAGATATAAAGAGAAAATTAACCAATGAGAATTCAGCTACATTATGGCATAAGAGATTGGGTCATATCTCCAGAAGGAGAATAAAGAGACTTGTGTCAGACGAAATTCTCGAGCCCTTAGACTTTCCAGATTTTGATATTTGTGTTAACTGTATTAAGGGAAAACAAACCAATAAAAGCAGATTTAAAGCCAACAGGACTTTAGACGTCTTAGAACTTATACATACAGACATTTGTGGGCCATTCCCTATGGCTTCTTGGAATGGTCAACAATATTTTATAACGTTCATAGACGATTTTTCTAGATATGGCTACATATATCTCATTCATAAAAAGTCACAGTCGCTGGATGTGTTCAAAAATTATAAGGCTGAAGTTGAAAATCAACTCAGCAAAAGGATTAAAAGCGTCAGATTTGACCGTGGTGGTGAATACTATGGTAGATATGATGGTTCAGGTGAACAACGTCCAAGACCGTTTGCTAAGTTCCTAGAGGAAAGCGGTATCGTCCTACAGTACACTATGCCAGGTTCGCCCACTATGAATGGTGTTGCTGAAAGACGAAACGGGATGCTTAAGGACATGGTGAGGAGTATGATTTCTCATTCTACCTTACCAGAAACACTCTGGGTAGAAGCACTTAAGACTACAGCATATATCCTTAACAGGGTTCCAACTAAAGCAACTGCCAAAACCCCATACGAACTTTGGACGGGCAAGAAGCCTAGTCTAAAGCATTTGCATGTATGGGGATGTCCAACTAAGGCAAGGCCTTATAGGCCTAATGAAAAGAAACTGGACTTAAGGACGGTTAGTTGTTATTTTATTGGATACTCTAAAAGATCCAGGGGGTACAAGTTTTATGATCCCACGACCAAATCAATATTTGAGACGGGAAATGCCAGGTTCTTTAAGGAAGTCGAGTTTGCAGAGGGAGATATGGTTAGGGACTTTGTCTTTGAAGAGGAATTTGTTGATATTCTCACAGCTGTTATTGACATTGATCAGGTTCCTACTCCTGACATCGTTCAAGAAGCAGACCCAAATCAAGACAATGTCAGAGAATCTCCCATTTCAGAAATTGTTCTAGAAGAACAAACTCAACCACCTCAAGAACCTATGCCATTAAGGAGATCCACTAGAGAAAGGAAAAGTGTGGTGCTAGATGATTACATTGTATTTCTCCAAGAACATGAGTATGACATTGATATGATGGAAGATGATCCAATCAACTTCCGTCAAGCCATGGAAAGTTCTAGATCTCAAGAGTGGATTAATGCCATGAATGAAGAGATAAAGTCTATGAAGGACAATGATGTTTGGGATCTTGTCCCATTGCCCGAAGGTGTGAAACCCATTGGTTGCAAATGGATATTTAAGACCAAGAGGGATTCGAAAGGCAATGTGGAGAGATATAAGGCTCGTCTTATTGCTAAAGGCTTTACATAGAAAGAAGGCATCGACTATAAAGAGACTTTCTCTCCGGTTTCTTTGAAAGACTCTTTCAGGATTATAATGGCATTAGTGGCACATTTTGATCTTGAGCTTCATCAGATGGATGTTAAGACTGCGTTTCTCAATGGTGACATTGATGAAACAATCTATATGGTGTAACCGGAAAACTTTGTGTTGGGAGACACAAAGAATATGGTTTGCAAATTAAAGAAATCCATCTATGGGCTTAAGCAAGCTTCTCGTCAATGGTATTACAAATTTCATTAGGTTATTATCTCGTTCGGTTTTGAGATGAATTTGGTGGATGATTGTATATATCATAAGTTCAGTGGGAGTAAGTATATTTTCCTGGTTTTATATGTCGATAACATTTTGCTTGCCAGCAACAATATAGGCTTATTGCACGAAACCAAGAGATTTCTATCAAAGAAATTTGAGATGAAGGATCTTGGTGATGCCTCTTTTGTGTTGGTATACAGATACACCGGGATCGCTCTCGGGGTATTTTAGGATTATCACAAAAGGGCTATATCGAAAAGGTTCTTAAGAGATATGGCATGCAAAATTGTAAACCAAGTGATACCCCTGTGGCTAAGGGAGACAAGTTTAGTCTCAATCAATGCCCTAAGAATAATTTTGAGGTTAAGGAAATGCAGAAGATTCCTTATACGTCAGCAGTAGGGAGTCTAATGTATGCTCAGGTTTGTACGTGTCTGGATATTGGGTACGTTACAGGGATGTTAGGCAGGTACTTAAGCAATCCTAGAAAGGATCACTGGGTAGCAGCCAAACGAGTCTTGAGGTATTTACAGAGAACAAAGGATTACATGCTCACATATCGGAGGTCGAAACAGCTAGAGATCATTGGGTATACTGACTCCGATTATGCTGGATGCCAAGATAGTATGAAATCTACATCGGGTTATGTCTACCTTTTGGCTGGAGGTGCTGTCTCTTAGAAGAGTGCTAAACAGTCTCTTATAGCATCTTCTACGATGACGGTAGAGTTCATAGCGTGTTATGTGTAACACTCGAGAATGTTTAATGCATTAAAAATGCATTAAGTTAAGGATTATATTAAGATGAAAAGTTCAGTTTAAAGAAAAATATTGTATAATAACATGGAAAATTATACAGTATTAGAGCAATGCAGTATAAGAATTGAATTGTGTGGACCACAATTTTTTTTATATAAAAGCACAAAAAGAAAAGAAAAGAAAAAAAAGGGAAAAAAATCAGAAAAAAATTCGGCTCTCTCTCTACTTTCTCTCTCTAGATTTTCTCTCCCTCTCTCCTTAAATCTCATTCGAGATTCCAGCATTTGCTTTTGACACCTCCCACACCAATGGAAAGCTCTCGATGAACTGAGCCCAACGAGGTACCGTGTCGCCCAAAAAGCCACTGGAGGAAGCCACACGTGCCGCCCAAAGTGGCAGAGAAACCCAAACTTTTCGACGAGATATCTTTGCCATCCGACGTCCGATCGACGTGATTCTTGTTCCTACACGACCACCGTGATGAGAGGAACAAAACCCACCCTTGGTGGTAGCTCAACAACGGCCGAATTGCTCCACCGGCCTACCGTCGCCGTACGCCACCATGCCACGGTGGAACTCCGCCTTGCCGGAGGAGGTGGCCGACACCACCCCTCCCAATGGATTCAGAGGATCAAGGGGAATAAAACCCCTTGATCAACTACACCGAAGGAGCCCGTTTCGTCGAAGAACGGCCAACGTCGTCGTCAACCGCTGCGGGAGCCTCTATTTTTGCTCTTCCCAGTCACGTTGCTTCAAATTGGATGAGGGGAAACACTCAGAGGAGGATGGGTAGCAAAAGCCCTTAGCCAATTTTAGGTTTCCATCGCCAAAAAGCCATGATCGGAGTCTCCATTTTTGCTATCAATGTCTCCAACTTGCTATGTTAGAGGCAGAATTAGGCAAAATTGACACTGCCATTGGACTCAGAAGGGTCCATTTAGGGGGGGTAGGCCCGAGCCTAGCTGCCAACGGACCCCAATTGATGCCGGTCAATGCCGATCAAAGTCGGTCAATGACCAGTCAACGGCGACTTTGGATTTTTGTGATTCGGACCTCCGATCGAATATCCAAGACTACCTCCTGACTTGTTTCGATGCTCTGAACGTAATGGTGACCTCCGTTTGAGCTAATTTTACTCTAGTGAATATCATCTGGTACCAACTGTACGCGGATCGAGGCGATTCAAACAGGAGTAACAGAGTCCAGAATAACAGTTCCACTAATGTATGATCTCCAGGAAGCATTCCTAGCCATTCATGGTCGCTTGAGGAGCACTGCAGAGGATGCTTCGCATACTGTAGATATAGCGAGGTACAACTGGACCTGCTTATCTTGGAGTCCAAGTAAGTAGGAATCTCGTCTATAGTATGAACCGTTTTAAAATAAATTGTTTTATATGCTTTCATAAAAAATTATGAAATGCATGATCAGTTATTGTTACATTGTTTTATGTGAGAATGGGTTTTATAACGTTACAAGGGTGATGAAAAACCCATTAAGGGTAAAATCGTCATTATTAAGGAAACGGCTAAAACAGAGTCAAACACTCTGATTTAGCATAACGTTATTAGACAAAAAATGCTCTGTAATACGTTTTGTAACGTAACCGTCATGTGAGACTAGAAATTTAATAAGGGATGTTTAAGTAAACGAGAGGTAAACTGATGGATTACGAGGTTAAAAGGAAAAGTAACCCCGATGGGTTACAAAGCTAAGTGAAGGAAAGGAAAATCGATGGTTTATAAGGTTAAGTAAAGACAACGGTAAACGAAAGTATACTAGTCAAGTTAAAAGGAAAGAATGGTTAATGTTTATATTTTATTATCAATTAAGTGGATTGATAATAAAGAAAGTTAATTAATAAGTCAGGTGTCGTTTGATCAGGACACAGAGGCCGACTAATGCAAGGAAAAGGAACGGAATAGAGAACGCTAGAGCATAGTTTGGGTAAGTTTCAAATCTCACATACAACATGAAATAAATGATTTTTAAATGCTTATTTATATAATTTGAAAATGAGTTTGCAATTATCATGCAAGTTTCTCTTAAAGTATGTTTATATTTATTATGCAAAAAGTTTTAAAGTTCAAGAAAAAGATTTGCAATGAATTTGCAACCGTTATGTTAAAGGTTTATTTGCATATTGATATAAATAACGTTTTTTTTTAAGTTTAAGTTATGATTTTCAAAGTATTTAAAGTATGTTTTGCATTATGACAATGCATAATGTTTTATAGTTTAAGTCATAAGTTTCATGATGCATTTGTTATGCAATAAGTTGCATTTGTTGTGTAATAAGTTTTAGAATAAAAGTTATAATTTGTAAAATGTGATTTCATTATATGTTGCATTTGTTATGCAATAAGTGTTAGAATACAAGTTATGATTTGTAAAATGAGTTTGCATTTTATGATGTATTTATTAAGCAATATGTTGCGTTTGTTATGCAATAAGTTTTATAGTACAAGCTATGAGTTGCAAGTGTGTTTGCATATGATGTGATTGCATTTGGAATGCTCACTAAAGTTAATAAGAATGTAATGTAAAGATAAAAGAAAAGTGTCGTACCAGCCTCTTTGTTATGAGGTAATGAAAGTAAAATTAAAGTTTGACCTCCTAGATGTGAGGTACAAGACCTCAATGTTTGATGGTCTCAAGTCTTCCATAAGGGAAGCATCATGTTTATGATCTCATGATTAATGAGTTGGTACAAACACTAAAGTAAAGTAAGAAAAATGAAGGTAAGATAAGGAAAGATAAGGAATAAGGAGAGAAAGTTAAAGTCAGAAAAGGAAAGTTAATGTGTAAGATAAGAAAAGATAAGGAACGAAGATAGAAAGTTAAAGTAAGAAAAGAGTGTTCATTAAATGCTCATAATTGAAGTTAATAATTGAGCATAAATGGAGTCGTGTATTCTGATGTTGCTTGAATGCCTTTTTATGAAATATTTATATGTTATGTTATGGAAAACATTCAGAGAAATGTTTTATGATAGATATCTATGAAAAACATTTTCATGTTTTCAAGAAAAGGTTTATGAACGATGTTTTAAGAAAAACGTTCAAGAAATGTTTTACAAAAAAACGTTTATGAAAAACATTTTCAGAAATGTTTATGGAAAATGTTTGTGTAAAATGTTTCAAGATGAAGGTTTTTATGAGAAAAGTTTTAAAGCATGATTAAATGATTTGTGAGAATATGTTTGAACTTACTGAGCGAAAGCTCATTAAAAGTTTTTTATGCTATAGGTAATTTATTGGTGACCAGTAGGACCCGTTAGAAGAGCTGAGTGTTGCGGAGGACAGATGCGAAGATTTGGGTATGGATACCATCACTGTTTGCTTCCGCTACACAAATAAAAGGTTTTCTATTGTTTAATGTAGTGTTTATGAAGTTTTAAAAAAATCAGAGTTTTAAGAATTATATTCAAAGTTTTAAGATACAGTTTACGAACTGTTTTATATAATTATAAAGTAAAGTTTTAAGCTATGATTTAATAAATATTTCTTATTAAGTTTTAAGAAACGATTTGAAATGATTTTAAGGGCAAGTGTTGAGCGAGGTCTCAACTTGAAATGTGACAGAGGTCGCATCAGTTTTAAAGAACGTTTAAAGAAAAAAAATTATTTCAGTATTTTCTTACTAAGTAAGATTACTGTTTATGAAACGATGTTTAAAAAAGTAAAATGATTGCCCGAAAAGGTAGGTCGTCACATTATGAGGAGTCCAATCATGGAATATAGCTGCAAAATTTTGTCATGGGGCTGCGTATAGTGGACAGTATTCAAAGACCACTCAAGTTATTTTATGACAATAAGTTAGCAATTTTGTATTCCAACAACAACAGGAGCTCGACGAAGTCAAAGCATATAGAGATCAAGTTCCTGGTTGTGAAAGAAAGACTTCAGAGTAGACAGTTGTCTATAGAGCACATTGGCACAAACTCCATGATTACGGATCTGCTTACTAAGGGATTACCACCCAAAATGTTTCATGGGCACACTGCTCGTATGAGTGTCATATCATTTCAGGATATTTAGTTTTAGTGGGAGTTTGTAATTTTAAATGCTCTTATATATAGACATTTTTCAGTTATTTCAGTTTATGGATATTTTAAGGTTATTTTCTGCAGAAATAAAGTTTTTAGTTTATTCACACTCTGATTTTGGTATGGTTTGATCTCACTAAGGTATTAAGGTGGACCACTTGAAAATAGGCATGTTAAGATCACATTGCATGAAATTTTCATGCTATACATCCATGCTTGATCTTGTCATTAGTTGTATTGGTATATGTGATCATTGATGGGTCTAGTTACGACATATATAACGAATGTCGCTTTGGTCCTATATTGATATGGTTAATGAACAAGATTGTTGAGGTACATAAGGTTTTGATAGCAAAATTCATGAGCTCATAAAGTATAATTCACATTTATAAAGTTTTATATATATAGCCCAAGTGGGAGATTGTTGGATTAAAATCCAATATATGGGCTGATATATTTAATAAACGTGAATTAAAGGCTATCAGATAAGGTTGCCCATTAAAAGTGATCAATTTGGTTTTAGGCTTTTAATGCATCATTAAGTGTGAGTCTCCTATGTGTAGAGACCAAAAAATATAATTACTAATTTTATGATAGACTAAATTGATAATTAAGGATAATTGCTAAGGTTTAACAATTATATAAATGTGTTGCGGTCACCAAGTCAGTACGTATGTTATTTTTTCTGTTCCCTATCTATAGAGAAAATACAGAGCATTCTGAAAAGGAGGATTTACGTACCAGACTTGGAAGATCCTTAACCTACAGACTCAATAATCATATTCAATCTATAGATTCAGGTTAGCTTTCGCATCTTATTAATATTCTTGATGATTTGACATGAACGATCATGGATGATGATGGTTTTCATCACAATTTTATTCTAACAGGGACGACAAAGGCGTAGTTTGGAGATGAGATTCTAGATGAGCTGTTCGATAAAATACTATGCAACAAACTTGAAGAATCCTTCTTAATCGCAGAATCATGCAAATCAGTGGCCTCCTTATTTTACTGAAACGCAATGCAAAAGACTAGAGAAGCGTCGGCAGGCTGTAAACATTAATTGTTCCAGTCTGCATATTATTTTAAGCAATAGATAATGAAGAAAAGAAAAAAAAAAAAGAAATGATGATGAACAAGAGTGAATCATGAGAAATATTCGTATAATCAAAATGAAAAGTAGTTTCAAGTCTAATTTCCTTATGTTTTTATGAAAGTTCTGCATAAGTTTTCTAAAACAAGTTCAATAAGTTTCTCCTTGCCAATGGCTACCTAGCTTTCACTATTGTTGGTTTACATACCTGTTCATGATAGTTTTCTTCTTGTTATTTTACTTCCCGATTTATCAGGTTGGCTTGCATTGTCATTGTAATTCGTGCTCAAGAATTGATTCATAGTATATTTAAATTTTCTCTCCATTTTTTTTTCTCTTTCTAAGTTCTTGATGCAGGAGATTACCAGTCCTATTACCTTTATTTCAATCGTCAAATGTTATTTCTGTTATGTTTGTTATTTTCTATTTTTCCTAAACGTTGGCCGTTGATTAGTAAATATGTGATACAGATAGTGTTGTTTCTGGTCTTTCGGCCTTTGTTATTAAATACTAAGGTCCGTTTGGTTCAAGTATTTAAATAGAGTATTTAAATGAAGATTTAAATTTTTATGAGAGAAAATACTATAGTAAAATGATTCAAACCATGATTCGAGTAAACAAAGTGCTCAAACCAAACACACCCTAAATAGCCCAAGTGCAGCGTTTTGGCGTATTGGGTCGGGTGGTACAAAAGCCCTTTTTTTCTGTGCTGTGGCAGACTCTTTCGGTAGCTGAATTTTCTAGTGAAGCACATAGAATCGGCTAACTCTTGGCTCGATCTCATTTATTCCTGAATTTCCATTGTCGTTCTTGTTGGTTTCCTAAAAGCGTTTCTAAAAAAAATTAACGTATATAATAAAATTTTTTATATCTTTTATAAAACAACGCTAAAATATATGAATTTAAGGGAACAACTACAATCAAACGATTCTGATCCTTGAGTCACAGTCAAACGATTTTATTAGCTTAGATTGAAGATGGGTCCCAGTTGATGTGATTGAGATGATGGTCCTGTGCGAAGAAGAAAGTTGGCACTTTTCCCTTGCCCTGCTCTCCCCCACCATGTTGATTTACTTTCTCACACAATCCAAGGTAGCTTCAAAACCTAAATAAAAGCCGACTTTTGTACCCAGAAAATGTCTCCTTCATACTTCTTGTTTTTTTAAATCCAAGTATAAATATATCTCATTCCTTTAAACTCGGTCATGGCTTCCGATTGCAGGGACACGGTGAATATATCTCATTAACCGGCTATAAACGAGCAATATAGCAACTGAAAGAAGAAAAAAATAAAGAACAACCAAACTGCAATCGCTAAAAATTAACAAGGTTATTCCCTTAAAAAAAAACAATAACAAGCTTATTTCATGTTGACGTAACTTCACTAAAGTCCTCTGCAAACAAGTTTATGAAGATCATACGAAGAGAAAAAAAATATATCAAGCTCTTTCTTTCCCACTCCTGATGTGTAGTGTTACAAATTTTTCTCTTTCATTTTCTGGCTGAGAAAAATAGAAGCTTATAAAGACCCAATACTAGAAGATGTGTAACGCCTCGAAATTTGTTTAATAATAATGTAATATAAATGATGAATTAGTGTGCCATAATTAATATTTCAACATTTATTTGATTACTTGGTTGGATTTTGAATTTTTGGTTGTTTTGTTAATTTGATGAATTCAAATGATTTCTTATTGTTTTAAAATGATGTTTTGAGTTTTAAAACACAACAATTTGTAAATTGTTAAAAATATTCTGTTTTATAAAACCGTGGGTGGCATTTGGTTTTCGCACAATAAAACCGCCCACCGATTTTCTCTATTTATTCTCTCTCTTCCTCCTCTCTCCTCACTCTCCCTGATTTCACTCTCTCTCTCTCTCTTTCTCTCTTTCACCCGAGACACTCTCCTCTCTCTCTATCTCTCTCAAAATTTTTGAAATCAAATTCGAATTCAAGCTTCGGGTTAGCAAGGAGGAAGCTCGGGAACGTGATTAGGCAATCGAGAACGCGGATTGAAGCTTCGATTTGAGGTTAGTTTTGAAATTTTTAAACTTTTTTCAAAATTTTCAATTTTGTGCATTTTTGAAATCTAGGTTTGTTTAAGCTTAGAAAACCTTGGATTTGAGTTAAATGAACTTAGAACAACTAGAATCTAAGCTTAGATTGAAGAAAAATGGATTGGATTCAAGATTTTTTATTTTTTTCCTATTTTCTCATTTTCGGATTTTTGAGATTTTTGAGTTTAAATCTTGTTTAAATGAGTCCAAATGTGTTCTAGTATGTTTTTCTATCAACTATGATTGTTTTCCATGCCTGAAATTTGAGAAAAACAAGTTAGAATCAAGATTTGGATTTTGGGGATCGAGAAACCCGTGGCTGGATTTCTGAGTTTTCCCAGTTCGGCAGGCCGAACCACGTGTTCGGCAGGCCGGAATAGGGATCGACAGGCCGGTGTTCTTTCGTCCGGCAGGCCGAAACTGGGGATGTTCGGCTGACCGAACTTTGCTTCCGGCAGGCCGAACTTTGCTTCCGGCAGGCCAAACTTTGCTTTCGGCAGGCCAAACTGTGCAATTCGGCCGGCCGAAGCAGGGAGTTCGGCAGGCCGGCCAAGGCATGGAAAATTTTGTGATTTTTCACCTGTTTTCACTGTTTTGAACCCCAATTTAAATTCCAACCTTATAGAATGATTTTAAAGATACAAATGGCACACTAGGACATCATGAAACAGTTTAGTAACATAGAATGTCTTGAACTAGATATTGATCGACTTAGTTTGTATCTAGGATCATTCGTGGTTCCGCGGAGCTAACGTATAGCGGACCGGGATTACGGTGTGGGGCACCGGCACGAGTATTGAGGTAGGACTTCTACCCTATTCTTTGATAGCCTAGTTTCAAAATGATTTGGCTTTGAAAAGGATTTCTATTAAAATGTTTTCAATGGTTGTTTGAAAAATGAATTTATCGGTTATATTTTAATATACCGTGAACTGAAATGGACTTCATAATGAATGTAAAGGACAACACTCGGTAATTGGGTTTTGAATGATGATGATAATAAACTCATAGGCATGATGCCATATCAGAGATCGGGTCGTGTAGTGATCGACCTTGAGGGCAAGTCCCGAAACCCAGCTAGGCCACTACGGTGGAGATAATATTATGGTTTGCCTAGGAAAAAGAAAATGATATTTCGGGTTATCCAAGTAAATTGTTCTGGGTAAGGACGGTTTTACTTAAATTTGCTTATTGATTTATTTATTCAAGGTTTCTTTTAAATAACTCTTGAATAATGAAATGTTTCTCTAAATTAAATTATTTTATAAAACCTAGTCCTACTGAGCCTTTCGCTCACGTTTTATTTGTTTTAAATTTCCCCCTCTAGGTGGTTTTCCATTTAGGTTTGGAGAAGATTCAATGGACAGGACCCAGGAGCCATAGAAGGACTAGTAAACTTATTTGTATTATTTAAACCAAGGCATGTAAGATTTTAACTTTACTTGTACTTGGACTGTGATTGTATTTATGATATTGTCAGTACCATGTGTGTGCACAAGTTGTGGGTTTGTGGAACCCATACTCGCTATGTTATTCTTTTATATTAATTATTCATGCAATGGTTTTCTTTAAATTTTCACATTTTATATTTTATTTAAACCCCTAAACCCTTGATTTTTAATTAAACTCTCTTTTAATTAATTTAAATAATCTGTCACGTCACCTCCCGTACTCCGGGGCGTGACAAGATGCTACAACTGTACACATGAAAAAATAAATTCCTCCAAACCGACAATGGTAGCCGGCGACTCATGATCACGACAATTTAGAGCGACCCACTCCCGGGTTGCGATCGAGATATCATGACAATGGAGTCCACGACCACCGTCGGTCGCAATTCTCGACCTAACCCCTGTTACAACCTCCATGGTTGCGCTCTGTCGCAACAAGTATTTGCACGATTGGGTTACTACCCAAACGTCAACAATTGAAGGGCGTCGTCACCCGCCCGCCTCCGTGTGCTGCAACCCCCTCCGAGCTATCAAACGGTCGTCGACAGGTTGACAGATGCAGAGATCGCAATTGATCCAATTAAGTTCGCGACCTTAAAAGCCAGCACCGTATAGGGGGTGCTCCTCCGCTTCTGTGGGTTGCGATCCCCCTTTGGACATCGATCCATACTGCCTCAATAGTCGGCGGCCTTTTTTTGTATATTTTCTTCATTCTTCATATTTTTATCAATGTAATTTGAAGGTAGTAAGTGGGTGGTCTAATTTAAGTTTAATAGGACTTTTAGAGTTTTTAGATGATACATTTTCAGATAATAATAATGTTGGGGAATTAGGCGACTCCTAATTCTAAGGATCATAAGAACGAATAATTGTAGAAAATAAATTGAAGAAGAGAAGAAAAAAGAGACACTAAATTTTATACAGGTTCGTCCAAAATTGAGACTACGTCCTGTTTCTGTCACTTGTAGATTCCACTATGATAAAGGAGATTACATATTATAAGAGAAGTTTCTTACACACTCTCAAATTATGCTTACAAAAACTCTCTTCTATCTAGCACCATGTGGGAATTTTTCTCTCTCAATGATGGAGCTCTAAAAAAAATGCCTCACACAAAATAATGCCACTCTCAATGTCACACACTCAACCCTAGCCACCTTATGTCTATTTATACACCAAAGAAGAGAAAAATAGCAACTAATGAGAAACCCTAGCAGTTTCCCATTTTTGGGGCTTTTGAGTTTGACTTGGACTCAAAATTTTGCAACAAACAAGACTCCGGGAGCCGCGGCCCTCATTTTGGGCACCGCGGCGCTGGTTTGCTCTCTAATGGGTGCCGCGGCCCTCGTTTAGGCGCCGCGGTGTTGGTTTGGGCGCCGCGGCCCTGGTTCGAGCGCCGCGGGCCTCCTTTTGGGCGTTGTGGCGCTAGGCTGCTACCCCCTCTTTTTTTCTCTTCTTTCTCCTTTGCTAGGTTCATTTGGCTCTACATTTCAACAATCTCCCACTTGGAGACTAAACAATCACTATGTCTCCAATTACAACGGCAACGACTTCTCACGCCTCATGGAGAAGTCCAACTGAAGTTGCGCACAACTTTAGTTTCTTGATTGGAACCATTTTGGTGAGCATATCTACTGGATTTTGACTCCCAAGAATCTTCTCAAGCTTCAACACTCCATCTTTCAAAGCCGACCTGATGAAGTGATATCGCAATTGTATATGCTTCGTCCTAGCGTGAAATGCAGGATTTTTTGCCAAGTGAATGGTGCTCTGACTGTCACTGTGTAATGCACTCCTTTCCTGCTTGTGACCTAGTTCTTCCAGAAATGACCATAACCAAATCATCTCTTTGCTCGCTTCTGTCATTGCCACATACTCTGCTTCTATTGTAGAGAGTGCAACTATCTTTTACAGCTTTGAGACCCAACTAACTGCAGTGCCACCCAAAGTGTAGACATAACCGGTGGTACTCTTTCTGCCATCAATGTCTCCAGCCATATCAGCATCAACATAGGCCTGTAGTCTCAAGTTTGACTTTTTGAAACACAATGCTAAACCTGCAATACCTCTCAGATATCTAAGAATCCACTTTACTGCCTCCTAATGCTGCTTTCCTGGATTGCTTATGTACCTACTCACAACTCCCACTGTATGTGCAATGTCTGGTCTGGTACAAACCATGGCATACATGAGACTGCCTATTGTTGAAGCATAAGGCACCTTGGCCATGTGGTCTCGTTCTTGCTCCGTGCTCGATGATTGCTCCTTTGATAACTTGAAGTGACTAGCCAAAGTAGTACTCACAGGCTTTGCATTACCCATGTTGAATCTGCTAAGCACCTTTTCAACATATTCTTCCTATGACAGTTTTAGACCATTACGGTTCCTCGTTATTCTCATCCCAAGGATTTGTTTTGTAGCACCCAAATCCTTCATTGTAAACTCCTTAGACAGCTCATTCTTTAGTTTATCGATCTCCTGTTTGCAACCTCCTGCTATTAGCATGTCATCGACATATAGTAGCAACAAAGTAATGCAGACGTCACCAAAATTCTTCACATAACAATAGTGATCTCCTTGACACCTCAAGAAACCATTGCTGTACATAAAACTGTCAAACTTCTTGTACCACTACCTGGGAGCTTGTTTGAGGTCATACAAGCTCTTTTGAAGTTTGCACACTAAGTTCTCCTTACCCGGTACTTCAAAACCTTGTGGCTACTTCATCTAGATCTCCTCCTCCAAATCACCATGGAGAAAAGCTGTCTTGACATTCAACTGTTCCAAGAATAAGTCCTCATTTGCCACTAGTGCAAGTACCATCTTGATCGTGGTTAATTTCACCATCGGAGAAAAAATCTCGTTAAAGTCAATGTCCTCTTTCTACTGAAAGCCTTTTACCACCAACCTTGCCTTATACCATTTGCTGCCATCAGATTCATCTTTTATTCGGTATACCCACCTATTGTGCAAGGCCTTTTTGCCCTGTGGTAACTTTGTCAATTGTCATGTCTAATTAGACATTAAGGAATCCATCTCATCCCTCATGGCTAACACCCACTTGACTGAATCTTTAGCCTCCACGGCTTCATCATAGCTCTCTGGCTCACCTCTGTTGGTCAACAAAATATAATGCAGAGAAGGGGAGTATCTCTGCGGCGCTCTGATGGTCCTGCTAGACCTCCTGACTGGTGTGGCAGGAGTCCTCTGGTTTCCTTCTGGGGCTATGTCTTCTTGGTCTTCAACCTCTGGATTTTGCACCTCCACTTCAGGAAGATCCTTCAATGAAATCACCTCAGGCTTCTTGTCTTCAGAACCTGAACCCCTGAAGTCAGTGCTGTCTTTGTCCTTGTACAGAACACCTTTATTGAAGATCACATCCTTGCTCCTGATAATCTTTTGATTTTGGTCATCCCAGAGACGATAACCAAACTCAAGTCCACCATAGCTAACCAGAAAACACTTCTTTGACTTGGCATCAAGTTTACTTCTAGCAGCAGGATCAATGTGAATATAGGAAACACACCCAAACACTCTCAAGTAAGAGAGATCAACCTTTTTATGGCTCCAGACTTCTTCTGGTAGTTTGAACTTCAACGGTGTGGATGGACTTCTATCGATTAGATGAGCGGCTGTGTTAATTGCCTCTGCCTAAAACGTCTTTGATAGCCCCGCATGCAACCTCATTCTTCTAGCACGCTCGTTTAAAGTCCTGTTCATCCTCTCAGCTACCTCATTCTGTTGTGGTTTCCCTAGAATGGTTTTCCTCATCTTTATTCCATTCTTAGCACAGTACCGCCTAAAATCTTCATCTAAGTACTCTCCCCCATTGTTGGACTGCAACCACTTCACCTTCAAATCTGTCTCGTTCTCCACCATGGCTTTCCATCTCTTGAAAGCATCAAAAACATCAGATTTATTTTTCAGAAAGTAAACCCGTACCTTCCTGCTTGAGTCATCAATGAACGTCACATAGTAATTTCCACCACCAAGGGAAGTCATCGACGCAGGCCCCCATGCATCAGTGTGAACTAGCTCTACCTAGACTTGGGCTCTCTACTTGTTGTTGAGAAGCTAACTTCTATTTACCAAAGATACAGGCTTCACACAAACTGTGATCAATAGTTTTCAAACCCGGCAGTTTTCCTTTGCAGTGAAGTACCTTCATTCCTTTCTCACTCATGTGAGCAAGCCTATAATGCCATAGCTCGGTATTGGCAACAGAATCAGCAACTGCTATGGTATCTCTACAACTAGAGTTCATGTAGAGAATTCCAGCCTTGCGTCCCCGAGCAACAACCATCGCTCCTTTTGTGACTTTCCAACCTCCATAATTGAAGGTCACTTTATGTCCTTCGTTATCCAGTTGCCCCACCGAAATCAAGTTGTACATTAGTTTAGGAACATTTCTCACCTTATGAATCTTCCACACAGACCCATTAGGCATTTTTAAACTGACATCTCCAATGCCAACAATATCCAAAGGTTCTCCGTCAGCAAGATAAACCTTACCATGATTTTCGGCAACATAATTCTCAAAGACATGGCGGTGTGTAGTAGTGTGGAATGATGCTCCTGAATCTATCACCCACGAATCAAAAGAACTGTCAACAGACAAGATTAAGGCATCCTATTGCTCTTTAGTGGCGACGTTAGCTGCGTCATTATTCTTGTCTTCATTCTTTCTTGGAGCACTGTAGTTCTTCTTCAAGTGGCCAGTCTTCTCATAATTCCAACACTCCATGGTTTTACCATTCCTTGACTTGCTTATCTCATTCCTCGACTTGCCTCTCTTGCCATTATCCTTGTTGGAATGCCTCTCAAGCTTCCTGACCCTATTATCAACATTAAGAGCCGAGTTCGACAATGAGGCTTCACTTGAGTCCTTCCTATGAACTTTTTCTGCCAGAATAGAGTTTCTAACATCAACAAACTTCAATTTTGCATTCCCAAGCAAATTTGTAATGGCCACCCTCATGGGTTCCCAACTATTTGGTAACGAGGCCAAGAGGATTAGGGCATTGATCTCATCATCAAATTTAATCTCTACCGAGACCAATTAGTTCAGGACTATGTTGAAACTATTTAGATGCTCTACAATCGAGGCACCTTTAGGCATTTTTAAATTAAAAACCTTCTTCATGAGATGTACCTTGTTATTGGCTGAGGGCTTCTCAAACATCTCTAATAGAGCCTTCATCATCCCAACTGTAGTAGTCTCCTTTGCAACGTTGTGGGCAATGTTCTTTGACAAGGTCAAACGGATCACACCCAGCACATGTCTATCAAGGAGATTCCACTCCTCATCCTTTATGCCTTCTGGCTTATTACCCAAGGGTAAGTGCAGTTTCCTGCTGTAGAGGTAGTCTTCTACTTGCATCTTCCAATAGGAAAAATCTGAACCATCGAATTTGGTAATACCGGCTGTCGAACCTTCTTCTCCTGTCATCGTTCTTGATCAAAACCTCCGATCTGATAACACTTGTTGGGGAATTAGGCAACTCCTAATTCCAAGGATCGCAAGAATGAATAATTGCAAAAAATAAATTGAAGAGAAGAAAAGAGAGACACCAAATTTTATACAGCTCGTCCAAAATTGAGATTACGTCCTATTCCTGTCGCTTGCAGATTCCACTATGATGAAGGACATTACAGATTACAAGAAAAGTTTCTCACACACTCTTCAATTGTGCTTACCAAAACTCTCTTCTATCTAGGACCCTGTGGAATTTTTCTCTCTCAAGGATAGAGCTCTAAAACAAAATGCCTCACACAAAATAATGCCACTCTCAATGTCACGCACACTCAACCCTAGCTACCTTATGTCTATTTATATACCAAAGAAGAGAAAAATAGCAACTAATGAGAGACCCTAGCAGTTTCCCATTTTTGGGGCGTTTGAGTTTGACTCTGACTCAAAATTTTACAACAAACCAGACTCCAGGCGCCGCGGCCCTCATTTGGGCGCCACGGCGCTGGTTTGCTCTCGGATAGGAGGTACGGCCCTCGTTTGGGATCCGCAGCATTGGTTTGGGTGCCGCGGCACTGGTTTCAGGCGCTGAGGTGCTACGCCACTGCCCCCTCTTTTTTTCTCTTCTTTCTCCTTTGCTAGGTTGATTTGGCTTTACATTGCAACAAATAAAGCACCGATAAGTATGTATGAGGCAAAGAAGCTATTGTGTACTCTAGGAATAAAGTATGAGAAGATACATGCTTAACCCGAATGATTATATGCTATACCGAAAAGAGTGTGAAGACTTGAATGAATGTCTGGTGTTAAAATGACTTGGTGGAACAAGGCCAAGGAACCATTGGAGGAAAGAAAAGTTGTACAGACTATGGTGTGATGATACATTCCATTAGAATCGTGCCTAAAATGATCGTTTCACTGTGTAGATCATTCAAAGGATTTAACTTGGCTAGGTGATAGGAGGATTGATGATGGCACGTCGAGACATCTAGACAATGCACCACAATGGAAGACATTTGATGTGGTGAGTCCAAAATTCAGTGTAGAACCAAGGAATCTTCGTTTTGCTTTATCTGCGGATAGAATGAATTCTCATAGTAACCAAAATACCAAGCATAGTACTTGGCCAGTCATTCTTGTCTACTACAATCTTCCACTAGACCTAATCAATCGTGAAATGATCTTAATGTGTACTTTGCATTGTTGATCGATGAGTTGAGGAGATTGTGAGAAAGTAGAATACAAGTCTAAGATGCTTACCATGGGGAGATTTTCACACTCCAAGCAATGTTGATGTGGACTATTAATGACTTTTTTGCATATGGAAACCTATCGAGGTACTTGGTCAAGAGTTCAATAGGTTATCCTTTTTGCGTGACAGATACACCTTCATTTCAGCTAAAACATGTTAAGAAGACAGTTTACAATGGCATAGACAGTTTTTGCCTATGAACCATTAATATTGTAGATAAAAGAAAGCATTTAATGGCACGACTGAAGAAAGATGACCTCCATGACCATGGACAAGTGATGAAATATTTAAGATGGTGAGAAATATCAAAGTGATTTTTGGCAAGTCAAAAAATATGAATAATGTGCCAATGGGAGAAAGACCATGGAAGAAGAAGTGAATTTTCTTCAAACTTCCATAGTGGAATGCTCTTTTCATTTATCACTATTTGGATGTCATGCACATTGAGAAGAATATTTGTGAATCGATAGTGGGTATGTTGCTTGAAATTTTAGGCAAAATTAAGGATGGTCTTAATGCACGGTTGGATCTTGTCTAAATAAAAATAAGAGGTGAGTTGGCTCCCAAGAAAAGGGATGCTCGGACTTTCTTGCCTTTGACAAAGTACACCTTATCGAGACAAGAGAAGAAAAAGTTTTGTGAATAGCTTGTTTCATTCAAAGTTCCAGAAGGGTATTCTTCAAACTTTAAATACTTGGTGTCAATGAACGACTTGAAACTTGTTGGCATGAAGATACATGATTGTCAAACTTTGATTCAATAATTGTTGTTATTTGTGTTGCATGGAATTCTTCTGTCAGAGGTGAGATATGCACTTACAAAGTTTTGTTTCTTTTTCAACTCCATATGCTCTAAGGTGATAGATCCAACTGAGCTTGATACAATACAAGTGGGGTTGGTGAAGACCTTGTGCATACTTGAGAAGTACCTTCTACCATTATTTTTTGACATTACAGTTCACTTAACAGTGCACTTAGTATGCGAAATTAGGCTTTGTGAGCCTGTGTACTTGAGGTGGATGTACCCTTTCGAAAGATACATGAAGATTTTGAAGGGTTATGTCAAGAATCAAAATAGGCTGGAGTGTTGCATTGTAGAGAATTACATTGTCGAGGAAGCTGTGGAAATTTTCCTGGAATACTTGTCCAATGTCCAAGTAATCAGTTTGCTAAGGAAGATTAACATTGTGCTGAAAGCAATGTCTACCAGTACTCCGTTGTCTATTTCTCGTGAGGAATGGGAGTAGGCATGTCTTCACATTTTGCACAATACTCGTGTGGTTGAACCATTCATAGAGGTCCACAGGAAGGAAATAAAAGATACGAATCCCAAAAGAGCGAGAAACGAGAAATGGTTGTAAGGTGAATACAACTGCACTTTTAGAGAGTGGATACAGACACACATATATAATAGGCTCGTGAGTCTTGAAGAGAAGTTGCCTCAGAAGACTTGTTTAAGTTAGCCGGAGGACCCTCATTCACGGTCATGAGATATACTTTGTATTCAATAAAATGGTTTTACCTTCTACGCTTGTGAAAGAGATGAGAAGCATTCAATCCAAAATAGTAGTGTGTATCTTTGTGTCGATTCCATGTATGTTTCCTCTGCAAAATACAAGAATCTCGTATATAGAACAATGATCTTGTGACACCCGTTATTCTCCTAACGGGTATTGAGGTAATTAAATTAATTTTAATGTATAAAAAAAATTGCTTCATTTAAATTTATTTTATAATATTTATTTTTATCTATTTTTAAGTTTTCTAAAATTCTCCTATATTTATTTAGTATGATTACTAAAAAGCCTTAGAACTTCTAATAAATCTCAAAAATGTCATATTGGCATTATGTGTGTTAAAGTCTTTAGATGAGACATAAGGATATCTTTTCCAACTACTCTTGACCCTCATTTTCTTTATTTCCTCCGTGACATGCTTCAACATGTCTCCTCTATAATTGTTTCTATCACTTCTCTTCAAAGACTTCATCTTTTCTTCCTTTCTCTTCCACGGTTCCCACACTCTTCTTCTCATTTCTTTGCTGAAGCAAAATACTTAGAGAACTTCTTCAAGGCAGCCATAAAAATCAGCCACCATCACCTCCATTTGAGCAAGAATTTCAGTCATACCGAAGTAAAGGAACCTGTTTTGAAGCCATTTCAAGCTTCCAACTAACCATAATCTGAGGTTAGAATCTTATGAACAAATTTAGTCTTTCATTTATAAATTTTCTTTTATACTAAAGGATTATTCAAATTTGCGTTCTTAAACCTAAGTATATGTTTGTTGCTATTTTGGAGCATATGTATGAAGTCTAAGTGTATATGCCCTAGACAGAAAATTTATATTGTTAAACTTTGTAATACCTCTAGGGGCAGTGGTTATTTCTTGAAATTCTAAGATTAAATTAAAATGAATTTTATGAATTGGTTTGCATATTTGAAAAGTAGCATCCTAGGCTTTCTAACGAGCTATCATAAACCTAAATCGGAGTTGTATTTTATTTTCTAAGAATTATTCAATTTTTGTATTGGAAACTAGTAAATCTGCCAGTTTGTTATGGTATACCAACTACTAACCTGAACCAAGAACCCATCTTTGCTCACCACCTAATTCTTTAATGTCTTGCAACCTTTCCAATATTATCCTAAGTGATTGATGAATCTTATTAGGGACTAAAACATATAGATTACTTGTTCACATTTTATATTGTGTTAAGACAAAAATTGTTTACTGTGGTATTCAAAAGAGATTTATATAAAAGCTTTAATGGCATACTAGTAAGATAGGTTTACACATGATTTATTTATGAATGTAGTTGTATGTTGTGCTTTAGTTTTAATTGTCCTTATGCACGCCTTAGGATCAAGGGAGTATGGAGCTAACGTTAACTGATTCCAGGATTAAAAGATTGTTGATAAGCTTGAAAGGTAGGGATTCTATTACTCATCTTTTGAGAGGTTTTTATAGAATTAAAATTGATTGTTTTGCCGCAATATATATATATCTATGTTGAACTGATATTATATGATTATCACATATGAAACTATGACATGGACTCGTCTTGTATTGTACGGCGAGGAACATAATGAATTGACACATGTTATAAATTGAGAAGCATGGTTAGGAAAACTAACTCTATTAATAATGATTCAATATAGAGAAATTGTGAGACATGAAGAGGGCGACGGTTACGTCCTTGGGCATGAATACCCTAAAAGGTAAAATAGGGGGAAGGCGATGACGCTTCCTTGGGTTGAAAGTCCCAGAACACACTGTACAGGAATCGATTTGGTGAGGACTCGGGGCTTGATGTCCCCTCACCGGAACACCCTTGGAATGTTTATAGGGTGATCAAGTGCGCCCATTTGGGTTTCGATGAGTTGAGTGATACTCAATTTAACATGGATACCTAGGAACAATGATGATTGGTAATATTTGTATAAATGTGTAATTATGACACTTGGTAATGATTATCTACGGTATCCATAAGATGTGATCATAATAAACCTCATAATCTGAAATATGATGTGACTTACTAACCATGCAGATTTTAATGTGGTAATGATAGAGGTGAGTAATGGCTTTCTCTACTGAGCATAGTGGTGCTCATTCCCTTATGTTTATATCTTTTCAGGACTCACTAAGTGTGAGGTGGCTACGAGAAATATAGTTGAGGACGTGATGTAGCTATATTACATTGGGACTGCTTCAATTGTTGAGAATGTTTTTCATGATAATGTAAGCATCAATTGTTACTTTCTGTGACTGTATTACAATGTGTTGAGGGATAAAATGATGATGACAACAGTTTATATTATTAAATTTAAGGTGCTACATTAAAACTGTGGTTTAATTGTCGTTTATATTTTTATTTTTGAGTTGAGAGTTTTCATTTAAGTCCCGGGCAAATTTTATTTTTAAGGTTTTACTTTTATTATTTATTTTTTATTTTATCTCATTAAAAACTGTTAACCCCCATATAGGGGCGTTACATAATTTTTGGTATCAGAGCCTAGGTTCGGTTAACCTAGGGAGTGTAGCACCACTTTAAAAAAATATATTTTTGAGATGGTTTTGAAGCTGAATTTTCATTGTCATCATCAAAATGAACCTTCACATTGATTTATACAGTCTAGAAGGATGTAACATGGAAAGGCCATAGAATGAAAATATCAATAGTTATATGAGTACAATAATTATATAGAAGGAAAGTATTAATAGTTATAAGAGAATGATAATTATATGGAATGAGTTTATAAGTAGAATGCTTATGAGAGATTCGTATAATATTAGGATCTATAAGCATATCTAATTCGTATAAACGATGAGAAATTCGTGTAGATACGAGAATTTAAAAGCCTTTTGTCTCGTGAAAAACAATAAGAAATATAAGGCTTGACTTATTGATTTTAAAGTTTGACATAGATATGCCAAATTTTTCGTAATTGATTCAAACCTAAGTAATGATTATGTGTGGATTCGATGGAGCACATAAGTGTCAATGTCTTTTCTTAAAAGTTCTATATATTTGAGGAATATGATATAAGTTGGGAATCATGGTGTTGAATTTTGAGAGAGATAAATGTTAGACTTTTGGTCTGTTGAGACTGTGTAAAGTCTAGAATGCATGAATCTCAAAATTGGAATATTTTGTTACGTACATTGTATTTAAGTGTATCAGTGAATCTTTTGGTTACCTAAGGTTTTGTTATATGAGGAAATTATATATTGTATAAGTAGAATTGTGGGGATTGTAGATGTTCTTAAGTAGTAACATCTAGTGTCTTTGCTCATTGATATGGTCTATGTTGGAAGACGTAAATCGTATTGATTTCAAGGTTAGTCGCATTCTAAACCCTTGGTAGTAATGATGATGAATCCATTGATAGATGTTAAGTATTATGAATAACAGATGGGTGTATGCATTGTTCAATAAGGTTTTGATTAAAACAAAATCATTTGAGTTGCTGGAAGATTGTGTTGTTATGAAATGATTTTAAATATCATTCAGGAAGATCCTTGTTGTCGTTAAATTAGATTTGTTGTTTATAGTTAACTTTATCTATAGTGGGCTTTGAATTGGGTTTAAGATTCATACGAATTGGTTTTCAATTTTATGTTTGTTATTTAACTCGTTCTAAATGTGTTAAGGCCCGAAACAACCTGACCATTTTCAACTAAGAACATTTGGGCCTAGTTCAAATCTTAAATCAGTTTGATTCACACTGTCTCTCCCACGTGGTCTCTATACGTGTCATATACAGTGGTTTAATTATTGTTTACAAATACGTTTACTGTGCATAAGAGCTTATTTCTCCGAGTTCACTTTTTCTCTCTTAATTTGTTATTTTCTCTCTAAATCGCAAATCCTCTTCTTTTTCATTAAAAATTCTTCTTTTTCCTCTAAAAGAAGAAGGAATTCTAGGATTCTACAATTTACTATCTTAATTTTTCCTTTCTATTTACTCTTCTTTCATCTCATCATGGACCCAAAGTACCAACACCTGAGAAAGTATTTCCCATCACTCTCCCAAAAGATTCTCAGAAAGAAATACAAGGCTAGAATTACTCGGTTGTGGATTCTTATGCGTTTTGGTATCCCTTGTGATGTGAGAATGTTAATAGAGGGGAAAATCCGTCCGAGTGACTTTAGTCAAGATGTCGGTTTACCAGGAACAGGTACCAGTCGTAGTGCAATGAAAAGAAGAGCTCGTGCCATCGTGGTCACTTGTAACAAATGTGGAAGACAAAATTGTAACGGTAAATGTACTTCACCTGGTTATATGTCTACGAATAGAGAGGATAAAATAAGGTTTTGTAGGAATGGACTTTCAAAGGAGAACTTGGATAGCATCCATCCTCCTCTCCACGGTCACCCTAGTGGATATGTTCAAGGAGCTATTTTTAAACTCTGGCCTAAATTTTATACAGAAAGACAACGCCTCAGGAATATGGTATTTCTAGATCCTGTTTGTCAAGCCATAAGAAAACTGGATGGGGAATAAGTCATCGCACTATAAAGGTTATTTAGTCTTTACTTATTTGAAGCAGTTTTAGCTGATGTTCAACAGTTTGTGTTTTTCTTTTACTCAGAATATTTGCTTTTGTGTTTGAAATAATTGTGATTATTAGATTGATACAGTAAGTGTTAATATCTTATTTAATTTATGATTTTCTTAAATATATATATAATAAAATATATTATCTTATCAGACACGTTACATACGGTACAGTAATATGTTTGAATTTTGAAAAACTTATCCAGATATTTCAAGATTTGTGTCTCAAATTTCAAAAGTTCTACAGTATTTGTCGTTTATATTAAATTTCTAGACTTGGTGTATATTTGTCAAAAAGTCTACAGTTGTGTCATGAGGGTCTTCTGTCAAATTGTTCTCAATTGTCAAAAGTTATACAATTAGAGTCTAATCTTTTTCAAAAAGTGAATCAGATTTTCTGTAAACTATCAATCACCTTATCTTACTTTCTTATCCGCACAAGATTTTGTTTAAATCTTTGGATTACCTTTTCATTACCTACTCGTCTATCTCTTTAGCCCTTTTTGTATATTTCTCATCTTTAAAAACTTATGTAGAACCCGAAGTCTAAGTGGAGCAGACATTAAGCAACCACTTCTATAAACCAAATATGTCTACCTCCCAGTCCACGAAGAAAATAAAGAATGTCTGTGTCTTTTGTGGTTCCAGCTTTGGAAAAGATAAAGCTTATTTAGAAGCTGCAAATCACTTAGGGCAAGTCCTAGCACGCAAAAAGATTAACATAATCTATGGGGGTGGTAGTATAAAAATGATGGTAAATATGGCACTAGCAGCTAGGTCTAGCGACGCTACTGATGTAAGAATTTGGCCTCATATTCCAGTTGAAGGAAACCTTTGTAAGGAAGCCATAGGTAAGGGAGAAGGAGTCAGGAGTATCCCTAAAAATTTTAAAGACATAATCTATAATTCTGATGCTTTTATAGCATTACCTGGTGGTCTAGGCACTCTTGAGGAAATATTTATAGTTGCTTGTGGGCAATTGTTGGGCTTTTATTCCAAACCTTTGGGACTGCTGAACGTAAAGGGTTTTTATGACGGTCTTTTGAAATTTCTAGATTACGCTGTGGAAGAAAACATCACTACAGAATCGGAGAGACAAATCTTTGTCACTGCTTCAACAGCTGAGGAATTGATAGATAAAATGCAAATCATACATCCAGAATCCGACACTGCAACATCCAAGCTTGAATGGGAAAGGGAAAGCCGGGAGCGGCCAATTGATTTGAATCTCCATCTGTAATCTTTTTGTTTTATCTTTGGCATGTAGGCATGTGTGTCCGTATTTCGTGTGTTACGAATAACCGTTTGCCTTGTATTCTGTGTTTCTTGTGGTACGTTGTTGTTCAATCTTTTAGATTCATTGAGCCTAATGCCGGGATGGCTGGATACGGAGTACTTGATGCTCTCGAAACGCATCCTTCTTAAGGTCCGATCTTTTGTTTATCGATGTTTTTGTATCCTCTAAGCATGCATGATATGGATAGCTGGTATACGGAGTGCCTTGTACTCTCGAAACGTATCCGTATTATGTTTGTAATGTGTAATATTCTGTTAATATTATGTGGAAGTACCAGAGTCAGTTATGGGGATATTCCATATGAAATATGAGTATATTATTTGGATTGAATGTTTGTGTCATGAGGATAGCTGTTTAATGAAAAATATGTCGGGTATGTTTGCAACTCTGAGATTCCGTTTAATATCTCTATGAGTAAGTTTAATGTATAGTTTTGAATAAAAGTGTTGGTGATATATGTTTTATGATTATATTCTAGTTTATTAGTTGAGGTATGAAATCAAATATATTTGACTTTTCCTTACTCAAAAAGGAAAAGGAACCTAAAGATGAAGTATATAAAATTTCTCTGGCAATCTCCTTAAATGTGATTGTAAATCACAGTCCATGGACAATGAAGGACTGGAATCATGATATGGTCAATATGTATGCCTGATCAGATTCTTAGACTATTATACGGTGTTATAAGTTGAAACTTGTCAGAAATACTCTTATTGAGGGATTTAGGAGTAAGATTTATTATGCAAGTAAATGAGTGGAGATACGATAACTTAAATTTGGAGGACAAACAACATTAACGGTTTAGACTCGGAATTGGAATCATAATGGAATTAAAATTTTTACTAGTATTGCTAGAATTGAAATTTCGAGGACAAAATTTCTTTAAGGGGGGTAGAGCTGTGACACCCGTTATTCTCCTAACGGGTATTGAGGTAATTAAATTAATTTTAATGTATAAAAAAAATTGCTTCATTTAAATTTATTTTATAATATTTATTTTTATCTATTTTTAAGTTTTCTAAAATTCTCCTATATTTATTTAGTATGATTACTAAAAAGCCTTAGAACTTCTAATAAATCTCAAAAATGTCATATTGGCATTATGTGTGTTAAAGTCTTTAGATGAGACATAAGGATATCTTTTCCAACTACTCTTGACCCTCATTTTCTTTATTTCCTCCGTGACATGCTTCAACATGTCTCCTCTATAATTGTTTCTATCACTTCTCTTCAAAGACTTCATCTTTTCTTCCTTTCTCTTCCACGGTTCCCACACTCTTCTTCTCATTTCTTTGCTGAAGCAAAATACTTAGAGAACTTCTTCAAGGCAGCCATAAAAATCAGCCACCATCACCTCCATTTGAGCAAGAATTTCAGTCATACCGAAGTAAAGGAACCTGTTTTGAAGCCATTTCAAGCTTCCAACTAACCATAATCTGAGGTTAGAATCTTATGAACAAATTTAGTCTTTCATTTATAAATTTTCTTTTATACTAAAGGATTATTCAAATTTGCGTTCTTAAACCTAAGTATATGTTTGTTGCTATTTTGGAGCATATGTATGAAGTCTAAGTGTATATGCCCTAGACAGAAAATTTATATTGTTAAACTTTGTAATACCTCTAGGGGCAGTGGTTATTTCTTGAAATTCTAAGATTAAATTAAAATGAATTTTATGAATTGGTTTGCATATTTGAAAAGTAGCATCCTAGGCTTTCTAACGAGCTATCATAAACCTAAATCGGAGTTGTATTTTATTTTCTAAGAATTATTCAATTTTTGTATTGGAAACTAGTAAATCTGCCAGTTTGTTATGGTATACCAACTACTAACCTGAACCAAGAACCCATCTTTGCTCACCACCTAATTCTTTAATGTCTTGCAACCTTTCCAATATTATCCTAAGTGATTGATGAATCTTATTAGGGACTAAAACATATAGATTACTTGTTCACATTTTATATTGTGTTAAGACAAAAATTGTTTACTGTGGTATTCAAAAGAGATTTATATAAAAGCTTTAATGGCATACTAGTAAGATAGGTTTACACATGATTTATTTATGAATGTAGTTGTATGTTGTGCTTTAGTTTTAATTGTCCTTATGCACGCCTTAGGATCAAGGGAGTATGGAGCTAACGTTAACTGATTCCAGGATTAAAAGATTGTTGATAAGCTTGAAAGGTAGGGATTCTATTACTCATCTTTTGAGAGGTTTTTATAGAATTAAAATTGATTGTTTTGCCGCAATATATATATATCTATGTTGAACTGATATTATATGATTATCACATATGAAACTATGACATGGACTCGTCTTGTATTGTACGGCGAGGAACATAATGAATTGACACATGTTATAAATTGAGAAGCATGGTTAGGAAAACTAACTCTATTAATAATGATTCAATATAGAGAAATTGTGAGACATGAAGAGGGCGACGGTTACGTCCTTGGGCATGAATACCCTAAAAGGTAAAATAGGGGGAAGGCGATGACGCTTCCTTGGGTTGAAAGTCCCAGAACACACTGTACAGGAATCGATTTGGTGAGGACTCGGGGCTTGATGTCCCCTCACCGGAACACCCTTGGAATGTTTATAGGGTGATCAAGTGCGCCCATTTGGGTTTCGATGAGTTGAGTGATACTCAATTTAACATGGATACCTAGGAACAATGATGATTGGTAATATTTGTATAAATGTGTAATTATGACACTTGGTAATGATTATCTACGGTATCCATAAGATGTGATCATAATAAACCTCATAATCTGAAATATGATGTGACTTACTAACCATGCAGATTTTAATGTGGTAATGATAGAGGTGAGTAATGGCTTTCTCTACTGAGCATAGTGTTGCTCATTCCCTTATGTTTATATCTTTTCAGGACTCACTAAGTGTGAGGTGGCTACGAGAAATATAGTTGAGGACGTGATGTAGCTATATTACATTGGGACTGCTTCAATTGTTGAGAATGTTTTTCATGATAATGTAAGCATCAATTGTTACTTTCTGTGACTGTATTACAATGTGTTGAGGGATAAAATGATGATGACAACAGTTTATATTATTAAATTTAAGGTGCTACATTAAAACTGTGGTTTAATTGTCGTTTATATTTTTATTTTTGAGTTGAGAGTTTTCATTTAAGTCCCGGGCAAATTTTATTTTTAAGGTTTTACTTTTATTATTTATTTTTTATTTTATCTCATTAAAAACTGTTAACCCCCATATAGGGGCGTTACAGATCTACTATGGTCATGTTGACAACATTTAGGAACTTGACTATTTTAGACTTCAAGCAACTCTTTTTAAGTGCAAGTGGGACAAAAATAACTACATGAAGATTGATGTTGACGGCGTTACAGTAATAGGCTTTAAAAGATTGGGTTACAAGAATAATCCGTTCATCGTGACATCGTAAGATAAACAAGTCTTCTACACGAACGATCCTAAAGATTTGAAGTTGTCATTAGTCATGCCAATGAAGCCAAGCTCAGTTAGTGATGTTGATGAGGATAATGATGAAAGCAGTTATATTCCATCTTTTAGCAAAGGATTGCCATTGGTGGAGGACGTTGATGTCTTTGATGATAAAGATTTACACTTAGTCCGTTTGGATGTTGAATGGACTTGTGTTGATAACTCTAATAAAGGTGAAAGGAAAAATAATCATTTTTATGTTGTTGTATTTCTTTCGTTGATCTATTTAATAAGACATTTCATTCGTATTACATTATGCTGTATTTCATTCTCTTTGATGTTATAGTGCAAACTTTATTGTATTTTTATTTTGACATATCATACCAAGAAGAAAGAATAATGTGAAAGTTTATTGAAATTGCATGGTGTTTACTTTTTCCTTTAATTTATAGTTGTTTTAAATATTTTGTGTTATAATTATTTATTTTTTCAAGTATTGCATATAGTAAATGGTTGATATTTGTGAATTGTAAGGCCGCAAAATGGAATGATGGGATATTTGACCACTCGTGGAAAAAATGACCAAAACAACAGTTTTTTTTAATCCAGCACTTGACTTTAGAAGACAGTTCTTACTAAAATCGTCATCTAAAGTCAGATTAGACAACAGTTTTACATATAAAATGTCATCTAATGTCGGCGCTTTGTCCCCCGCGCTGGTTGATTTTATACTATTTATAACTGTCGTTTAAAGTGCATGGGATTTTACAATTCTAGATGAGATGACAGTTTCTATGACCATTGTCTAATCTTTAGACGATGGTTTTTGATCGTCGTATAATCCCCGCGTGTAGTAGTTGTTTTATCAAATTATTGGACGTGGTCTCTATGATCAAACGACAATAATATATCGGAAGTGATTATATATGTCAACATAAGCTGAACAAGTTATAAATAGTGAATCATGCAGAGGAAACCTGAAAGCACGCTTTGGATTCCATCAAGAAAGCTTGAAATAGCAACAATTGGCATCGTTGGTGCAACATACCTCACCACTTCTTTCTCATTGCTGTAGATTTATAAGTCCCTTAACGATGACTAAGACTAAGACAATGTGCGCTGCTAAACGAGCAGTTTGTGGGTGGCCAGCCCCAAGTTCGTTCGATACTCTTATGCTATGCATAAGAAAATGAAAATACAAATCGCAAGAAAGTTAAAGAGTTTACTAGTGCAAGGTCAAAGAGAGATAACTGATGCATAATTTATCATTCAATAGTGTGTTTCATTATTCACACCCAAACGTTGATTCTTTAACAAATTAACTACGAAAGTTAGCAAGCCAGCTTTGGGGGAACATAAAAGTATATATAATACATGTACCTTACAGCAGCGCTGTGCCCAAAAGTAATCATCCAGAGCACTCCAAATGTGTTCAGGCTGGGAAAGGGGGAAAAATGTATTTGTAAACATGAAAAAGGAAAAAAAAAAAAAAAAAGGTAACACGAACAGTTATATATGTAGACCAGGTATACCTGTAAATATATATAGGTTACGAACTTAATTTGTGGTACTCTTATTGCTGCATTGGGAAGTCCAAAGCACCAACTAAAGTCATTTATCAGTATATTGTACTTTCTAAAGAGCTTAATAGTACTTTAGCAACATTAGGCTAAATGTTGAGCGTTACTTTTATATCTAAGTATCTTAATTGCTAATGTCATAATATAACGAGAAATGTATTGGTTGTGGACTGCAACCTACGTACCAAATAGAAAGTGCAGAAGTCTCTAATTTCGGATTTGGGAGAAGACCAGAGAGAAGAACCACGAGTTCAAATGACCACACTTTAAAGCTATTGCATCATTGGCAAATAATTAGTAATTCAACTGCAATATTTAGAAGCTCCACAACATCTATTTTGACAGAATGATTGTTTGAACAAACATATAGACTAATCTTCTTAGAGTCAAGTTTAGATTACCAGAGCATAACAGCCGACGGAATAGAAAGCTTGAGAAATGAATATATTTTGCGTAGACCATCATTGGAAAGCCCGGTCCGAGTCTATGTACAAGAAGAAGAGGACTTGACATAGAGTGATATCCACAAGACATTTATCCAGCAAGAGATTGAGTTTGCGAGAGCAGCTCCTCTATTTCCGAGTTTGGCTTTGAAGACCAAAAGCCAACACAGCAGGATGTGAAACAAATTAAGCCACAATTCCAGAGCACACTACCATGGGAAAAACGATATTCTGAGGTAGGCATTGAAGAAGACCGTATGCGAAAATGCTCGGGATCATGAAGAGTGCATATCGTCCTGCTTCTGATATAGCATGATCTGGGTGCATAGCAACTAAAATTGGTTTTGTGTTTGCCCAAATGATGGCGAGGAAGATACTAACAACTGAGAGAACCACCATCGCTCCCTGTGTGTGAACACCTATAACATGTGGTGTTGTTCGGCTCCGAATGATTGGCCACATAAAGTATCCAATGCCCTTGCCAATCCCATCTAATAGAATGAAATTGTTTTCACCCCATATTTACTAAAGAAGAAAATAAAAGAGAAAAGAACACAGAATTTAACATGATGCAGTAATAAGTCTACATTTATGAACAAGTAATTAATTAATTAATTAAGAGAGAGAATTCACTGTAAAAGAGCACTAGCTATAGATGAAGTCAATGTATACATTGACAAATTACAATTACAAAAGTGTAAAAGTCAATTACCAAAAACTAAATCAAAAAGTTTTTTTAATATGAAAATAAATTACAATTACTTTATTAATTTGTGGTTGTAGGCATAGCCTAAAGATAAAATCACACATGATTTTATCTAAAGGTGAAGAGTTTGAATCTTCATTCTCCAAGTTCAAAATAATAATAATAAAGTGATCAATTTTTGTGGTATGCAGGAGACCAGTCATCGCAAGCAGGATATATTTGTTCATTATGCTGTTAGAAAGGCTTCCGCCAGATTTTTTTTTTTTTTTTCATGGCCAAGGATGTAAAAATCGAGCAAGATTTAACGCATATTTCTTTGGATTTTGGATTAGATCACATGCAGTCTTTTTCCTCTGCAGAGTTTTCTCATTGTTTATTTATTTATTTATTTGTTTGTTTGTTTATTTTTGAATATATAGGTAGGAAGATTCAAACTTTTTATCTTTAGATAGAGTTGGTATGGTTTTTATCGTTAAACTATGTGTACAATTATATTTTTTATTTTTATTTTTTATGACGAGGTATTTTTTTTATTTCTTGATTAAGAAAGTAGATTATTTTTATTCCACATGTTTTCAGTTTCCATTTATGTCGGGTTGTTTCTTGGTTGTATTTTTTCTATTTTCTTGTTTTATTAGAATTTGTGGTTTGATTTTGCTTTCACTATTTTTTATCCTTTCTTTTTCTTAATGAATCAACGTGGTGGTTGTGACAAAATATTGTTTAGTAGGTGTCCGCCTAATTTTGATCTGTTCTAAGCTTCTCTGTTGCATGTTTTAATCTCGTTTGGACTGTTACATAGCTAGTCGAGAGAGGGTTGAATTACAATGATTTTATCCAAAAAGAAAAGGTTGATCAAAATTGTTAAAAACTTGACACATCTCAAATCTCAATAGTAGAAGTTAAAAAAAATGAAAAGTTATGACAAGCTCAAGGGAATTTTAATTACGTCATTTTAAATATTGCCAAATTTTGAATGAAAGGGGATAATTTTTGGCCAGAGATCAACAATGTGAACATATATCATAAATATGCCAACCATGTGAACACAAGTCCAATGCCAACAGCTGTCAATGATGGAAACTTGCGAATGTTCTTGGCATACTTTACTATAGTAAAATATGCAACAATACCGTCAAGTCCAATGCCAACAGCCGCCGATAAATGGGCTTTTTCTTGTTAATTTATTAATAAATAAAAAGTCTTGATTTAAAAAAAATCACATTTTAAACTCCAAACAAATTCTCGCGTTTTTAATAAAGCTATTGAAATAGACTGAAATTCAACTTCTTCACAAGGAGCTTTTAACTGCTAAGCTTTCATCCAAACAGAAACGCCATTAACAGCTGTATACATAAATAAATAAACTAGATTGGCATCTACTGACAGCCTTATTCCACTGCACCCCAAGTAAATACCTCTAAATCCTGCTTTTCAACAAGTAAGCGAAGTTGTGCAAACAGGTGCATAATATCTCAAAAATTGAAAAGAAAACAAAGGGTCACGAATTAACGTATGAAAATTCAAACATGTATTTTTACACGCATTCACACACACATGTACACATGCTATCACATGTTAAAGAAAAAACATTTTTAATGCTTCAATGTCCGAAGGAAAAATATAATAATAGGAAATCTCTTTCTCACCAAGAAGTTAAAACCCGTGACTGACGCGAAGGATGTGGCCATTGATGCACCAGATAAAGCTAACTCACCAAGATGACCTGCAAACATCACTGATATCGCCTGCAACGAGTACTGCAACAGTCCTACCGAAAACAAAGGGCCTGCCAACCATCGCTGTTTGCTCACTTCTTTTGCAAATTCCTTTTTCCAAATCCCCATATTCTCACAGAGACCTACGCATCAACAATTATGTAGTTGCTATAACCTTTATTTTGTTGTCTATTTTGTTATAAAAGAAGCAGACCAATCATACCAATGTACCTTGATTTTCTTCTGATCATCACTCTAATATACGCACAAATATAAACTATGCATTAATTAATTTTCATCAATATCAAACCTGTTGAAATAGGTTGGCTACTACTGCAGACTTGTAATATAAACTGGTAATTTTGAAATTTCCTCCATAAAGTCGGTAGCGTTTCTTTATATAAAAACATGTGGAGGATTACAATTTTTTGTTCACATTTACATTATACAGAGTTGCATGCCGTTGTACGATGTTGGCGTTGGCTGTAAGCGCTGATCTCTTTCGGTCCAAGTCAAGCATTTCTGATCGCCTGCATGTTGTGTTTCTTTGGAAGATATTCTCTTTTGTGCTTTTGTGCGGGAAAAGCTCTAACGTCCCTTCGTTAAATTTATGCTAACATATGTTTCTCTGACTGACTTCGGAAATTTAAATAAATCTTTTCGCAAAACAAATTAGGATTTTCTATTAGAATCTTGTGACTTGTAGCTTTTCCATTAGTGATCTAAAAGTCCCTTAACGTTTGTATAAACTACGCCCTAATAAGGTTAATAAAATAGCTGCGATGAGCTTGTTTCTTTTTGGGCTCCGAGAGGTTGTAGCTTATTTGCTTTGCACAATTTTTTTATGTGTCTGTGGGAGGTTGGTAAGGTTTAGGATGCATGAAAGAATGAGAAAAGTGATGGTCAAAATTGGAAATTAAGAGTACGTTGATTGCTCTTTTTTTTAATTTGTAGAATCTCGTGTATATAAGGTCATAATTAATATGTTTGGTAGCGAATTAAATAAGGACACAAGGTAAACACAATTACGTTTTATTGTTATACAGTATGGAACGGTTTCCTAACGTATAAGCCTAGCGGATTGCTTGATATAATGTTTGGTGACTTATTCAATTTGTGTTAGGCTAATTACATATCTTACTCAAATTACAGTGACACCCTCTGAACCAAAACTAATCACACTAATAACTCTAGAGTTTATATGTGAAATTTTTGTTTAAAATGACCAAAATATCTCATTTAATCTAAACCATTCCTTTTCAATATTAAATCTCCCACACACCCCCCCCCCCCAAAAAAAAAAAAAAAAACCCAACGTTCACAACCTCCCTCCCTTCACTCTGCCCATTGCAGTCATCGCCACAGTCGCCGTTGAGGTCCCACCCTTACGACTCCATCCCCCCCCCCCACCCCACGGGTTATCCCTCACTCGATTTGCCATAACTATCGGGCCGTCCTATGGTCAAGCTGTTGAGCCCCTACCACCGTCTCCACCTTTTTTTGCCATCGCACGTCACTTGCCGCCGTCTCCACCAACAAAGGTACTTTTTATTTTTTCCTTTTTTTTGTGTTTTCCCATTTTTTTAGTTTTCCCTTTTTTTAGGTAAATTTTTAGTGTAAAACTTTGAATTTGATGTGTGAATGGATATTTAGTGTAATTTGTGAAATTTTATGTGTGAAATTTGTTGACTTACTTAGTGTGATTTGTAAATTTGTAAATTTTCATCTTATTAGTTTTCATTTTTGTTGAATTAACTAATGTGTGAAATTAGTTAGTTTAATTTGTGAAAATTGTTAATGTAAATTTTGTTGGAATTAACAAATTTTTAAAAATTGTTAGTGTAAATTTTGTTGGAATAGTGTAAATTAGTTAATTCTGGACTTTTATTGTAACGCCTCTTTACGAGTGTCATAGGAGACGTTGCTTTTATCTTTAAACTTAGAGAAATATCTTAGAAACTACATCCATTACACATGCAAATTTTTTTTGACAAAACTACTTACTGGATTTAACTTTTCCTTCTCGATTAGCCGAACGGAACTCCTAAGGCATCGGCTAATCAACCACCTATAGAAAAGTTTACAAAAAAACAAATATTTAGCAAATATAAACTCACACGTATACTGCAAGCACCCTTAACTTCTAATTAAACAGCTAATTAGGACTAATTACAAAGAAATGAACTATATAGCGCATTCTTTAATAAATAACCTAATAAACCAAAATCTAAAATACAGATTACATTCAATAAAACATAAGTCTAAAAGAACATATCACAAATAGAACTGAGTCTCAAACAAATAAAAATGCGAAACATAATATATTAAATTTTGTTTGAGTTTAAATTCTTTTCATGACATGACTCCATTTCCAATCTAACACTCCTTGCACACATGCCCATCCTTGTCCTTCATCCTAGTCAACTTGTATCTTATCCTCATCTGCAACATGATATAAACAAAGCACAATCTTAGTAAGTACACATTCCTATCTCATAACGTACAACATTTCATAAAAATCATCACATAACATAGTAATCATAATCATAGTAGTGCACAAGGCACATGTCTATATAGAACATATATTTCCATGTAAACTTTCTTATTAAAACATTATTTATTTTATATTCATAAATATAATTGTACGAGAGGAGTGAGGTAACAAATCCCAAACCAAACGTACAAGTCCATCTTGCTCGACAATCTACTTAGTAAGACAAACATAAACATAGAGTGTGTAATGCTTAATTAAGTGATACATATATATAGATATATCTTCAACATACCTCGTCATTGAAACATCTGTTAAAACTTCTTGTTGCAACAAGAGTTTTCATGAGAAGACATTATGTAAAAACTGTTGGAAACAAAGTGCGCAGCAGAATTTAAAAAAAAAATTTCCATCAAAGTAATTTCCAAAACACAAGTTTGACATGTTATATGTATAAATTAAACAGATCTTACTAACCTCAGTGTGTCGAAGAACCTCCGTAATCTGTGTAGAGAAGTAACGTTCCAGAAGAGCCTCAACCAACTGGTCTTCTTTGCTATTCTCTATCCACAACCGGAGTGAGTGTGGGCTCACACGTACAGCTCTTCCACCGGTGACTCTCCTTTCAACCAATAGAGAGAACCCAAAGCTAGTGCTCGTGATTTGTGAACAAAAGCTCTCAGGGAGTTTTCAGATGCTCACTAGAAGAGTATCACTCATAATCTCTCAAATTGATCTGAGTAAATCATCAATCTCACTCCCTTTTTATACCTATTGGTCCAGGGGTCAGTACATATCAGATTAGGTCTCAAAAACTCGAAACAGAATCAAGCTTAGATCAATATCTGATAAGATCCGTGTGAAAACGCGTAATCTTATCTCCTGCTGATCGGCAGGCCGAACATTCTGATCGGCCGACCGAACAGGCCAGTTTGGCAGGCCGAACACGTCATCCGGCAGGCCAAACTCCCGAGAAAAAATCTCTGCAAATCTTTTATTTTCCACCCGAGATTCTAAAGGATAAAGTCTCAGTTTTGATTCAAATAACCCAATAGAGAAGTTATCTGATCAAAACAAACTTTATCAAGATAATCTCTAAGAAAATAAATCAATTCACAATAATTCTACAAGTTTATCTTGTTCTAATTTTGTCCAAAATTAAAACAACCGATAAACAAACAAAAATTATCTGATCCAATAATTCAACAAGTTTATCTTGAACTAATTTCTTACAAAATTAATTCAACCGATAAACAGACATGAATTATTTGATTCTTACAAATTTTAAACCAATATGATAAATCCGACATAAGTCACCAATTATTGGAAAAGCATGCCGTGTCGTTACAGGACTTTGTGAGCTAGCAAAGGGGACCAAAATGGACCTATAAAGTTCAAGCTCATGATAATTATGAAACTCAATATCCTAGATATACATTTCATAATTATCAACTCCAACGCTACTCCACTAAAACCTTGGAGCTGCACTCTCGAACTTTATAGAATTACGAAGCTCGTGTAGCTAAGTCTCCATGACATATTATAGTGTATCGTATCCCCATATGATCATCCATAGTCGGCTTAAGGACAAGTTCTGTCTTACCTTCCTGATTATTTTTATCTTACGTTCCATTGTCTCACTGTTAGAAAACTTACCATCCAAAGATAGTATACCATTCGGTTACACCTATGTATCCAAATGGTTGAGCACTCCAGTTTTTCCAATTGCAGGACAACGCATATAAGAGGATATCATTACTCCTAAAGAGGAGCTATTGATTCCATATCTATGAATAACAAGTCTACGCTATCAAGAGTCATGCCTACAACGTACCGGCATGCATACCACTATAGAGATGTGGGAGTCACCCATTGGTACATCAAAAGACACAAGACGAGACAACGGGCCCACTATTTATCTTAGGATTAAGATACAATACAAATGACTGTCTAAAGTGAATCGATTTGCCAAGACAGAATTATTAATCCAAATCAATTCACTTTATGTCCCGATCCAACACATCGTCACCTATGACAACGTGCCAATGTTTCTATTCATGGAGTCCAACTCTGATGGTCAAGACAAACCATCTCCCAAAAGGGATATAGACAACATAACAATCTTTACATGAATAAAGCGCCCAACTTTATTCCCTCGATTGCGGATCATATGTTTTAGACCGTCGCCTTAAGAATCGTGTCTACTGCATAATCATCCCATCATATGCTCAATTCTTAAGGTTTAGACTGACAGTCTCAGACTACTGTTTGCTTATCATACATTCAACAAATATGAACATAAAGAGGACAAGATTTGGTATATATAAATGAATAAATTCTTTATTGATAAAAATGTCTCCAAAAACGTATTACATTTTTACTCCTTAGGGCATACATGTCTAACAATCTCCCACTTGCACTAAGTGAGTAAATACAACAAATTTTGCATCCCCATAGCTTCCATATGCCTCTCGAAGACTCTCCCAGTAAGTGTCTTCGTAAATGGATCAGCTAAATTATCCTCTGACACGATCTTGCGCACCGTGACTTGCCCGCCCTCAACGAAGTCCTTTATCACATGATACTTCCGATCAATATGCTTACTCTTCTTGTGAAATCTTGGTTCCTTAGCATTAGCTACTGCCGCACTGTTATCACAGTACAATGATACTGCTTTATCCATACCAGGAACTACCTCAAGATCCCCAAGGAACTTGCGGAGCCATACTGCTTCTTTCAAAGCATCACTAGCCGCCACATACTCGGCCTCCATCGTTGAATCTGAAGTGCAATCTTGCTTCGCACTTCTCCAACTATGGCACCGCCACCAAGAGTAAACACAAACCCAGAAGTCGATTTCCTAGAATCTAGACAGGATTGAAAATCTGAATCAGTGTATCCTAGAGGAGTCAAGTCCTCACCCGAATACACAAGCATATACCCTCGAGTCCTTCTCAGGTACTTGAAAATATGCTTTACTGCAACCCAATGGTTCGGTCCTGGATCCGCCTGAAATCGACTTACAATCCCGACCGCATAGCTAATATCCGGTCGTGTGCAAAGCATGGCATACATGAGACTACCCACTGCTGAAGCATAAGGCACCTTCTTCATGTATTCTCTTTCTTCATAAGACTTTGGAGAGTCTTTCTTAGAAAGAGTAATTCCAGACCTAGATGGTTGCCCACCTTTCTTGGAATCCTGCATTGCAAACCTCCTGAGAATTTTATCTACGTAGCCGGCCTGAGACAAAGCTATCATTTTGTTCTTCCTATCCCGAAAGATCTGGATACTGAGAACAAAATTAGCCTTACCTAAGTCCTTCATGTCAAACTGCTTAGTCAACCATAATTTGATCGATGACAACGCCCCAACGTCATTGCCAATTAGAAGAATGTCATCTATATAGAGCAGTAGAAAAACCACCTTCCCATCCTTAATGTGTTTGTAAATACATGGTTCATCCACATTTTGTGAGAACCCATAAGTCTTGATCACTTGATCAAATCTTATGTTCCAAGAGCGAGATGCCTGCTTAAGTCCATAAATAGACTTTAGCAGCTTACAAACCTTACCCTCTTGATCCGCGACCTTGAACCCGTCTGGTTGTTCCATATAAATGGACTCATCAAGATAGCCATTCAGAAAAGTCGTCTTGACATCCATCTGTCAAATCTCATAGTCGAGAGCGGCAGCTATGGATAAGAGAATCCAGATGGGCTTAAGCATGGCTACAGGCGAAAAGGTTTCCTCATAATCGATTCCTTCCTTTTGCGTATAACCCTTAGCTACCAGTTTAGCCTTAAAGGTTTTGTCTTTTCCATCCACTCCTCTTTTCCTTTTGTAGATCCACTTACACCCTATGGGTTTTACCCCTTCGGGAAGATCCATAAGCTCCCAGACCCGATTAGTCTCCATAGACTTCATCTCTATGTTCATGGCCTCTGTCCAGAGTCTTGAATCAACATCCTCCATGGCTTCTGCGTAAGTATAAGGATCCCTGTCATGTTCATCTGGTTTAGCCAAGAAGACCTCCCCATTGAACATATACCTCTCAGGTTGACGCCCGATCCTCCCACAACGCCGAAGCCCCTGAGGTTGTTGTTCAGGTTTGTTTGGTTTTTCTGCACAGATCTGAATGGTTTCGTTCGGAACCTCCGGAGTGAAGGAATCACCCCTTAACTCCTCAAGCACCACTTTACTTCGAGGTTTAAAGTCATCCATGTAACTCTCCTCATAAAAATAACCCCCTTTAGTCCCTTTTGGATATCCTACAAACACGCAAACTTTCGAACGTGCTTCCAATTTATTCAGATCATTAAACAGGACATGAGCTGGATATCCCCATATGCGAAAATGGTTTAAGGATTTCTTCCATCTTGTCCAAAACTCGTGAGGAGTTTTAGCGACCGATTTTGAAGGCACATTGTTCAAAAGATAACATGCGGTTTGTAGTGCATATCCCCAAAAGGATAAAGGCAATGATGAATAACTCATCATGGACCGAATCATGTCCAACAAAGTCCTATTCCTTCTCTCCGCTACGCCATTCTACTGCGGAGTGCCCAGCGCAATCAAATGGGATAAAATCCCATTCTCTAACAAGTGTCCCAAGAACTCATCAGAAAGGTATTCCCCACCTCGATTAGATTGAAGTGCCTTTATGGGTCTACCCAATTGCTTTTCCACTTCAGCCTGAAACTCCCTAAACTTATCATAAGTTTCGCTTTTGTGGTGGATTAGGTACACATACCCATATCTTGAGTAATCGTCAATAAAAGTGACGAAGTACTCATACCCTCCTCGCGCCCGGATGTTCATCGGTCCGCAATCATCATTATGCACAAGTTCTGGAACCCCTTCGACCCTATTGCCCTTAGACCCATATGGTCTTTTGGTCATTTTACCCTCTAAACAAGATTCACATTGAGGCATAGATTCCACCTTTAAGTGACTTAAAGGTCCATCCCTTACCAACCTTTGAATCCTATTCAGGTTAATATGACCAAGGCGCAAATACCAAAGATAAGTCTTATTAGAGTGAGAAGTTTTAAGTCTTTTTGAGTGATTATTATTTATCTCAGCATTAAGCAATAAGTCCATCTTAGGTTTGATAAAATATAGATTATTTTGCATCCATCTAGAACAGATAAAAGATTTATTTTTATGAATCACCACTTTTTCATGAAAAGATACCACGTGGGAGTCTTTAAATAAAGAAGATACAGAAATTAAATTCCTTTTAAATTTAGGAACATAAAAACAATCTCGCAAAATTAAATTCCTATAATTATCAAAATAAAGATGGACATCTCCCACTGCTTTCGCTGAGACCAAGGATCCATTGCCCATCCGAAGCGTTAAGGCTTCACGAAGTAGACTTCTCGCTTCTTTGAATCCCTGCAGAGAAACACAAACATGATTAGTTGCACCAGAATCTGTGACCCAGATGTCACTGGATTCCTCAACCAAACAAGTTTCTAAATATAGAAGATCACACCTACCTCCCTTGGAAAGGAAGTCCTTGCAATACTTCATTATATGCCCGACCTTACCACAGAAGAAGCACTTAAGCTTCTTTGGGTTCTTCTTCTTCTTCTTCTTGCTCTTGGTAGCAGGAGGAATAGAAGACTTCCCACTCTTGGCCCGTTGCTTCTTTCCATTCCCAGAGTTAGGATTGGAACCAGAAGCAGCTACCATATTGGCCTCACCACCAGCAGGAGACTCCTTGATCAACAGTTCAAACTCCTGTAACTGTTTCATCATGTCTGTCAAGGTCATATCCTGTCTATTGCTTAAATTAAAAGTAGCTCTAAATGGAATAAATTCCTTAGACAGAGTCTCAAAGACCATAGTTATCTGAGTTTCAGCATCGATGTCGGCTCCATTGGTTTGTGCCTCAGTGAGGTAACCCATGACCAACATCATGTGCTCCTTTACAGATGTCCCCGGTCTCTGTCTACAGTTTAAGAGTTTTCGAAGCGCCCCTTGCCACTTTGTTATGGCCTGGCCTCCCAACATGTCCTCAAGATTATCCAAGATCTGCTTCGCAGTCTCATAATCCTGATGTTGAGCCTGTAGCACGTTGCCATAACATAGCAGCGGGCCTGATCATTAGCATCTTTCTAGCGGTCGTACGCTTGGAATTGCTCATTACTTGAGTCTCCCGTAGGCTTGGGAGGACAAGGAGTTGTCAGAACATATTTCAGTTTCTCAAAGGAAAGGACGATGTCCAGGTTCCGTTTCCAATCGTTATAGTTCTCACCGGTTAATTGCTTTTTGTCAAGTATCGATGATAAAGCATTTTTAGACATTTTCAATCTACAATAAAGAATCATATACCAAACATAAGCAAACATATATAATAATTTAGTAAGATAACACAATCATGTAAAATCATACAAATATGTTTTTGTGTCAAAACCTTGAAAATATCACAACCTTACAATGATAATTCCCAACTCAGAATTCAACAAGCTCCTAGGGGAGACATGCCAAATTCAATCAGGAACACGGATCCCCTCCTGATTAATATATGCCATCCAGGACCCGTATGATCCAGCATAGACTAATAATCGTTTCTTTGGCCATTAATTTTATTAACAGAGCTCCTAGGGGAGGTTAATAATAAAATTAACGTGAGTGTATAACCACCGTTTCATTATTTTATCCATGATTTATAATCACCACCTAGGGGTATGCAACCATAAATCATACTCAAATACCTTATCCTTTTAGAGATCCAATCTGGTACATGATAGAAATCCCTTCCTAAGGGTCGAGACCACCATGTTCTTCCTATGGACCAACGATGGAGGCCTTAGGTTCTCTCTTCGAAAACCTTCTCCCACTCAATCTTTTGAAGTCAAGGTTTTATTTTAAAATTATGCATGAACAATTTTAATATGAGCGGCACTCCCTATCCTATATGACATGTTATCAATATACATGGTAAATCATATTATAATTTAGACAAGCAAAGCAATCAAGCAAAGCTACAAGCAAAATAATAATAACCGTAATATTACGGTTCCACCCTAGAGAATAGAAAACTAAGATTACAAGAGAATAATCGAGACATTTATCGATTCTTCATCCTTGAATCCTCAAGCTGTATCATTCTTCATGTGATATCCATCTTCAAGTCTTCAATCCCGTATAAATCGAATACTTCATATTTTCGGTCATATCCAGATTTAATGTTTCTCAGAATTGTCCCAAAAATAAAATTAAAACTGCACCGAAAAAATGCACCTTTTCTAGACACCCGGCAGCTCTCGGCCTGTCGATCCATGCAGGTTCGGCCTGCCGGTAGAGCACCAAATTTTCTGCCCCACTGTCGGCCTGCCGGACCACACGTCTGGCCTGCCGATCTGTGACCTTCGGCCTGCTGAACTGTGAGGTTCGGCATGCCGACCGAGCAGAAAACCCTCAATCCAGAAAATAAAATTTTAATGCAATTCATCAATTTTATTTTCAACAATTTAAAAACATAAAATTAGAGACTCAGGAAATACCTGGAGGCACCATCATCAATCTTTAAGATCCGACTTCTCGTTCTGTCTTCTGCGAGTAATTATTTAATTACCAAAATTCCTACAAATTAAAAATTAAATAACAATTCCTAGACGGAGATGATAGTCCGCCATCTAATTACATGAAAAACCTAGATACACATTCTAACCTCTAAGGAACCATAACCGGTATTAATTAATTAATAAATAATTAAACAATGATTTAATCAACCATAATTAATTAATAAACAATCACCACATAATCCATGACAACATATATATTATATAGAAACCTAGAGTGCCATCTCTCTATAAAATTAAATTCAAGCATAGGAGAGATTAAGATCACAAAATTTATGCATTTATCATGATCACAAACTTACAAATTTATGTAAAAACCTCGCTCTGATACCAATTATTGAAAACAAAGTGCGCAGCGGAATTTAAAAAAAAAAAATTTCCCATCAGAGTAATTTTCAAAACACAAGTTTGACATGTTATATGTATAAATTAAACAGATCTTACTAACCTCAGTGTGCCGAAGAACCTCCGTAACCTGTGTATAGAAGTAACGTTCCAGAAGAGCCTCAACCAACTGGTCTTCTTTGCTATTCTCTATCTACAACCGGAGTGAGTGTGGGCTCACACGTACAGCTCTTCCACCGGTGACTCTCCTTTCAACCAATAGAGAGAACCCAAAGCTAGTGCTCATGATTTGGGAACAAAAGCTCTCAAGGAGTTTTCAGATGCTCACTAGAAGAGTATCACTCTTAATCTCTCAAATTGATTTGAGTAAATCATCAATCTCACTCCCTTTTCATACCTATTGGTCCAGGGGTCAGTCCATATCAGATTAGGTCTCAAAAACTCGAAATAGAATCAAGTTTGGATCAATATCTAATAAGATCTGCGTGAAAACGCGTAATCTTATCTCCCGCTGATCGGCAGGCCGAACATTCTGATCGACAGGCAGAACAGGCCAGTTTGGCAGGCCGAACTTCCGAGAAAAAATCTCCGTGAATATTTTATTTTCCACCCGAGATTCTAAAGGATAAAGTCTCAGTTTTGATTCAAATTACCGAATAGAGAAGTTATCTGATCAAAACAAACTTTATCAAGATAATCTCTAAGAAAATAAATCAATTCACAATAATTCTACAAGTTTATCTTGTTCTAATTTTATCCAAAATTGAAACAACCAATAAACAGACAAGAATTATCTGATCCAATAATTCAACAAGTTTATCTTGAACTAATTTCTTACAAAATTAATTCAACCAATAAACAGACAAGAATTATTTGATTCTTACAAATTTTAAACCAATCCGATAAATCCGGCATAAGTCACCAATTATTGGAAAAGCATGCCGTGTTGTTACAGGACTTTGTGAGCTAGCAAAGGGGACCAAAATGGACCTATAAAGTTCAAGCTCATGATAATCATGAAACCCAATATCCCAGATATATATTTCACAATTATCAACTCCAACGCTACTCCACTAAAACCTTGGAGGTACACTCTCGAACTTTATAGAATTACGAAGCTCGTGTAGCTAAGTCTCCATGACATATCATAGTGTATCGTATCCCCATATGATCATCCATAATCGGCTTAAGGGCAAGTTCTGTCTTATTTTGCCGATTATTTTTATCTTACGTTCCATTGTCTCACCATTAGAAAACTTACCATCCAAAGATAGTATACCATTCGGTTACACCTATGTATCCAAATGGTTGAGCGCTCCAGTTTTTCCAATTACAGGACAACGCATATAAGAGGATATCATTATTCCTAACAATCTTTACATAAATAAAGCGCCCAACTTTATTCCCTGGATTGTGGATCATATGTTTTAGACCGTCACCTTAAGAATCGTGTCTTCCGCATAATCAGTCCATCGTATGCCCAATTCTTAAGGTTTAGACTGACAGTCTCAGACTACTGTTTGTTTATCATACATTCAAAAATATAAACGTAAAGAGGACAAGATTTGGTATATATAAATAAATAAATTCTTTATTGATGAAAATGTCTCCAAAAACGTATTACATTTTTACTCCTTAGGGCATACATGTCTAACAAAAACAAACTTAAAAATTATTATAAAACATATTTCAAAACTTTTTCGTAAACTTTTATCATGTTGCAGGTGAGAATATACTTAATTGACTTGCTTGCTTGCTAAACCTTAAATTGGGTGACGTTACTGTGGTTCTCAGCATGCTCGCCTTCTAGAGTGTTCATCTTAATCACTCATATAATACATGAAATTAATATTTATCTTCATGATATCATTTAATAGCATATTATATCATCATACATCATTTTTAATGAAAGAAGGCACTTTTGAGTTATAAACATGCATTTAGAGTCAAGAAACATAAAGACTTTAAATTTGACCTTTAATCACTTATAGAAATTAATCTCAACTTATACGCATGACTAAAGTGTAAGAATTATTCCATAACATAGCTAACATATATAAACATCACTCAAATTTTCTTCTCTTGAAAATATTAATCCCAAATACCTTTTTCCAATCTTTCAAAACATTCTAGTAAATCGGACAGTCATAAAAATCGACTGACCTTTAAGGATTCATAACTCTATATTTTTCAATTCACATTCAATTAGAGCATAAAAATTTGTTGGAATAAAGTTAACACATATATATCACTTTAGATTTTTTTAGCCATAAAAATTTTGTTTGATAATTTAATAAATCACATAATTAATACTACAAAATTTGCCAGCAAAGCTTGGACAATGAATAGTCCTAATTAAAAATTATGTATTAAATTATTTATATCATAAAATAATTTATACAAATCATTAAACATAATAGACATATGAAATCATAACATATCCAAAATTAAGCTCCAAATAAATTTAGAGTAATTCAAAACATACATTTGTATTTAGTGTTAATATTAATAGCAGACATGCCAAACAGCGAACACGTTTCATTTAAACATTTTTATAAAATCAAATATACATGATATGCTTTTGAAATTTTTATGTAAAATGCTTAACATATAAATAAAAGCTAGAAAATAATAAATCATGTAAAACATGTTTAAAAATATGATTTATCATTTCACGAATTGAATAAAGCGTATCAGCTAGAATTTATAACCACTAAGTATTTAGCAATCAACGAATTTTATCTCAAAATATATTAAGGTTATGAAGCTAAAAATTTACAGACATTTAGTTAACATATCAATAATGACTTATAATTTTCTATAGAATTAAATGATGCATTTTGTCCAATACAACGAACTCTGAAAAACACAAATACATATTTGCTAACAAATAAAATTTTGTGAGCAGTGTTTGATTGAAAGCTCATAACCCTAAATATATTTTAAACAAAAATTTATAAAAAATCCTAGACATTTTTAACATATATATACACATCATATCCAAAAATCTTAGCAAGATAAAATCATTTTGTTTTAAAACATTACCAGCAACCATACCGACTAAACAAAAACCCTAAAATTCTCATATCATACTCTAATAACAAAGCCTTATTTTCATGAAATTTCATGATATCATATGAACATAAATGCTTTCAACTATAAAATAACATTATTATAATCAAAGTAATGAACAACATAATATATATCATAACATGCGTACACATTCACAACATAAAAGAACAATTTTATTACAAAGTTTGTCACAAAATAATATATATCAATCATAAAAATTCAAAACCATGAAAATCATTATACCATACCTTAAATTCTTATGTTTTCTTCAACAAATACGAAGACTTGTACACAAAATCTCGAAAAAGAATTCTTTCTACTTTGGCTTGAAAGAAAATAAGAGTAGTGAATTCTTGACTTTAAGAATTAGAGGGATGATGGAGGCTTTCTTGGAGAGATTTTTTAGAGGGTAAGGGAGAGAATTTTCTTTGGCTAGAAATTAAAAGAATGAAGACTTACATGGCTTAAAGGTATATTTATAAGTTTATGAGAGAGAAGATATCAGATGAGGATGTTAGACATGTATGCCCTAAGGAGTTAAAATGAAATATGTTTTTGGAGACATTTTATCAATAAAGAATTTATTTATTATTTATATACCAAATCTTGTCCTCTTTACGTTCTTATTTGTTGAATGTATGATAAGCAAACAAAAGTTTGAGATTGTTGGCCTAAATCTTTAAGAATTGGGCATATGATGGATAGATTATTTGGATAACACGATTCTTAAGGTGATGGTATAAATCATAAGGTCTACAATCGAGAGAATAAAGTTGGGTGCTTTATTCATGCAAAGATTGTTATATTGTCTATATCCCTAATAGGAGATGGTTTGTATTGGCTATCGGAGGAGGACTCCATGAATAGAAACATTTGTGCATTGTCATGGGTGACGATGCATTTGATCAAGACATAAAGTGAATTAATTTGGATTCATAATTCTGTCTCGATAAATCAATTCACGTTAGACAGTCATTTGTATTGTATCTTAATCTTGAGATAAATTGTGGGCCCGTTGTCTTGACTTATGCTTTAGATGTACTAAAGGGTGACATCCACATTTTATGTTGGTACGAATGCTGGTACGTTGGAGGCATGACTCTTGATAGTGTAGACTGGTTATTCATAGATATGGAATCCATAGTGTTGGAAACAAAGTGCGCAACAGAATTTTAAAAATTTTTCATCAGAGTAATTTCCAAAACACAAGTTTGACATGTTATATGTATAAACTAGACAGATCTTACTAACCTCAGTGTGCCGAAGAACCTCCACAACCTGTGTAGAGAAGTAACATTCTAGAAGAGCCTCAACCAACTGGTCTTCTTTGCTATTCTCTATCCACAACCAGAGTGAGTGTGGGCTCACACGTATAGCTCTTCCACCGGTGACTCTCCTTCCAACCAATAGAGAGAACCCAAAGTTAGTGCTCCTGATTTGTGAACAAAAGCTCTCAGGGAGTTTTCAGATGCTCACTAGAAGAGTATCACTTTTAATCTCTCAAATTGATCTCTATTAATCTGAATAAATCATGTGACTCACTCCCTTTATATATCTATTGGTCCTGGGGTCAGTCCATATCAGATTAGGTCTCAAAAACTTGAAACAGAATCAAGTTCGGATCAATATCTGATAAGATCCGTGTGAAAATGCGTAATCTTATCTCCGCTGATCGGCAGGCCGAACATTCTGATTAGCAGACCGAACAGGCCAGTTCGATAGGCCGAACAAGTCATCCGGCAGGCCGAACTCCCGAGAAAAAATCTCCGAGAATCTTTTATTTTCCACCCGAGATTCTAAAGGATAAAGTCTCAGTTTTGATTCAAATAACCCAATAGAGAAGTTATTTGATCAAAACAAACTTTATCAAGATAATCTCTTACAAAATAAATCAATTCACAATAATTCTACAAGTTTATCTTATTCTAATTTGTCCAAAATTAAAACAACCGATAAACAGACAAGAATTATTTGATCGCAATAATTCAACAAGTTTATCTTGAACTAATTTCTTACAAAATTAATTCAACCGATAAACAGACATGAATTATTTGATTCTTACAAATTTAAACCAATCTGATAAATCTAACATAAGTCACCAATTATTGGAAAAGCACGCCGTGTCGTTACAGGATTTTGTGAGCTAGCAAAGGGGACCAAAATGGACCTATAAAGGTCAAGCTCATGATAATTATGAAACCCAATATCCCAGATATACATTTCACAATTATCAACTCCAATGCTACTCCACTAAAAGCTTGGAGCTGCACTCTCGAACTTTATAGAATTACGAAGCTCGTATAGCTAAGTCACCATGACATATCATAGTGTATCGTATCCCCATATAATAATCCATAATCAGCTTAAGGACAAGTTCTGTCTTACCTTCCCGATTATTTTTATCTTACGTTCCATTGTCTCACCATTAGAAAACTTACCATCCAAAGATAGTATACCATTCAATTACACCTATGTATCCAAATGGTTGAGCGCTCCAGTTTTCCAATTACAGGACAACGCATATAAGAGGATATCGTTACTCCTAAAGAGGAGCTATGGATTCCATATCTATGAATAACAAGTCTACGCTACCAAGAGTCATGCCTCCAACGTACCGGCATGCATACCACTAAAGAGATGTGGGAGTCACCCATTGGTACATCAAAAGAAACAAGTCGAGATTGTTGGAAACAAAGTGCGCAGCGGAATTTTTAAAATTTTTCATCAGAGTATTTTCCAAAACACAAGTTTGACATGTTATATGTATAAATTAAACAGATCTTACTAACCTCAGTGTGCCGAAGAACCTCCGTGACCTGTGTAGAGAAGTAACGTTCCAGAAGAGCCTCAACCAACTAGTCTTCTTTGCTATTCTCTATCCACAACTGGAGTGAGTGTGGGCTCACACGTACAGCTCTTCCACCGGTGACTCTCCTTCCAACCAATAGAGAGAACCCAAAGCTAGTGTTCGTGATTTGTGAACAAAAGCTCTCAAGGAGTTTTCAGATGCTCACTAGAAGAGTATCACTCTTAATCTCTCAAATTGATCTGAGTAAATCATTAGACTCACTCCCTTTTTATACCTATTGGTCCTTGGGGTCAGTCGATATCAGATTAGGTCTCAAAAATCGAAACAGAATCAAGTTCGGATCAATATCTGATAAGATACGCGTGAAAAACGCGTAATCTTAACTGTCGCGGTCGGCATGCCGAACTGTGTGATAGGCAGGCCGAACTGGCCAGTTCGGCAGGTCGAACTTTCTGCTAGGCAGGCCGAACTGTCGAGAAAAAATCTCCGTGAATCTTTTATTTTCCACCCGAGATTCTAAAGGATAAAGTCTCAGTTTTGATTCAAACAGCCCAATAGAAAAGATATCTGATCAAAACAAACTTTAACAAGATAATCTCTAGGAAAATAAATCAATTCACAATAATTCTACAAGTTTATCTTGTTCTAATTGTCCAAAATTAAAACAACCGATAAACAGACAAGAATTATCCGAACGCCATAATTCAACAAGTTCATCTTGAACTAATTTCTTACATAATTAATTCAACCGATAAACAGACATGAATTATTTGATTCTTATAAATTTTAAACCAATCTGATAAATCCGACATAAGTCACCAATTATTGGAAAAGCAAGCCGTGTCGTTACAGGATTTTGTGAGCTAGCAAAGGGGACCAAAATGGACCTATAAAGTTCAAGCTCATGATAATTATGAAACCCAATATCCCAGATATACATTTCACAATTATCAACTCCAACGCTACTCCACTAAAAGCTTGGAGCTGCACTCTCGAACTTTATAGAATTACGAAGCTCGTGTAGCTAAGTCTCCATGACATATCATAGTGTATCGCATCCCCATATGATCATCCATAATCGGCTTAAGGACAAGTTTTGTCTTACCTTCCCGATTATTTTTATCTTACATTCTATTGTCTCACCATTAGAAAACTTACCATCCAAAGATAGTATACCATTCGGTTACACCTATGTATCCAAATGGTTGAGCGCTCCAGTTTTCCAATTACAGGACAACGCATATAAGAGGATATTATTACTCCTAAAGAGGAGCTATGGATTCCATATCTATGAATAACAAGTCTATGCTACCAAGAGTCATGCCTCCAACGTACCGGCATGCATGCCACTATAGAGATGTGGGAGTCACCCATTGGTACATCAAAAGACACAAATCGAGACAACGGGCCCATTATTCATCTCAGGATTAAGATACAATAGAAATGATTGTCTAAAGTGAATCGATTTGCCAAGACAGAATTATTAATCCAAATCAATTCACTTTATGTCCCGATCCAACACATCGTCACCTATGACAACGCGCCAATGTTTCTATTCACGGAGTCCAACTCCGATGGCCAAGACAAACCATCTCCCAAAAAGGATATAGACAACATAACAATCTTTACATGAATAAAGCGCCCAACTTTATTCCCTCGATTGCGGATCATATATTTTAGACCATCACCTTAAGAGTCGTGTCTACCGCATAATCATCCCATCATATGCCCAACTCTTAAGGTTTAGACTGATAGTCTCAGACTACTGTTTGCTTATCATACATTCAACAAATATGAACGTAAAGAGGACAATATTTGGTATATATTAACGAATAAATTCTTTATTGATAAAAATGTCTCCAAAAATGTATTACATTTTTACTCCTTAGAGCATACATGTCTAACAGAGATAACGGGCCCACTATTCATCTCAGGATTAAGATACAATACAAATGATTGTCCAAAGTGAATCGATTTGCCAAGACAGAATTATTATTGCAAATCAATTCACTTTATGTCCCGATCCAACACATCATCACCTATGACAACGTGCCAATGTTTCTATTCACGGAGTCCAACTCCGATGGTCAAGACAAACCATCTCCCAAAAGGGATATAGACAACATAACAATCTTTACAGGAATAAAGCGCCCAACTTTATTCCCTCGATTGCGGATCATATGTTTTAGACCGTCACCTTAAGAATTGTGTCTTCCGCATAATCAGTCCATCATATGCTCAATCCTTACGGGTTTAGACTGATAGTCTCAGACTACTGTTTGCTTATCATACATTCAACAAATATGAACGTAAAGAGGAAAAGATTTGGTATATATAAATGAATAAATTCTTTATTGATAAAAATGTCTCCAAAAACGTATTACATTTTTACTCCTTAGGGCATACATCTTGTTAGACATGTATGCTCTAAGGAGTAAAAATGTAATACGTTTTTGGAGACATTTTTATCAATAAAGAATTTATTCATACCAAATATTGTCCTCTTTACGTTCATATTCGTTGAATGTATGATAAGCAAACAGTAGTCTGAGACTGTCAATCTAAACCTTAAGAGTTGGGCATATGATGGGATGATTATGCGGTAGACACGACTCTTAAGGTGATGGTCTAAAATATATGATCCGCAATCGAGGGAATAAAGTTGGGCGCTTTATTCATGTAAAGATTGTTATGTTGTCTATATCCCTTTTGGGAGATGGTTTGTCTTGGCCATCGGAGTTGGACTCCGTGAATAGAAACATTAGCGCATTGTCATAGGTGACGATGTGTTGGATCGGGACATAAAGTGAATTGATTTGGATTAATAATTCTGTCTTGTCAAATCGATTCACTTTAGACAATCATTTGTATTGTATCTTAATCCTGAGATGAATAATGGGCCCGTTGTCTCGACTTGTGTCTTTTGATGTACCAATGGGTGACTCCCACATCTCTATAGTGGCATGCATGCCGGTACGTTGGAGGCATGACTCTTGGTAGCGTAGACTTGTTATTCATAGATATGGAATCCATAGCTCCTCTTTAGGAGTAATGATATCCTCTTATATGCGTTGTCCTGTAATTGGAAAACTGGAGCGCTCAACCATTTGGATACATAGGTGTAACCGAATGGTATACTATCTTTGGATGGTAAGTTTTCTAATGGTGAGACAATGGAACGTAAGATAAAAATAATCGGGAAGGTAAGACAGAACTTGTCCTTAAGCCGATTATGGATGATCATATGGGGATGTGATACACTATGATATGTCATGGAGACTTAGCTACACGAGCTTCGTAATTCTATAAAGTTCGAGAGTGCAGCTCCAAGCTTTTAGTGGAGTAGCGTTGGAGTTGATAATTGTGAAATGTATATCTGGGATATTGGGTTTCATAGTTATCATGAGCTTGAACTTTATAGGTCCATTTTGGTCCCCTTTGCTAGCTCACAAAATCCTGTAACGACACGGCGTGCTTTTCCAATAATTGGTGACTTATGTCGGATTTATCAGATTGGTTTAAAATTTATAAGAATCAAATAATTCATGTCTGTTTATCGGTTGAATTAATTATGTAAGAAATTAGTTCAAGATGAACTTGTTGAATTATGGCGTTCGGATAATTCTTGTCTGTTTATCGGTTGTTTTAATTTTGGACAATTAGAACAAGATAAACTTGTAGAATTATTGTGAATTGATTTATTTTCTTAGAGATTATCTTGATAAAGTTTGTTTTGATCAGATATCTTTTTTATTGGGCTATTTGAATCAAAACTGAGACTTTATCCTTTAGAATCTCGGGTGGAAAATAAAAGATTCGCGGAGATTTTTTCTCGGCAGTTCGGCATGCCGGATGACGTGTTCGGCCTGCCGAACTGGCCAGTTCGGCCTGCCTATCTCACAGTTCGGCATGCCGACCGCGACAGCTAAGATTACGCGTTTTTCACGCGTATCTTATCAGATATTGATCCGAACTTGATTCTATTTCGATTTTTGAGACCTAATCTGATATGGACTGACCCCAAGGACCAATAGGTATAAAAAGGGAGTGAGTCTAATGATTTACTCAGATCAATTTGAGAGATTAAGAGTGATACTCTTCTAGTGAGCATCTGAAAACTCCCTGAGAGCTTTTGTTCACAAATCACGAACACTAGCTTTGGGTTCTCTCTATTGATTGGAAGGAGAGTCACCGGTGGAAGAGCTGTACGTGTGAGCCCACACTCACTCCGGTTGTGGATAGAGAATAGCAAAGAAGACCAGTTGGTTGAGGCTCTTCTGGAACGTTACTTCTCTACACAGGTCGCGGAGGTTCTTCGGCATACTGAGGTTAGTAAGATCTGTTTAATTTATACATATAACTTGTCAAACTTGTGTTTTGGAAAATACTCTGATGAAAAATTTTTAAAAATTCCGCTGCGCACTTTGTTTCCAACAATTGGTATCAGAGCGGAGGTTTTTACATAAATTTGCAAGTTTGTGATCATGATATATGCATAAATTTTGTGATCTTAATCTCTCCAATGCTTGAATTAAATTTTATAGAGAGATGGCACTCTAGGTTTCTATATAATATATATGTTGTCATGGATTATATGGTGAATGTTTATTAATTAATTATGGTTGATTAAATTGTTGTTTAATTATTTATTAATTAATTAACACCGGTTATGGTTCCTTAGAGGTTAGAATGTGTATCTAGGTTTTTCATGTAATTAGATGGCGGACTATCATCTCCGTCTAGGAATTATTATTTAATTTGTAAGAATTTTGTAATTAAATAATTATTCGGAGAAGACGGAACGAGAAGTCGGATCTTGAAGATAGATGATGGCGCCTCCAGGTATTTCCTGAGTCTCTAATTTTATGTTTTTGAATTGTTGAAAATAAAATTGATGAATTGCATTAAAATTGTATTTTCTGGATTGAGGGTTTTCTGCTCGGTCGGCATGCCGGACCTCACAGTTCGGCAGGCCGAAGGTCACAGATCGGCAGGCCGGACATACGGTCCGGCAGGCCGACAGTGGGGCAGAAATTTTGGTGCTCTGCCGGCAGGCCGAACCTTCATGTTCGGCAGGCCGAACCACCATGATCGGCAGACCGATCACCCAGATCGGCCTGCCGACCGAGAGCTGCCAGGCGTCCAGAAAAGGTGCGATTTTTAGTGCAGTTTTAATTTTATTTTTGGGACGATTCTGAGAAACATTAAATTTGGATATGACCGGAAATATGAAGTGTTCGATTCATACGGGATTGAGGACTTGAAGATGGACATTACATGAAGAATGATACAGCTTGAGGATTCAAGGATGAAGAATCGATAAATGTCTCGATTATTCTCTTGTAATCTTATTTTTTCTATTCTCTAGGGTGGAACCATAATATTACGGTTATTATTATTATGCTTGTAGCTTTGCTTGATTGCTTTGCTTGTCTGCATTATAATATGATTTACCATGTATATTGATAACATGTCATATAGAATAGGGAGTGCCGCTCATATTAAAATTGTTCATGCATAATTTTAAAATAAAACCTTGACTTCAAAAGATTGAGTGGGAGAAGGTTTTCGAAGAGAGAACCTAAGGCCTCCATCGTTGGTCCATAGGAAGAACATGATGGTCCCAACCCCTAGGAAGGGATTTCTATCATGTACCAGATTGGATCTCTGAAAGGATAAGGTATTTTAGTATGATTTATGGTTGCACACCCCTAGGTGGTGATCATAAATCATGGATAAAATATTAAAACGGTGGTTGTACACTCACGTTAACTTTATTATTAACCTCCCCTAGGAGCTCTGTTAATAAAATTAATGGCCAAAGAAACGATTATTAGTATATGCTGGATCATACGGGTCCTGGATGGCATATATTAATCAGGAGGGGATCCGTGTTCCTGATTGAATTTGGCATGACTCCCCTAGGAGCTTGTTGAATTCTGAGTTGGGAATTATCGTTGTAAGGTTGTGATATTTTCAAGGTTTTGACACATAAACACATTTGTATGATTTTACATGATTGTGTTATCTTACTAAATTATTAAATATGTTTGCTTATGTTTGGTATATGATTCTTTATTGTAGATTGAAAATGTCTAAAAACGCTTTATCATCGATACTTGACAAAAACCAATTGACCGGTGAGAACTATAATGATTGGAAACGGAACCTGGACATCGTCCTATCCTTTGAGAAACTGAAATATGTACTGACAACTCCTTGTCCTCCCGAGCCTACGGGAGACTCAAGTAATGAGCGATTCCAAGCGTACGAACGCTGGAAAGATGCTAATGATCAGGCCCGCTGCTATGTTATGGCTAGCATGAATAACGTGCTGCAGGCTCAACATCAGGATTATGAGACTGCGAAGCAGATCTTGGATAATCTTGAGGATATGTTTGGAGGCCAGGCCATAACAAAGCGGCAAGGGGCGCTTCGGAAACTCTTAAACTGTAGACAGAGACCGGGGACATCTGTAAAGGAGCACATGATGTTGGTCATGGGTTACCTCGCTGAGGCTCAAACCAATGGAGCCGACATCGATGCTGAAACTCAGATGACTATGGTCTTTGAGACTCTGTCTAAGGAATTTATTCCGTTTAGAGCTACTTTTAATCTAAGCAATAGACGGGATATGACCTTGACAGAACTGATGAAACAGTTACAAGAGTTTGAACTGCTGATCAGGGAGTCTCCTGCTGGTGGAGAGGCCAATATGGTAGCTGCTTCTGGTTCCAATCCTAACTCTGGGAATGGAAAGAAACAACGGGCCAAGAGTGGGAAGTCTTCTATTCCTATTGCTACCAAGAGCAAGAAGAAGAAGAAGAAGAACCCAAAGAAGCTTAAGTGCTTCTTTTGTGGTAAGGTCGGGCATATAAAGAAGCATTGCAAGGACTTCCTTTCCAAGGGAGGTAGGTGTGATCTTCTATATTTAGAAACTTGTTTGGTTGAGGAATCCAGTGACATTTGGGTCATAGATTCTGGTGCAACTAATCATGTTTGTGTTTCTCTGCAGGGATTCAAAGAAACGAGAAGTCTACTTCGTGAAGACTTAACGCTTCGGATGGGCGATGGATCCTTGGTCTCAGCGGAAGCAGTGGGAGATGTCCATCTTTATTTTGATAATTATAGGAGTTTAATTTTGCGAGATTGTTTTTATGTTCCTAAATTTAAAAGGAATTTAATTTCTGTATCTTCTTTATTTAAAGACTCCTACGTGGTATCTTTTAATGAAAAAGTGGTGATTCGTAAAAACAAATCTTTTATCTGTTCTGGATGGATGCAAAATAATCTATATTTTATCAAACCTAAGATGGACTTGTTGCTTAATGCTGAGATAAATGATAATAACTCAAAAAGACTTAAAACTTCTCACTCTAATAAGACTTATCTTTGGCATTTGCGCCTTGGCCATATTAACCTAAATAGGATTCAAAGGTTGGTAAGGGATGGACCTTTAAGTCACTTAAAGGTGGAATCTATACCTCAATGTGAGTCTTGTTTGGAGGGTAAAATGACCAAAAGACCATACGGGTCTAAGGGCAATAGGGCCGAAGGGGTTCTAGAACTTGTGCATAGTGATGTTTGCGGACCGATGAACATCCGGGCACGAGGAGGGTATGAGTACTTCGTTACTTTTATTGACGATTACTCAAGATATGGGTATGTGTACCTAATGCACCACAAAAGCGAAACTTATGATAAATTCAGGGAGTTTCGGGCTGAAGTGGAAAAGCAATTGGGTAGACCCATAAAGGCACTTCGATCTGATCGAGGTGGGGAATACCTTTCTGATGAGTTCTTGGGACACTTGTTAGAGAATGGGATTTTATCCCATTTGACTGCGCCGGGCACTCCGCAGCAGAATGGCGTAGCAGAGAGAAGGAATAGGACTTTGTTGGACATGATTCGGTCCATGATGAGTTATTCATCATTGCCTTTATCCTTTTGGGGATATGCACTACAAACCGCATGTTATCTTTTGAACAATGTGCCTTCAAAATCGGTCCCTAAAACTCCTCACGAGTTGTGGACAAGACGGAAAACATCCTTAAACCATATTCGCATATGGGGATGTCCAGCTCATGTCCTGTTTAAGGATCCGAATAAGTTGGAAGCACGTTCAGAAGTTTGCGTGTTTGTAGGATATCCAAAAGGGACTAAAGGGGGTTATTTTTATAACCCAAAGGAAAATAAAGTCGTGGTTTCAACTAATGCAACTTTCCTTGAGGAGAGTTACATGAACGACTTTAAACCTCAAAGCAAAGTGGTGCTTGAGGAGTTGAGGGGTAATCCGTTTACTCCAGAGGTTCCGAACGAAACCATTCCGATCGGTGTAGAAAAACCAAACAAACCTGAACAACAACCTCAGGGGCTTCGGCGTAGTGGGAGGATCGGGCGTCAACCTGAGAGGTATATGTTCAATGGGGAGGTCTTTTTGGCTGAACCGGATGAACATGACAGGGATCCTTATACTTACGCAGAAGCTATGGAGGATGTTGATTCAAGACTCTGGACAGAGGCCATGAACATTGAGATGAAGTCTATGGAGACTAATCGTGTCTGGGAGCTTGTGGATCTTCCCGAAGGGGTAAAACCCATAGGGTGTAAGTGGATCTACAAGAGGAAAAGAGGAGTGGATGGAAAGGTCGAAACCTTTAAGGCTAGACTGGTAGCTAAGGGTTATACGCAAAAGGAAGGAATCGATTATGAGGAAACCTTTTCGCCTGTAGCCATGCTTAAGTCCATCCGGATTCTCTTGTCCATAGCTGCCGCTCTCGACTACGAGATTTGGCAGATGGATGTCAAGACGGCTTTTCTGAATGGCTATCTTGATGAGTCCATTTATATGGAACAACCAGACGGGTTCAAGGTCACGGGTCAAGAGGGTAAGGTTTGTAAGTTGCTAAAGTCTATTTATGGACTTAAGCAGGCTTCTCGTTCTTGGAACATAAGATTTGATCAAGTGATCAAGACTTATGGGTTCTCACAAAATGTGGATGAACCATGTGTTTACAAACACATTAAGAATGGGAAGGTGGTTTTTCTACTACTCTATGTAGATGACATTCTGCTAATTGGCAATGACGTTGGGGCATTGTCATCGGTCAAATTATGGTTGACCAAGCAGTTTGACATGAAGGACTTGGGTGAGGCTAATTTTGTTCTCGGTATCCAGATCTTTCGGGATAGGAAGAACAAAATGATAGCTTTGTCACAGGCCAGCTACATAGATAAAATTCTCAGGAGGTTTGCAATGCAGGATTCCAAGAAAGGTGGGCAACCATCTAGGTCTGGAATTACTCTTTCTAAGAAAGACTCTCCAAAGTCTTATGAAGAAAGAGAATACATGAAGAAGGTACCTTATGCTTCGGCAGTGGGTAGTCTCATGTATGCCATGCTTTGCACTCGACCAGATATTAGCTATGCGGTCGGGATTGTGAGTCGATTTCAGGCGGATCCAGGACCAAACCATTGGGTTGCGGTAAAGCATATTTTCAAGTACCTGAGAAGGACTCGTGAGTATATGCTTGTGTATTCGGGTGAGGATTTAACTCCTCTAGGATACACTGATTCGGATTTTCAATCCTGCCTGGATTCTAGGAAATCGACTTCAGGGTTTGTGTTTACTCTAGGTGGCGGTGCCATCAGTTGGAGAAGTGCGAAGCAAGATTGCACTTCGGATTCAACGATGGAGGCCGAGTATGTGGCGGCTAGTGATGCTTCGAAAGAAGCAGTGTGGCTCCGCAAGTTCCTTGGGGATCTTGAGGTAGTTCCTGGTGTGGATAAAGCGGTATCACTGTACTGTGATAACAGTGCGGCGGTAGCTAATGCTAAGGAACCAAGATTTCACAAGAAGAGTAAGCATATTGATCGGAAGTATCATGTGATAAAGGACTTCGTTGAGAGCGGGCATGTCACGGTGTGCAAGATCGCGTCAGAGGACAATTTAGCTGATCCATTTACGAAGACACTTTCTGGGAGAGTCTTCGAAAGGCATGTGGAAGCTATGGGGATGCGAAATTTGCAGTATTTACTCACTTAGTGCAAGTGGGAGATTGTTAGACATGTATGCTCTAAGGAGTAAAAATGTAATACGTTTTTGGAGACATTTTTATCAATAAAGAATTTATTCATACCAAATATTGTCCTCTTTACGTTCATATTCGTTGAATGTATGATAAGCAAACAGTAGTCTGAGACTGTCAATCTAAACCTTAAGAGTTGGGCATATGATGGGATGATTATGCGGTAGACACGACTCTTAAGGTGATGGTCTAAAATATATGATCCGCAATCGAGGGAATAAAGTTGGGCGCTTTATTCATGTAAAGATTGTTATGTTGTCTATATCCCTTTTGGGAGATGGTTTGTCTTGGCCATCGGAGTTGGACTCCGTGAATAGAAACATTAGCGCATTGTCATAGGTGACGATGTGTTGGATCGGGACATAAAGTGAATTGATTTGGATTAATAATTCTGTCTTGTCAAATCGATTCACTTTAGACAATCATTTGTATTGTATCTTAATCCTGAGATGAATAATGGGCCCGTTGTCTCGACTTGTGTCTTTTGATGTACCAATGGGTGACTCCCACATCTCTATAGTGGCATGCATGCCGGTACGTTGGAGGCATGACTCTTGGTAGCGTAGACTTGTTATTCATAGATATGGAATCCATAGCTCCTCTTTAGGAGTAATGATATCCTCTTATATGCGTTGTCCTGTAATTGGAAAACTGGAGCGCTCAACCATTTGGATACATAGGTGTAACCGAATGGTATACTATCTTTGGATGGTAAGTTTTCTAATGGTGAGACAATGGAACGTAAGATAAAAATAATCGGGAAGGTAAGACAGAACTTGTCCTTAAGCCGATTATGGATGATCATATGGGGATGTGATACACTATGATATGTCATGGAGACTTAGCTACACGAGCTTCGTAATTCTATAAAGTTCGAGAGTGCAGCTCCAAGCTTTTAGTGGAGTAGCGTTGGAGTTGATAATTGTGAAATGTATATCTGGGATATTGGGTTTCATAGTTATCATGAGCTTGAACTTTATAGGTCCATTTTGGTCCCCTTTGCTAGCTCACAAAATCCTGTAACGACACGGCGTGCTTTTCCAATAATTGGTGACTTATGTCGGATTTATCAGATTGGTTTAAAATTTATAAGAATCAAATAATTCATGTCTGTTTATCGGTTGAATTAATTATGTAAGAAATTAGTTCAAGATGAACTTGTTGAATTATGGCGTTCGGATAATTCTTGTCTGTTTATCGGTTGTTTTAATTTTGGACAATTAGAACAAGATAAACTTGTAGAATTATTGTGAATTGATTTATTTTCTTAGAGATTATCTTGATAAAGTTTGTTTTGATCAGATATCTTTTTTATTGGGCTATTTGAATCAAAACTGAGACTTTATCCTTTAGAATCTCGGGTGGAAAATAAAAGATTCGCGGAGATTTTTTCTCGGCAGTTCGGCATGCCGGATGACGTGTTCGGCCTGCCGAACTGGCCAGTTCGGCCTGCCTATCTCACAGTTCGGCATGCCGACCGCGACAGCTAAGATTACGCGTTTTTCACGCGTATCTTATCAGATATTGATCCGAACTTGATTCTATTTCGATTTTTGAGACCTAATCTGATATGGACTGACCCCAAGGACCAATAGGTATAAAAAGGGAGTGAGTCTAATGATTTACTCAGATCAATTTGAGAGATTAAGAGTGATACTCTTCTAGTGAGCATCTGAAAACTCCCTGAGAGCTTTTGTTCACAAATCACGAACACTAGCTTTGGGTTCTCTCTATTGGTTGGAAGGAGAGTCACCGGTGGAAGAGCTGTACGTGTGAGCCCACACTCACTCCGGTTGTGGATAGAGAATAGCAAAGAAGACCAGTTGGTTGAGGCTCTTCTGGAACGTTACTTCTCTACACAGGTCGCGGAGGTTCTTCGGCATACTGAGGTTAGTAAGATCTGTTTAATTTATACATATAACATGTCATACTTGTATTTTGGAAAATACTCTGATGAAAAATTTTTAAAATTCCGCTGCGCACTTTGTTTCCAACACATACATGTCTAACAATCTCCCACTTGCACTAAGTGAGTAAATACAACAAATTTCTCATCCCCATAGCTTCCCCATGCCTCTTGAAGACTCTCCCAGTAAGTGTCTTTGTAAATGGATCAGCTAAATTGTCCTCTGACGTGATCTTGCACATCGTGACATGCCCGCCCTCAACGAAGTCCTTTATTACATGATACTTCTGATTAATATGCTTACTCTTCTTGTGAAATCTTGGTTCCTTAGCATTAGCTACCGCCGCACTGTTATCACAGTACAGTGATACCGCTTTATCCATACCAGGAACTACCTCAAGATCCCCAAGGAACTTGCGGAGCCACACTGCTTCTTTTGAAGCATCACTAGCTGCCACATACTCGGCCTCCATCGTTGAATCCAAAGTGCAATTTTGCTTCACACTTCTCCAACTGATGGCACCGCCACCCAGAGTAAACACAAACCCCAAACTCGATTTCCTAGAATCCAGACATGATTGAAAATCCGAATCAGTGTATCCTAGAGGAGTTAAATCCTCACCCGAATACACAAGCATATACCCTCGAGTCCTTCTCAGGTACTTGAAAATATGCTTTACCGCAACCCAATGGTTCGGTCCTAGATCTGCCTGAAATCGACTTACAATCCCGACCGCATAGCTAATATCCGGTCGTGTGCAAAGCATGGCATAAATGAGACTACCCACTGCCGAAGCATAAGGCACCTTCTTCATGTATTCTCTTTCTTCATAAGACTTTGGAGAGTCTTTCTTAGAAAGAGTAATTCCAGACCTAGATGGTTGCCCACCTTTCTTGGAATCCTGCATTGCAAACCTCCTGAGAATTTTATCTATGTAGCCGGCCTGAGACAAAGATATCATTTTGTTCTTCCTATCCCGAAAGATCTGGATACCGAGAATAAAATTAGCCTCACCTAAGTCCTTCATGTCAAACTACTTGGTCAACCATAATTTGACCGATGACAACGCCCCAACTTCATTGCCAATTAGCAGAATGTCATCTACATAGAGCAGTAGAAAAACCACCTTCCCATCCTTGATGTGTTTGTAAACACATGGTTCATCCACGTTTTGTGAGAACCCATAAGTCTTGATCACTTGATCAAATCTTATGTTCCAAGAATGAGAAGCCTACTTAAGTCCATAAATAGACTTTAGCAGCTTACAAACCTTACCCTCTTGACCCGGGACCTTGAACCCATCTGGTTGTTCCATATAGATGGACTCATCAAGATAGCCATTTAGAAAAGCCGTCTTGACATCCATCTGCCAAATCTCATAGTCGGGAGCGGCAGCTATGGACAAGAGAATCCAGATGGACTTAAGCATGGCTACAGGCGAAAAGGTTTCTTCATAATCGATTCCTTCCTTTTGCGTATAACCCTTAGCTACCAGTCTAGCCTTAAAGGTTTCGACCTTTCCATCCACTCCTCTTTTCCTCTTTTAGATCCACTTACACCCTATGGGTTTTACCCCTTTGGGAAGATCCACAAGCTCCCAGACCTGATTAGTCTCCATAGACTTCATCTCTATGTTCATGGCCTCTGTCCAGAGTCTTGAATCAACATCCTCCATAGCTTCTGTGTAAGTATAAGGATCCCTGTCGTGTTCATCCAGTTCAGCCAAGAAGACCTCCCCACTGAACATATACCTTTCAGGTTGACGCCCGATCCTCCTACTATGTCGAAGCCCCTGAGGTTGTTGTTTAGGTTTGTTTGGTTTTGCTACACCGATCGGAATGGTTTCGTTCAGAACCTCTGGAGTGAATGGATCATCCCTTAACTCCTCAAGCACCACTTTGCTTCGGGGTTTAAAGTCGTCCATGTAACTCTCCTCAAGGAAAGTTGCATTAGTTGAAACCACGACTTTATTTTCCTTTGGGTTATAAAAATAACCCCATTTAGTCCCTTTTGGAAATCCTACAAACACGCAAAGTTCCGAACGTGCTTCCAACTTATTCGGATCCTTAAACAGGACATGAGCTGGACATCCCCATATGCGAATATGGTTTAAGGATGTCTTCCGTCTTGTCCACAACTTGTGAGGAGTTTTAGGGACCGATTTTGAAGGCACATTGTTCAAAAGATAACATGCGGTTTGTAGTGCATATCCCCAAAAGGATAAAGGCAATGATGAATAATTCATCATGGGCCTAATCATGTCCAACAAAGTCCTATTCCTTCTCTCCGCTATGCCATTCTGTTGCGGAGTGCCCGGCGCAGTCAAATGGGATAAAATCCCATTCTTTAACAAGTGTCCCAAGAACTCATCAGAAAGGTATTCCCTACCTCGATCAGATCAAAGTGCCTTTATGGGTCTACCCAATTGCTTTTCCACTTCAGCCCGAAACTCCCTGAACTTATCATAAGTTTCGCTTTTGTGGTGCATTAGGTACACATACCCATATCTTGAGTAATCGTCAATAAAAGTGACGAAGTACTCATACCCTCTTCGTGCCCGGATGTTCATTGGTCCGCAAACATCACTACGCACAAGTTCTAGAACCCCTTCAGCCCTATTGCCCTCAGACCCGTATGGTCTTTTGGTCATTTTACCCTCCAAACAAGATTAACATTGAGGTATAGATTCCACCTTTAAGTGACTTAAAGGTCCATCCCTTACCAACCTTTGAATCCTATTCAGGTTAATATGACCAAGGCGCAAATGCCAAAGATAAGTCTTATTAGAGTGAGAAGTTTTAAGTCTTTTTGAGTTATTATCATTTATCTCAGCATTAAGCAATAAGTTCATCTTAGGTTTGATAAAATATAGATTATTTTGCATCCATCCAGAATAGATAAAAGATTTGTTTTTACGAATCACCACTTTTTCATTAAAAGATACCACGTAGGAGTCTTTAAATAAAGAAGATATAGAAATCAAATTCCTTTTAAATTTAGGAACATAAAAAAAATCTCGCAAAATTAAACTCCTATAATTATCAAAATAAAGATGGACATCTCCCACAACTTCCGCTGAGACCAAGGATCCATCGCCCATCCGAAGCGTTAAGTCTTCACGTAGTAGACTTCTCGTTTCTCTGAATCCCTGCAGAGAAACACAAACATGATTAGTTGCACCGGAATCTATGACCCAGATGTCACTGGATTCCTCAACCAAACGAGTTTCTAAATATAGAAGATCACACCTACCTCCCTTGGAAAGGAAGTCCTTGCAATGCTTCTTTATATGCCTGACCTTTCCACAGAAGAAGCACTTAAGCTTCTTTGGGTTCTTCTTCTTCTTCTTCTTGCTCTTGGTAGTAGCAGGAATAGAAGACTTCCCGTTCTTGGCCCGTTGCTTCTTTCCATTCCTAGAGTTAGGATCGAAACCAGAAGCAGCTACCATATTGGCCTCACCACCAGCAGGAGACTCCCTGATCAGCAGTTCAAACTCCTGTAACTATTTCATCAGTTCTGTCAAGGTCATATCCCGTCTATTGTTTAAATTAAAAGTAGCTCTAAACGGAATAAATTCCTTAGACAGAGTCTCAAAGACCATAGTCATCTGAGTTTCAGCATCGATGTAGGCTCCATTGGTTTGAGCCTCAGCGAGGTAACCCATGACCAACATCATGTGCTCCTTTACAGATGTCCCCGGTCTCTGTCTACAGTTTAAGAGTTTCCAAAGTGCCCCTTGCAGCTTTGTTATGGCCTGGCCTCTGAACATATCCTCAAAAATATCCAAGATTTGCTTCGCAGTCTCATAATCCTGATGTTGAGCCTGCAGCACGTTGTTCATGCTAGCCATAATATAGCAGCGGGCCTGATCATTAGCATCTTTCTAGCGGTCATACACTTGGAATTGCTCATTACTTGAGTCTCCCATAGGCTCGGGAGGATAAGGAGTTGTCAGAACATATTTCAGTTTCTCAAAGGAAAGGACGATGTCCAGGTTCCGTTTCCAATCGTTATAGTTCTCACCGGTTAATTGGTTTTTGTCAAGTATCGATGATAAAGCATTTTTAGACATTTTCAATCTACAATAAAGAATCATATACCAAACATAAGCAAACATATATAATAATTTAGTAAGATAACACAATCATGTAAAATCATACAAATGTGTTTATGTGTCAAAACCTTGAAAATTCACAACCTTACAACGACAATTCCCAACTCAGAATTCAACAAGCTCCTAGGGGAGTCATGCTAAATTCAATCAGGAACACGGATCCCCTCCTGATTAATATATACCATCCAGAACCCGTATGATCCAGCATATACTAATAATCGTTTCTTTGGTCATTAATTTTATTAACAGAGCTCCTAGGGGAGGTTAATAATAAAATTAACGTGAGTGTATAACCACCGTTTCAATATTTTATCCATGATTTATAATCACCACCTAGGGGTGTGCAACCATAAATCATACTAAAATACCTTATCCTTTCAGAGATCCAATATAGTACATGATAGAAATCCCTTCCTAGGGGTCGGGACTACCATGTTCTTCCTATGGACCAACGATGGAGGCCTTAGGTTCTCTCTTCGAAAACCTTCTCCCACTCATTCTTTTGAAGTCAAGGTTTTATTTTAAAATCATGCATGAACAATTTTAATATGAGCGGCACTCCCTATCCTATATGACATGTTATCAATATACATGGTAAATCATATTATAATGTAGACAAACAAAGCAATCAAGCAAAGCTACAAGCAAAATAATAATAACCGTAATATTATGGTTCCACCCTAGAGAATAGAAAACTAAGATTAGAAGAGAATAATCAAAACATTTATCGATTCTTCATCCTTGAATCCTCAAGCTGTATCCTTCTTCATGTAATATCCATCTTCAAGTCTTCAATCCTGTATGAATCGAATACTTCATATTTTCGGTCATATCCAAATTTAATGTTTCTCAGAATCGTCCCAAAAATAAAATTAAAACCGTACCAGAAAAAATTGCACCTTTTCTGGACACCCAACAGCTCTCAGTTGGCAGGCCGATCTGGGTGATCAGCCTGCCGGTCTTGCTTCATCGGCCTGCCGATCCATGCAGGTTTGGCCTGCCGAACTGAAACTTCGGCCAACCGGCAGAGCACCAAATTTTATGCCCCACTGTCGGCCTGTCGGACCACACGTTCGGCCTGCCGATTTGTGACCTTCGGCCTGTCAAACTGTGAGGTTCGGCATGCCGACCGAGCAGAAAACCCTCAATCCAGAAAATACAATTTTAATGCAATTCATCAATTTTATTTTCAACAATTCAGAAACATAAAATTAGAGACTCAGGAAATACCTGGAGGCGCCATCATCAATCTTCTAGATCCGACTTCTCGATCCGTCTTCTCCGAATAATTATTTAATTACAAAATTTTTACAAATTAAAAATTAAATAACAATTCCTAGACGGAGATGATAGTCCGCCATCAAATTACATGAAAAACCTAGATACACATTCTAACCTCTAAGGAACCATAACTGGTATTAATTAATTAATAAATAATTAAACAACGTTTTAATCAACCATAATTAATTAATAAACATTCACCACATAATCCATGACAACATATATATTATATAGAAACTTAGAGTGCCATCTCTCTATAAAATTCAATTCAAGCATAGGAGAGATTAAGATCACAAAATTTATGCATATAACATGATCACAAACTTGCAAATTTATGTAAAAACCTCGGCACTGATACCAATTATTGGAAACAAAGTGCGCAGTGGAATTTTAAAAATTTTTCATCAGAGTAATTTTCAAAACACAAGTTTGACATGTTATATGTATAAATTAGACAGATGTTACTAACCTTAGTGTGCCGAAGAACCTCCGCAACCTGTGTAGAGAAGTAATGTTCCAGAAGAGCCTCAACCAACTGGTCTTCTTTGCTATTCTCTATCCACAACTAGAGTGAGTGTGGGCTCACATGTACAGCTCTTCCACCGATGACTCTCCTTCCAACCAATAGAGAGAACCCAAAGCTAGTGCTCTTGATTTGTGAACAAAAGCTCTTAGGGAGTTTTCAGATGCTCACTAGAAGAGTATCACTCTTAATCTCTCAAATTGATCTCTATTGATTTGAGTAAATCATGTGACTCACTCCCTTATATATATATTGGTCCTGGGGTCAGTCCATATCAGATTAGGTCTCAAAAACTCGAAACAGAATCAAGTTCGGATCAATATCTAATAAGATCCGCATGAAAATGAGTAATCTTATCTCCCGTTGATCGGCAGGCTGAACATTCTGATCGGCAGGCCGAACAGGCCGAACAAGTCATCCGGCAGGCCGAACAAGTCATCCGGCAGGCCGAACTCCCAAGAAAAAATCTCCGTAAATCTTTTATTTTCCACCCGAGATTCTAAAGGATAAAGTCTCAGTTTTGATTCAAATAACCCAATAGAGAAGTTATCTAATCAAAACAAACTTTATCAAGATAATCTCTAAGAAAATAAATCAATTCACAATAGTTCTACAAGTTTATCTTGTTCTAATTTGTCCAAAATTAGAACAACCGATAAACAGACAAGAATTATCTTATCGGAATAATTCAACAAGTTTATCTTGAACTAATTTCTTACAAAATTAATTCAACCGATAAACAGACATGAATTATTTGATTCTTATAAATTTTAAACCAATCTGATAAATCTGACATAAGTCACCAATTATTGGAAAAGCACATCGTGTCGTTACAGGATTTTGTGAGCTAGCAAAGGGGACCAAAATGGACCTATAAAGTTCAAGCTCATGATAATTATGAAACCCAATATCCCAGATATACATTTCACAATTATCAATTCCAACGCTACTCCACTAAAAGCTTGGAGCTGCACTTTCGAACTTTATAGAATTACGAAGCTCGTATAGCTAAGTCTCCATGACATATCATAGTGTATCGTATCCCCATATGATAATCCATAATCGGCTTAAGGACAAGTTCTGTCTTACCTTCTGATTATTTTATCTTACATTCCATTGTCTCACCATTAGAAAACCTACCATCCAAAGATAGTATACCATTCGGTTACACCTATGTATCCAAATGGTTAAGCGCTCTAGTTTTCCAATTACCGGACAATGCATATAAGAGGATATCATTACTCCTAAAGAGGAGCTATGGATTCCATATCTATGAATAACAAGTCTATGCTATCAAGAGTCATGCCTCCAACGCACCGGCATGCATACCCCTATAGAGATGTGGGAGTCACCCATTGGTACATCAAAAGACACAAGTCGAGACAACGGGCCCACTATTCATCTCAAGATTAAGATACAATACAAATGATTGTCCAAAGTGAATTGATTTGCCAAGACAGAATTATTAATCCAAATCAATTCACTTTATGTCCCGATCCAACACATCGTCACCTATGACAACGTGCCAATGTTTCTATTCACGGAGTCCAACTCCGATGGTCAAGACAAAGCATCTCCCAAAAGGGATATAGACAACATAACAATCTTTACATGAATAAAGCGCCCAACTTTATTCCCTCGATTGCGGATCATATGTTTTAGACCGTCACCTTAAGAATCGTGTCTTCCGCATAATCAGTCCATCATATGCTCAATCCTTAAGGTTTAGACTGACAGTCTCAGACTACTGTTTGCTTATCATACATTCAACAAATATGAATGTAAAGAGGACAAGATTTGATATATATAAATGAATAAATTCTTTATTGATAAAAATGTCTCCAAAAATGTATTACATTTTTACTCCTTAGGGCATACATGTCTAACACATAGGTCCTCTTCAAGAGTAGTTAATATCTTCTTATATGCATTATCTTGTAATTAGAAAGCTAGAGCACTCAAGCATTTGAATACATAGGTGTAACCGAATGATGTACTGTCTTTGGATGGCAAGTTTCGGATGGTCAGATAATGGAACGTATAAGAAAAATAATCAGAAAGGTAAGACAGAATTTATCCTTGAGCCCATTATGGATGATCCTATGGGGATACAATATGCTATGATATACCATGGAGACTTACCTATACAGGCTTCATAATTCTATATAGTTCGAGAGTGTAGCTTTAAGCTTTTAGTGGAGTAGCGTTGGAGTTGATAATTATAAAATGTATACCTGAGATATTGGGTTTCATAATTATCAGGAGCTTAAACTATATAGGTCCATTTGGTCCCCTTTGCTAGCTCATAAAAAATGCTGTAACGATATAATGTGCTTTTCCAATAATTGGTGACTTACTTCAAATTATCATATTGGCTAAAAATTCGATAGAATCAGATAATTCATGTCTGTTTATCAGTTGAATTAATTTTGTAAAAATTAATTCAAGATAAACTTATTGAGTTATCGGGATCAGATAATTCATGTCTGTTTATCGGTTGGATTAATTTTGAATAAATTAATTTACTTGCCGACCGAGCAATAAATAAATCATGCGTGTTCACGTAGATTTTATCAGATATTAATCTTGATTCAAATTTTTAAGGTCTTATCTATTAAAGACTGACCCCTGGGCCCAACCTTTATAAACAAGGAGTGAGACTCATAAGTTATTTAGATCAATTGAGAGATTAAGAGTGAGACTCTGCTGGTGAGACTCTGAAACTCCCTGTAAGCTATTGTTCATGCATCACAAACTATAGCTTTGGATTTTCTCAATTGGTTGGAAGGAGAGTCGCCTGGTGGAAGAGCTGTACAAGTGTGCCAATACATACACCGATCTTGGATAGAGAATAGCAAAGAAGACTAGTTGGTTGAAGCTCTTATGGAACATTACTTCTCTTCACGATTTGTAGAGCTTTTTAGCAAATAAGGTTAGTAAGATCTGGTTAATTTATGCGTATAGTGTGTCAAACTTGTACTTTGAAAAATATTTAGGTATAAAAAATTTTTAAAATTTCACTGCATAATATTTTTCCAACAATTGGCATCAGAGCCATAGTTTTTACGTAAATTTACAAGTTTGTGATTATGTTATATGTATAAATTATGTGATCTTGATCTCTCCTATGCTTGAATTTCATTTTTTAGAGAGTTGACACTCTAGGATTTCTATATATTTATATGTTGTCATAGATTATATAGTGAATATTTATTAATTAATTATGATCAATTAAATTATTATTTAATTATTTATTAATTAATTAATTTATGCCGGTTATGGTTCCTTGGAAGTTAGAATGTGTATCTAGGTTTTTCATATAATTAGATGATGAAATATCATCTCCGTCTAGGAATTATTATTTAATTTTAAATTTGTAATAATCTTGTAATTAAATAATCATTTAGGGAAGACGAATCCAGAAGATAGATAATAGCATTCCCAGGTATTTCTTGAGTCTCTAAAATTTTATGTTTTTGAATTGTTGAAAATCAAAATTGAAAAAACTATGTAAAACTGTATTTTGTGGAAAAACGTGATTTTGCTTTGTCGGCATGCTAAACCCTCCAATTCAATAGGCCGATGGTCGCAAATCAGCAGGCTAGACTTTAGGTTCGGTAGGCCATCTACGGGGCAAAAATCTGGTGGATCTAGCGGCAGGCCGAACCTTTCAGTTCGGCAAGCCAACCTGTCATGACTGACAGGCCGACCTGAAAATATCGACAGGCCAACCTAAAAATATCGACAGGCCGAAGGGCCATGACCAACATGTAGATTACACAAATTGACATGTCGGTAGAGAGATGTAAATTTTTCAAAAAAGTTACGTTTTTTGATGCAGTTTAGATTTTATTTTTCGAACAATTCTGAGAACTTTAAATTTGGATATGACAAGAAATATGGTGTTTTTGATCTATACGAGATTGAAGACTTAAAGATGGACATTACATGAAGAAGGATACAATTTAAAGATTCAAGGATGAAGAATAGATAAATATGCTTCGATTTATCTCTTGTAATCTTTATTTTCTCTTCTCTACGGTGGACCTATAATATTATGGTTATTTATTATTTTGCTTGTGGCCTTGCATGATTGCTTTGCTTATCTGCATAATAATATGATTTGCCATGTATATTGATAACATGTCATATAGAATAGGGAGTGCTGCTCATAAAAAATTTTACATGCATGTTTATAAAATAAAACCTTGATTTCAAAAGATTGAGTGGGAGAAGGTTCTCGAAGAAAGGACCTAGGCCTCCATCGTTGGTCCATGGTAGCACATGGTGGTTCCGACCCCTAGGAAGGGACTTCATCATGTATCGGGTTAGAGTTCCAAGAGGATGAGGTATTTTAGCATGATTTATGGTTGCAGACCCCTAGATAGTGATTATAAATCATGGATAAAATATTAAGATGATGGCCATATGCTCATGTTAATTTTATTATTAACCTCCCCTAGAAGCTCTGTCAATAGAATTAATGGCGAAAGAAATGATTATTAATATATGCTAGATCATACGGTTCCTAGATGACATGTATTAATTAGGAGGGGATCCATGTTCCTAATTGAATTTGGCAAGACTCCCTTAGAGCTTGTTGAATTTTGAGTTAGGAATTATCCTTGTAAGGTTGTGATATTTTCAAGGTTTTGACACATAAACACATTTGTATGCTATACATGATTGGGTTATCTTACTAAATTATCATGATATGTTTGCTTATGTTTGATATATTATTCTTTATTGTAGATTACAAATGTCTAAAAATGCTTTATCATCGATACTTGACAAAAATCAATTAACCAGAGAGAATTATAATAATTGGAAATATAACCTAAACATTGTCCTGTCCTTTAAGAAACTAAAATTTGTACTAACAACTTTGTGTCCTCCCAAGCCTACGGGAGATTCTACTAATGAACAAATTCAAGCATATGATCACTGGAAAGATGCTAAGGATTAGGTCCACTGCTATGTTATGGCCAACATGAATAATATGCTGTAGGCTCAACATGAGGATTATGAGACTGCTGGATAGATCTTAGATAATCTAGAAGGCATGTTTGGAGGCCAAGCCTTAACAAATTGCAAGGGGCGCTTCGGAAACTCTTGAACTACAAGCAGAGACCGGGGACGTCTGTAAAGGAGCATGTGATGTTAGTCATGGATTACCTTGCTTAGGCTTAGACCAATGGAGCTGACATCGATGCTAAAACTCATATGACTATGGCATTTGAGACTCTGTCTAAGGAATTTATCCTGTTTAGAGCTACTTTTAATTTAAGCAATAGATGGGATATGACCTTAATAGAGTTGATAAAATAGTTATAGGGAGTCTCCTACTAGTGGCGAGGCCAACTTGGTGGTTGCCTCTGGTTCCAATCCTAACCTAGGGAATGGAAAGAAGCAACAGGCCAAGAACAGGAAGTCTTCTATTCCTACAAACGACAAAAACAAGAAGAAGAAGAAGAACAACCTGAAGAAGCTAAAGTGATTTTTTTGTGGGAAAGTCGGGCACATTAAGAAGAATTGCAAGGACTTCCTTTTCTGAGGTGGTAGGTGTGGTCTTCTATATTTAGAAACTTGTTTGATTGAAGAATCTAGTGACACCTGGGTCATAGATTCAAGAGCAACTAATCATGTTTATGTTTCTCTACAGGGGTTCAAAGAAATAAGAAGTCTGCTGCATGAAGACTTCATGCTTCGGATGGGCGATGTATCCTTGGTCTTAGCTAAAGTAGTGGGAGACATCCATCTTCACTTTGATAATTATAGGAATTTAATTTTGCAAGATTGTTTTTATGTTCCTAAATTTAAAAGGAATTTAATTTCTATAGCTTGTTTATTTAAAGACTCCTATTTGGTTTCTTTTAATAATAAAGTGGTGATTCGTAAAAACAAATTTTTTATCTATTCTGGATGGATGCAAAATAATCTATATTTTATTAAACCTAAGATGGACTTATTGCTTAATGCTGAGATGAATGATAATAACTTTAAAAGAGTTAAAACTACTCACTCTAATAAGACTTATCTTTGGTATTTGCGATTTGGTCATATTAACCTGAATATGATTCAAAGGTTGGTAAGGGATGGACCTTTAAGTCACTTAAACGTGGAATCTATACCACAATGTGAATGTTGTTTGGAGGGTAAAATGACCAAAAGACTGGTCTAAGGGCAATAGGGCCAAAGGGGTTCTAGAACTTATGCATAGTGATATTTGTGAATTGATGAACATCTGGGCAAGAGGAGGGTATGAGTACTTCGTCACTTTTATTGACGATTGCACAAGGTATGAGTATGTATACCTGATGCACCACAAAAGCAAAACTTATGACAAGTTCAGGGAGTTTTGGGCTGAAGTGGAAAAGCAATTGGGTAGACCCATAAAGCCACTTCGATTCGATCAAGGTGGTGAATACCTTTTTGATGAGTTCTTGGGACAATTATTAGAGGATGGGATTTTATCCCATTTGACTACGCCGGGCACTCTGCAACAAAATGGCATAGCAGAGAGAAGGAATAGGACTTTGTTGGACATGGTCAGGTTCATGATGAGTTCTTCATAATTACCTTTGTCTTTTTGGGGATATGCACTATAAATCACATGTTATCTTTTGAACAATGTGCCTTCAAAATCGGTTCCTAAAACTCCTCATGAGTTCTGGATAGTGAAGAGGACTTCCTTAAACTATATTCGGATATTGGGATGTTTAGCTCATGTCCTGTTTAGGGATGCGAATAAGTTGGAAGCACGTTCAAAAGTTTGCATGCCTGTAGGATATCCAAAATGGACTAAAAGGGGTTATTTATATAAACCAAAGGAAATTAAAGGCATGGTTTTAACTAATACAACTTTCCTTTAGGAAAGTTACAAGGACGACTTTCAGCCTTGAAGAAAAGTGGTGCTTGAGGAGTTGGTGACTGATTCGATCACTCCGAGGGTTCCGCATGAAACCGTTCTGATTAATAGAGAAAAACCAACCAAACCCAAACAACAACCTAAGAGGCTTCGTCGTAGTGGGAGGATTGGGTGTCAACTTGAGAGGTATATGTTCAATGGTGAGGCGTACTTGGCTGAACTAGATGAACATAATAAGGATTCTTATACTTATGCAGAGGCTATGGAGGATGTTGATTCAAAACTTTGGACAGAGTCATGAACACAAAGATGAAGTCTATGGAGACTTATCAGGTCTGGGAGCTTGTGGATCTTTCCGAAGGGTAAAACCTATAAGGTGTAAGTGAATCTACAAGAGGAAAAAAGGAGTGGATGAAAAGGTTGAAACCTTTAAGGCTAGACTGGTAGCTAAGGGATACACACAAAAGGAAGGAATCGATTATGAGAAAACCTTTTCGCCTGTAGCCATGCTTAAATCCATCTACATTCTCTTGTCCATAACTGCTACTCTTGACTATGAGATTTGGCAGATGGATGTCAAGATGGCCTTTCTAAATGACCATCTTGATGAGTTCATCTATATAGAACAACCAAACAGGTTCAAGGCCAAGGGTCAGGAGGGTAAGGTTTGTAAGCTGCTAGCGTCAATATATGGATTTAAGCAGGCTTTCTGTTCTTGGAACATAAGATTTGATCAAGTGATACAGACTTATGGGTTCGCACAAAATGTGGATGAACCATGTGTGTACAAACACATTGTGGATGGGAAGGTGGTTTTTCTACTGCCTATGTAATTGACATTTTGCTAATTGGCAATGACGTTGGGAAATTGTCATAGGTCAAATTATGGTTGACTAAGCAGTTTGACATGAAAGACTTGGGTGAAGCTAATTTTGTTCTCGATATCCAGATCTTTCAAGATAGGAATAACAGAATGATAGCTTTGTCCCAGGCTGGCTACACAGATAAAATTTCCAGGAGGTTTGCAATGCAAGATTCCAAGAAAGCTGGGCAAACATCTAGGTCAAGAATTACTCTTTATGAGAAAGACTCTCTAAAGTCTGATGAAGAAAGAGAATACATGAACAAGGTGCCTTATGTTTTAGTAGTGGGTATTCTCATGTATGCCATGCTTTGTACACGATCGAATATTTGTTTATGTGGTCAAGATTGTAAGTCAATTTTAGGCGGATCTAGGATTGAACCATTGGGTTGCGGTCAAGCATATTTTCAACGACCTAAGAAGGACTCAAGAGTGTATGCTTGTGTATTTGGGTGAGGACTTAACTCCTCTTCCATTCCTATTTGGATTCGAGGAGATCGACTTCTGGTTTTATGTTTACTCTGGGCAACGGTGCCATCAGTTGGAGGAGTATGAAGCAAGATTGCACTTTGGATTTAACGATGGAGGCCGTGTATGTGGCGGCTAGTAATGCTTCGAAAGAAGTAGTGTGGCTCCGCAAGTTCTTTAGGGATCTTGAGGTAGTTCCTGGTATGGATAAGGCGGTATCATTGTACTGTGATAACAGTGCGGCGGTAGCTAATGCTAAGGAACCAAGATTTCATAAGAAGAGTAAGCATATCGATCGGAAGTATCATGTGATAAAGGACTTCGTAGAAGGTGGGCATGTCGCTATGTGCAAAATCATATCAGAGGACAATTTAGCTGATCCATTCACAAAGACACTTATGCGAGAGTCTTCGAGAGGCATGTGGAAGCTACTGGGATGCGAGATTTGTCATATTTACTCACTTAGTGCAAGTGGGAGATTGTTAGACATGCATGCTCTAAGGAGTAAAAATGTAATATATTTTTGGAGACATTTTTATCAATAAAGAATTTACTTAATATTTATATGCCAAATCTTGTCCCCTTTATGTTCACATTTGTTGAACATATGATAAGCAAACAAAAGTTCAAGATTGTCGGTCTAAACATTTAAAATTGGGCATATGATGGACATATTATGTAGAAGACATGATTCTTAAGGTGACGACTAAATCATAAGACCTACAATCAAGGGAATAAAGTTGGGTGTTTTATTCATGAAAAGTTTGTTATATTATCTATATTTCTAACGGGAGATGGTTTGTCTTAGCCATTGGAGGAGGGCTTCGTGAATAGAAACATTGGTGCATTGTCATGGGTGACGATGCATTGGATCAGGACATAAAATGAATTGATTTGAATTGATAATTATGTCTCAGCAAATCGATTCACTTTAGACAATCATTTGTATTGTATCTTAATTTTGAGATGAATAGTGGGTCCATTGTCTTGACTTTTGTCTTTTGATGTACTAAAGGATGACATCCATATTTTATGTTGGTACGCATGCCGATACGTTGGAGGCATGACTCTTGATAGCGTAGACCTATTATTCATAGATATGGAATCCATAGCTCCTCTTCAAGAGTAGTTAATATCCTCTTATATGCGTTAACCTATAATTGAAAAGTTAGAGCGCTCAACGATTTGGATACATAGGTATGGAAAGTTGGAGGGCTTAACCATTTGGATACATAGGTGTAATCGAATCGTATACTGTCTTTGGATAATAATTTTTTCAGTTGTGAGATAATGAAACGTAAGAGAAAATAATCAAGAAGGTAAGACAAAATTTATCCTTAAGCCGATTATAGATAATCCTATAGGGATACAATATGTTATGATATGTCATGGAGACTTAGCTATACAGGCTTCATAATTCTATATAGTTTGAGAGTACAGCTCTACGCTTTTAGTGGAGTAGCATTAGAGTTGATATTTATGAAATGTATATCTAGGATATTGGGTTTTTTAATTATCGGGAGCTTGAACTATATAGGTCCATTAGGTTCCCCTTGCTAGCTTATAAAAAATCTTGTAACGATATGGTGTGCTTTTCCAATAATTGATGACTTGTGTCAAATTATTAGATTGGCTGAAAAGTCTATAGGATTAGTTTTGAATAAATTAATTTAAGATAAGCTTGTTGAATTATCAGGAATACTTATTTTCTTAGAGATTATGTAGATATGACTTTTTTAATCAAATAACTTTTCTATTGGGTTATTTGAATTGAAACTAAGGCTCTATCCCAAGAATCTCGAGTGGGAAATAAAAGATTTACAGGGATCATTTATCTTAAGTTCAACAGGCTGATCTTGAAGTTTGGCCAACCGATTTGATAGTTCGACCTGTCGATCGAGTGATAAATAGATCACGCGTGTTCACACAGATTTTATTAGATATTGATCATAGTTTAAATTTTTGAGGTCTTATCTAATAAGGACTGACCCCTGGGCCCAATCTCTATAAACAGGGAGTGAGACTCATAAGTTATTTAGATCAATTGAGAGATTAAGAGTGAGACTCTGCTGGTGAGACTTTGAAACTCCCTATGAGCTATTGTTCACACATCACAAACTATAGCTTTGGATTTTCTTAATTGGTTGGAAAGAGAGTCACCTGGTAGAAGAGCTGTACGAGTGTACCCACACATACACCGATCGTGGATAGAGAATAGCAAAGAAGACTAGTTGGTTGAAGCTCTTGTGGAACGTTACTTCTCTTTATGGATTGTGGAGCTTTTTGACAAACAAGATTAGTAAGATCTAGTTTATTTATGCATATAGTGTGTCAAACTTGTATTTTTAAAAATACTCTGGTATGAAAATTTTTTAAAATTCTGCTACGTACTATTTTTCTAATAGAGTAACCCTAATCCTAATGTAATTAGGTTTTCCGCCTTTTTTTAGATGAGTCTAATCCTAATTTAATTAAGTTTTTCCCTTTTTTTAGATGAGTATAATCCTAATCTAATTAGGTTTCCCTTTTCTTCCTTTTTTTCTTTTTCTTTCTTTTTCTTTTCCCATGGTAAAATCTTTTCTTTTCTTCTTTTCGTTTCCTTTTACTTTTCCACAGGTTTAGTTATAATATATGTATATATAATATAATATAATATAATATAATGTAATGTAATTTAATTATAGTAAATAATTATTTACAAACAACAATAATTTTGCTCTCATAGCCCTAAAAAAAATACTAATTTATACATTATTCTTTTGGGCACTTTATATCATCTAATTTCTTAACGCCATAATAAAAAAATGTTGCACATGCAATTTATCATGACATTATAAATGTTCCAAAAATAAGAAAATATGTAACAAAATTCATGTTATCGTTAAGAATATAACTTTAGAGTTTTATAAAGATTATAAATTTATAGCAAGTTGAGACTCTTAAAAAAATAGTATACTTTATGCTTATTATCATTTTTGATATGAACATCCCGAGCATATCAATCCCTCATGATCGTCACCTGTGATATTACTAAACAAAAAGTAATGCTTAACATAAATACTAATAGCATTTAAAATATCACATTCTTAATGTTAAATAAATATAAGTGTCTATAGAAGAAAACGACGGGCATTACAACTCTCCCCACCTTATAAGAGTTTTGTCCTTGAAACTTAAAATAACTACGGATATTATGCTTCACATAGCCTCCTCCTCTTTTGTGGTTATGCCATAACACTTTAACGAATGTGATTTCCTTAATTCTTAAAGTCTTGGTCCTAATCTCATATCTCTTTTCCATGTAATTTCTTTAATCCTTTGATTTCTTAATAACTCTTTGACTAGAGAAATGTCTTTGCTCCCTAGTATCTTCCTTTTCAACCAAAGACATAGTCGGCTTATCCTTATAATTTAGAGTGCGTTTGGTTGAAGTATTCTTTAGAATAGACTCAAATTTTTATTCGAGTATCAAGAATGTTTGGATATGTGTTTGTTTCCCCCAAAATCCAATTCAAATAAGTATTAAGAATTAGAGTTTTCAAAGTTTTGACCCCCCCAAACTCTTGATACTGTGGTGTCCCGGCCCCACTCAAGCCCCCATGAGGCCTCGGCCCCTGGCATAATTGGCTCTTATTGCGGTGTAACCGGGCCCACTCATCTGTATTGTCCCCTCTGGGGCCCTCTAGCTCAATTGGTACTCATGATGGAAATAAGAACCTCTTAAAGGAGGTTTAAGGTTCGAACGTGAGGGACGCGAAAGAAAACCCTGAGGGACCTGAGGGCCCCAGAGGGGACAGTACGGATGAGTAGGCCTAGTTACGCTGCAATAAGAGCCAATTATGCCAGGGGCCGAGGCCTCATGGGGGCTTGAGCTGGGCCGGGGATGCCACAGATACTTGGATTTTTTGCTACAGTAAGAACTAAAATTCTCTCTCTTTTATTGGAGGACAAAAAAAATCATAACTTCTCCATTTGATATCCAATTGAGATGATTCTTTTTTTATCGTGTTCCTAGTAAAGAGAAGAATAAATTAAGATCCATATTGTATATTTTTTAGGATTATTAACATTAAGATTTTATTAGATTTGTTAGTAAATAAAAAACTTTGTTCACCACCTCTCTAAACACAAATTCCAATTTTATTCCATACTCAGATTAAAAATTAAATGCACATCCAAATATCAATTCGGATAACAATTCAAATCACACAACTCAAATCAAATCACTAATTCGAATCCATTTACCAAATAGACCCTTGTATTCTCTCAAACTTCTTATTCTTTCTTTTTGGGTAAAAGAACATGGACCCGATATGTATTTCCTTAGCATATAAACATGAAAAACATTGTATAAAAATTCAGGGTTTTACATCCTTCCCTCCTTCCAAGGGTTCCGTCCTTAAAATATGTGCAGTAATGAATATTTAGAGACATTTTTAATCCTTTCTCTTAACATTCTTTCTTTTCACATAAAATTTTCTTCAAAAAACATGTCTAATTAAAGTCATCATACATCCAACTAACAATATCATATGCAATGTTTGAATTCTCTTCTTGCCTTTTTATCTATCATCCTTCATAGAAGTATAAATCTAAGTGCAACATTAATTCTCTCTCTTTTCATTATATCTTGCATTTCATGTATGTAAGCTTGTCTTTAACCACATGCCCAAACGAATTGTACTCTAGGAACTCTTTACTCCAAAATATACAAATGATTCCAAAATATTGAGATTTAACTTCAAGATACAAAAAATAACATGCGCTTTAATAGATTTGCTAGTACATCTCCTCATTCGTGAAATAACCAATCCTGTTTATAACAAGAAAATACGCCATACTTAAAGTTTGACTCTCTTTTCTACAATTTTCAAAATAGATTATTAAACATTACTTTTGAAATATCATTTATCACCATAAGAATTTTTGGCTTACTCTATCACCTTGTTCAATAATTTCCTCAACCAATATCCTCTAAAAGAAAATAATGATGTCATATTTAATCTCTAGTCTTCTGTGTTAATAATTCTAGAATACTTAATTGAAGTCTCTAATAATTCAAAGGTCATCCAAAAAAGGATCTACTATGTTTGATCTCTATCATGTTATGGACCATTTAATTTGTTAAAATATTATCATAAATATTTTTCTCACAAAATTGATCCTCACTAAGCCTCAAACATTTATATAGTCAATCTTGTTGATAACATGTACATTTTCAAAATATCCTTCACATAAGAAATTACTATAGAGATCTCACATGTGACCTTACAAAATCCGTTTATTAACTTTGTATAAGTCTCAAACTTGTTCATTAAAAATACATAACTATCATTACACTTCTCTTGAGCTACATATCATTCATCTACTCTTTCATAAACTTTTTCTCCAAGAAAAATAATATAATCACATTATTAACCCCTTGTCATAGAACTTCTTGATTGTCAACTATTTCGTAATATATAAATAATGAGACCAAGCTCGCTTCTTTCTCCAAATAACATAAGTCTATGTTTAATTGACTAGGAAGATAATTATAATGTAGTCATAGGAGATGTAACTTAATATCTATATATTAGAAGGTTAATAATGTTTATACTTACTTGGAGGACTTAAAACTGACGTGTGGCGATGCATATTGAAAACTGACTTAAAACTGTAACACCCCCTTACGAGCGCCATAGGAGATGCTGATTTTATAGATAAAAATCTCAATTACATCTTCTAAAAATAAAAAGACAACCTAATCAAAGACTAAAAATTTGCTTACATTAACAATGTCAAAGTAACATGCAATCACCCTCACACATATGTTTTTCATAAACCAAGAATCTAATCAAACAACTCATGATATGTGTAAGGCTCTAAGCATGTTTCAATTTTTAAAATAATCATATGCATGAAAAATATACTTTCAAATAATCTTTAGTTTGCACAAACACAACGAGAGAGCAAGCCACATCCTATTGTTATCAAACCATGGCAAACTTAATTAGCAAGGTATAAACATAACGATGATAGAGACATTGTAACATGTTCCACAACCACACAAGAAACATAACATTCATTAAAATTTCTAAGAGGCCATTGTAACTATATCATTAGCAAGGTGTAAGACCATTTACTAAAACTATATCATTATGTGTCATTTAGAGCTCAAACTATATTATTGTTAGTTTCATAATCATGTAACCAAGCTCATGTTTATTAAGGAAACCACATAGTTACTGTAATGCCCTCTTACGGACGTTACAGATGTCATTACATTCATTCCCGTTTTTATTACTTTTAAAATAAACCAGTTAAATAAGGTAAAGTTTACTAAACTTATCCTAGGATCCATGCACACATTTTTTTAAAACTAAATTTCAATATTTCAAAACTTCTTATATTTATTTAAATAGTTTATCAATACCAAATTAACAAAGAAATAATATAAATAGAGTTTAAAATCATCACTTAATTCTATTTATAGTTTGGTAGGCCGAACTTTGAATACCGATGGCCGAACATGACCAGCAGTCCGAACTTCAACCACCGTTTGGCCATTTGAGGCCTTGCAAAATCAAAGTTTTAAAAATACTAGGATCGACAAGCCGATACAGGGTAATCGGTAAGGTGATCATTGTATCGGCAGTTCGACCAATAATGGTCGGCAAGCCGATCTACTGTCAAAACCAAAAATAAATTAAAACAAGTCCCAATATCTCAAAGTGCAAAAAATAAACATACATATAAAATAAACGTAGTTCATAAATTTAAAACTTCTTTCTTGGCGTCTTCCATTTTCAACCCATTGTGCATAGCTCACACGCCTTTTCTTGTCCTCCACCTAATCCATGATCTTTTTACCTCTATCTGCAACATGATGTAAAACTGAGTAAGCAAAAGCTTAGTAAGTACATTTCTATCTCACATCGTAAAACATATTATAAAAACATCATAACCATAATCATCATCATTATCATCATAAAAGTACACTAGGCATGGTTTCCTATAGAACATATCTTTTGTTAAGATTAACCATATTAAAAACCTCATTCATTTTATCTTTAGGGGCCCAAGTGTTGCACCATTATTATCATTGTAGGCGCGCCATTGTAAGAGGAGAGGGGTAGCTAATCCCAAACCAAACATGACATCGTGAATATAAACATAACATTACTTTGGGTGTGCAACACTTATTTAGGTGATACATGCATACATATTTATACTTCCATACTTTGAAATACGTCATCATTTAATATGCATAACTTTTGATAAATCAAACTTTCATAATAGAACATCAATAACAGCATCAAAGATTCATCATAGAAATCATCATAAAACCATTATGAACATAGATTTTCAAACTTTTGTAAATTTCATCATGTTGCAGGTGAGAATGTACTTACCTGTTTAGCTTACTCAACCATAATTGTAGGTGACGTCGCTGCGGTCTTAATGTGCTCGCCTCTTGGAAATGTTCATGTCAACCATTCATTTACACAAGAAATTAACATTCATCTCCATGATATCATTCAATACCACACAACATGCTCATACATGCTTCTCTTAAGAACATTAATTCAAAACACATTTTATCAATCTAAAAAAAACATTTCAGTAAAACTGCCTATACACATGCTGTCTGACCCTTATTAATGCACAGCCTAATATCTCATAAGTCACACACAATTCAAGCTCCAAACTTGGCAAGGACAAAGTTAACATATAAACATATTACCATGATTTTTCATTGGTTAAAAAAATTCCATTTGATATTTAAAATAAGTCACAAATTTCATGACAAAAAATCTACCAACAATAGTTAGGCAGTGAACAACTCTAAACTCAGGTCCGTTTATCACATTTTGATGCCGTAGAAAAATCTACAAAAATTAACACATATAATAGACACATAAAACTATAACATATCCAAAAATTGGCTTCAAAAAAAATTGGAACAGGTCAAAATACACAATTGAACTTGGTAGTAAAACTGATTTTACAGACATGGGCAGCGAACACCTTTAAAAATAGCATTTAACAAAAATATCACAAAAATAATTTTGACCTCAAAATTTTTGTAACAACCTATATGAATAATAACACCCTACTACAAAAATTCCCATACCCAAACAAAATCATTTAGATACAATAAAAAGTTAGAGAAACAAGAGGTCCAAAGTTTGCAAGTTCACAGCCAGAAAAACCTAGTTAGAAGAAAGTTTAATAACTCACAACATACACATGATATTACCACGAAATTTTCCAGTTCACAACCTAATATAACCATGAAAATTTTTGCCAAATTTTGTAAAAATCAAAGCACATTTGCCCATTGAACAAAAACCACGTTTTTGTGCAACATAACCAATCACCAATAATTCATTATGAGGTGCAGAGAATGAACATTTAATGTCTCAGCCTACACAACACAAAATGGCACGAAATTTGGAGCAACATCACATAGCATATACATGAAAATCATATTAAAATATCAGAGCAAACGGAGATTTGTCGACAAAGTTATGGGTGTAGGAAGATGGAGAAAATACAACATTACCGATCAGCATTAATTAGCAGTGAGTGGCAGAGAGAAGAAAATTCATATCTCAGCGTAGAAAAATCCAATTTAGGTGAAATTTTGAGGGTTAGCACATAACACATACATGAATAACATATTAATATTTTAGAGCAAACAGAAAGTTGTAAACAAAGATGAAGCAGTCGGATTACAAGGTGATTGAAATTTCAGAATTGCAGAGAAGAGTCTCTTACCTCAAAACAATTTCTTCTCAAGCTTCCTTTGAATTCGCTCAAAGAAAACTCAATATTTCTTTCAATTATTTGCAAGAGATTTGAGGGAGAAAATAAGGAGAAAAACACGTAGAAGAGAGAAAGAAGATGTTTGAGAGAAATTTGAGAGAGAGTGTGTGTGAGAATTTTTACGTGAATGAAAAATTGACGGAGGAGGTCAACTATCTTTGTTAAATCAGAATTCTTTTTACATGAAATTTTTTTTTGGAGTGATTCGTGGGATTGAAGAGAATTAGGGAAAGATTATAATGATTTGATCCACTTACCAAATTTTAACCCTTAAAATAGGAAACCCTTATCAAATATCTAATCATCCACAAAAGTCAAACATTCTATTTCCTAAAATAAGGAAAAAGGCCAAAAATATGCTAATCAATCAAAATTAATCATCCAATCACAATAATCATCATTGTCACAATTTTTTGAGAGTTTCCGCTTATTTCCCATCAACTTTCTTCAGCTTGCCGATGGCTTTCTAAAGCCTACCGAAATTGTGAGATCCGGTCTGCCAATGAAATTCCATCGGCCTGCCGAACTGCCGCATACACTCAAATACAACAAAATCTTAACTAAGTGCTAAATATATATCAAGCATGCAACATAATTGACATGAACACCTTGAGCACATCAATTCCACATGACCGTCACCTATCATAATACTCAATAAAATAGTCAGTAACATAAAATCATATATCAATAAGGAAATTACTAACATCATTATTCATTTGAGATAATCCGTTATATGAAAATTTGGCAGGTGTTATAGTTACATGCTCGAAAACTTTATAATTTATACATCAATAATATCACATATTGGGGTAATATATATATCTACAACTTTATAATAATCCCAAAGAGGCATAAGAAGCTTCTTAAAAATGTAACTTTACCATCTTGCACGTTAATATTTATAACTAATTCTACAAAATTCCAAAAATTACAAAATTGGTTTCCTTTTAAAATTAAGTAATAAAGCTTTCTTTTAATCTATCATAAGCTATATTTCAAGCGCATTATCTTTCCAAAAATAGGTTAAAAATATGTGCAGGTTTGGATTAAATTGGATAGCTTTTAAGCAAACTTTGAAAAATAATATCTTGAGCTACAAAACTTCAATTTAAGTCATTCAAAAGCCCAAATGAAGCATAAGGAGTGTACTTTTGATTAGTGCAGGTTATTTGACCAAAAGAAAGTAAATAGAACTCTATATTTACTTATTTATAGAATTACTACACATGCATGCAAGCATTCACTCAAACACTTAGAGAGCATATAACACCAAAATATTTCAAAGTTTCATTTAAACATATTTCAACCATGCATATTTCTCATAAAATAAGATTTTCACCGACATGCAATAAATTATTTAATTCAACTCTAATCTCATGATTAAAGTGTTAGAACAAACAAGTTCACAACAATCTCTATCAAAATCCATACAATAAAGAGTACCAAAACATTAATAGGTGAAAGGGATCTCTAGTTTTAAAAGATTAATTTTCAGATTAAAAACATGCATCAAAACCCAAGCATTGTAGTTTAGGGTTTTTCATGAAATTTAACAAGAAATAACACCGTAAAACATATAACCAACAAAACCAAAAAAGAAGCCCAAAGAAATACACTAAGGAAAATAAAATATTTTTAGTTTAGAAGAAAAAGAAAAACCCTACCTCATAAATTGAGAATCTAGACGTATTTTGGTAAATTCTATTGGGGGTTTTGAAATAGAAGTCGTCATGAATGTTTTAAAGCCAATGGTGTCGACCACCACCACCAGCGGTGGCGATGGCTCACGACAAAAACGACAGTGGAGCTCTGGTGAGTCGAGAGGGTGGTGCATTTGCATTGACAATATTGGTCTTGTTTTGCTCTCCTCTTCATTCTAAGTGTTTAGAAAAAAAGAATCATCCAATTTAGACTTGAAATGAAGAAGTTATGGAGTTTTCAAGCTTTGAAAATCTATAGAAGAAAAGAGAGAGAATTGGAAGAGAGAGAAAGAGTTAAGGGAAAGTTATTCAGGTGAAGAAAGAAGAGAGAGAGAGAGAGAGAGAGAGAGAGAGAGAGGTTCTCTACATGTGAGGAAGAAAAGAAAAAGGAAAACAAAAAAATGGAAAATTAATTACGTTGGGCTTTTTATAAAATGAGAAATTTTAAATGAAGCCCAATATAAATAATAAAGTCCATACCCTGTTCAAAATAGTCACAATGACACAGTTGTACAAACACATACAATTGAACAATTTAACAATTAATTTTATAATAAAATTTTCTAAGCAAAATATTTATTCAAAAATAATATTACAACTGAAAATAATTACAAATTTCTAATTAAGTAATACTAACAACTAGATTAAATTAATTAATCTTAATTAATTCATCTGGGTGTTACAACCCTACCCCTTTAAGAAATTCCATCCTCAGAATTTGAAAACAAAGGAGAGTCGTCATGAAAAAATGAAAACCACAATAACATAACGATAAATTCTTAATCCTATTGTACTATATATTTAACATGTATTTCCAACGACACATGTTCCGACACCAAAACTGTTAAAATAAAACAATATAGTTGAAAACTCACACAGGCTATATTATTGTGGAATTTGAAGCTAGGCTCTGATGCCAAGTTTTGTAACACCCCAAAGTGGGAGTTAGTAAATAATGAAATTAAAGTAAGTAAAACGGATTAAGCTAATCCAAAACACAAAAAAGACTATTACTAGAAATAGGTAAAATACTTGATCTAGTCTTTAAATTAAGAATAGTAAAAGTCCAATATTGTAAATTGTTGCATAAAGTACATAGACTTGGGATACTATTGTATCGACACAGATTCTATACACAAAATACAATATAGCACTAAGAATTAAAAATTAAATACTATTTCAACTCATGCATATTACTCATAAAATCAGATTTTCATATACATGCAATTAATTATTTAATTAAACTCTAATCTCATGATTAAAGTGTTAGAACAAACAAGTTCACAACAATCTCTATACAAATCCATACAATAAAGAGTACCAAAACATTACTAGGTGAAAGGGATCTTTAGTTTTTAAAGATCAATTTTCAAATTAAAAACATGCATCAAAATCTAAGCATTGTAGTTTAGGGTTTTTCATGAAATTTAACAAGAAACAACACCATAAAACATATAACCAACAAAACCAAACAAGAAGCTTAAAGAGATACATTAAGGACAATAAAACATTTTGAGTTTAGAAGAAAATGAAAAACCCTACCTCATAAATTAAGAAGTCTAGGATGTATTTTGGTAAAATCTCTTGGGTGGTTTTGAAATAGAGGTCGTCATGAATGTTTTAAGGTGAGTGGTGTTGATCACCACCACCAATGGCAGCAGCTTACGGTGGAAACGATGGTGAAGCTCCAGTGAGTTGTAGAGAGTGGCAGATTTTCACAAACAATATTGGCCTTGCTTTGTTCTCCTCTCCGTTTTGAGCGTTTAGAAATAAGAATCATCCAATTTGGACCTGAAATGAAGAAGTTATGGAGTTTTTAAGCTTTGAAAATCTATATAAGAGAAGGAGAGAGAGAGTTAGGGAAAGTTATTCAAGTAAGAGAGAAAGAGAGAGTGGTTCTACATGTGAGAGGAAGAAAAGAAAGAAAAGGAAGAAAACAAAAAGGAAAACAAAAAGAAAAATAGAAAAATAATTAGGTTGGGCCTTTTATAAAATGTGAAATTTTATATGAAGCCCAATATAAATAATAAAGACCATATTCTATCATAAACAGTGACAATGATATAGTTGTACAAACGTATGCAATCGAACAATTTAATAGTCAATTTTATAACAAAAAATTTCTAAGTAAAAATCAATTCAAAAATAATATTACAACCGCAAATAATTACAAATTTTCAATTAATTAATATTAAATGCTAGATTAAAATAATTAATCTTAATTAATTTATTTGGACGTTATAGAGACGATCTGCAATGTGCTCCCAAAGCATTGGGCAAGTGAAGCTTCCATCCTCTGATGTACTCATATACCATCTTGCTCAAAACACAAAGTGCTTTATTGGTGGCCTCCGCTAGGGCATTGCCTTAAAAATAAGACAAAGTGGAGCGTCTGTGCTAAATTTTATAGATGAGAATAGTGGAACTAACCTCTTTGTTGAAGAAAAGAGTACCATTGTCACTAACGATCTTGTACGGATTTCCAAATCAACATACAATGTGCTCTCGGATGAAGTTAGCAATTGCATCATCGAAGGCTTTTTTCAACGGCACCGCTTCTACCCATTTTGTGAAATATTTGGTGGCTATGAGGATCCAAAGACATCCGTCAGAGGCTAGGTGAATTTGGCTGAATAGATCAAGTCCCCTTGTATGAAATGGCCACAAAGTTTTTATGTTATGCAAGCATGTGTGCAGCTTAAGGATACTGTAGATTTAACACGTATGGCACTTATGAACAAAGGTAGCTACATCTTTCACCATTGTCGGCCAAAAAGTACACTATACTCAAACATTGATGATAGAATTTTTGCTTGCCCTAGTGTTCTTTGCATTCTCCAAAGTGGATTTCTTGTAACATCTTTTTGAGCTTCAGCCTCATCGAGGCACCAAAGTGGTTCTCTGTTGAATCCTTTGCAAAACAACATACTTTGTTGCACAAAGTATCTCTTAGACATTCTCCAAAGCTAATGAGCATCTCTCCAGTTTGGCAGAAGTGCCTCATGAATGAGGTATTCCAAATAAGGTGTCCTCCAATCCTTTCGCAATTTGGCTATAAAAGCTTCCACTTCAAAGGGGAGAGGCTGGCATTCGAAGCACACAGATAGGGTAGTATTAGCCTTTTGCTTCATTTTCGGCCAAAAGTAACCTTTTCTTTGAATCTTGCGATAGAGGCATATGTGGGAGTATATCCACCAAGTTTTTTCATGAATTCCTCAGATTTGACGATTGGCCTTATTTTCTTCAGCACATATTGCAAACACGCCTCTGGAAAGCCTTCGATAAAGATCTATGGAAAAGAATGACGTAATCATTAAGGATTCTCGCACTCCTCCTTTTCTCTAGAGTAAGCAACACTTTCCAGATAATGGCTCTCCAATCGTCACAAAGATCATTGTCATCCTCCGGAGTAGTGGTCATGGTTTCAAGAATTGACTGACCTTTCTTCGCCATGGGCACGTCGACAAATTCTCTAGAGAAGTGAACTTAGGACCCTAAAGTGGTCAATGCATCTGCATATCAGTTGATGGTCCCCGAAGTGTGCTGTATGATCACCTTTTGAAATTCTTTGATCAACTTTTATGTGAGAGTTCAGTACAGAGCCTAGGAGATTTCCTTGATGGCAAATTCTCCCTCCAATTATTTGACAACCAAGCTAGAATCTCCCATGACTTTGATTTTTTAGATGCCCATGCTCCGAGTGGTATCAAGCCCTATGACAAGTGCCTCATACACTTCTACAAAGAGACCTTTCCACATCATTCTTAAAGCGACGTGGAAAGTTATTGACGTTCAACAAGAAATCGACATCTATATGAGGCGGGATGTCGTAAGTCCCACCATTCCATGTTGCTTTCAAATCAATGTGGAAAGCTATTGACGCCTCTTATAAAGCAATGCAATAAGGTTACAACGTCGATTGAAACTCAACCAATGTCAAAAGTATTAAATAAAATAAAAAAATTGACTAAGAAAAAAAAACAAAATTTTTCATAAAACAAAATGATAAAATTATTTTGAAATTACAGCTATTAATAATTTTTCATATATTATATATTTTAATTTGCTGCAGACTACAAATTTAATGAAATCTTCTCCATATCCAAACTCAAGTTTCAAATTTCATAAATACAATGCTTTTGTTACCAAAATAAAAATTTAAAAAAAAGAGCCCATTTTTCGTATCTTCCATATCCTTCACCGAAAAACAAACAATCTAAATGATAAAAAAAAATTCAGATATGAGAAATAAGCCTCCTTTCGAACCAAAGGTAGTCTTTTCTTTGAATCTTGCGATAGAGGCTCATGTGGGAGTTTATCCCACAATTTTCTTCATGAATTTCTCAGAGTTTCAACTTGGCCTCATTTTCTCTAACACACCTTGCAAAGATGCCTCTAGGAAGCCTTCAGTAAAGATCTCCAAAAATAATGATGTAATCATTGAGGATTCTCTCACTCTTCCTTGTCTCTAGAGCAAGCAACAGTTCCCAGATAGCGGCTCTCCAATCGTCGTAGAGATCATTGTCATCCTCCAAAGCGATGGTCATGGTTTCAAGAATTGACCAATCTTTCTTCGCCATGTACATGCCAACAACTTCTCCAAATAAGCAAACTCGAGACCCCAAAGTGGCCAATACATCAGCATATCGATTGGTGGTCCCTAGAGTGTGCTATGTGATTACCTTCTCGAATCGTCTGAAGAACTTTTGTGCTAGAGTTTGGTGCTGAGCTAAGGTGACTTCCTTGATGGTCAATTTTTCCTCCAATTATTTGACAACCAAGTTGGAATTCTCCCTCATATATTCAGCCACGTTGTTGATGCATGTAAAAGCTAGTTGGCGATAATGGTGTGCTCATCTGAGCTAGTGAATAATATTCTAGTTCCTCCAGAGGTAGCCGTTACGAATCCATCAAAGTGCAAGGTCTAAAACTCGTTTATCTCCTCAACAGCACAGGTAATCTCTAGAGGTTGCTTGGCTGGTTTTGACACGATTGCCTTGTTCTCAAGTCAATATTGAATGCCTCTAGAGGGGCGTTAGGTGACATCAGAGCAGTTGCCTCATGTCTGTCACAACTAAATTGCATTAAATCAACAGCAGCTTGGCTCTTGATTGCTTTTGGTATAATACAAGTGACTTTGAACATCGAAAGCTTAAGTTCCTAGTGTTAGACATGTATGCCCTAAGGAATAAAAATGTAATATGTTTATGGAGGCATTTTTTCTATCAATAAAGAATTTATTCTTATATATACCAAATCTTGTCCTCTTTTCGTTCATGTTTGTTGAATGTATGATAAGCAAACAGTAATCTGAGACTGTCAGTCTAAACCTTAAGAATTGGGCATATGATGGACTAATTATGCGGAAGACACGATTCTTAAGGTGACGGTCTAAAACATATGATCCGAAATCGAGGGAATAAAGTTGGGTGCTTTGTTCATGTAAAGATTGTTATGTTTTCTATATCCTTTTTGGGAGATGGTTTGTCTTGACCATCAGAGTTGGACTTCGTGAATAGAAACATTGGCGCTTTGTCATAGGTGACAACGTGTTGGATCGGGACATAAAGTGAATTGATTTGGATTAATAATTTTGTCTTGGCAAATTGATTCACATTAGACAATCACTTGTATTATATCTTAATCCTGAGATGAATAGTGGGCCCGTTGTCTGGACTTGTGTCTTTTGATGTGCCATTGGCTGACTCCCACATCTCAATAGTGGTACGCAAGCCGGTACGTTGGAGGCATGACTCTTGATGGCGTAGACTTCTTATTCATAGATATGGAATCCATAGCTCCTCTTTAGGAGTAATGATATCCTCTTATATGCGTTGTCTAGTAATTGGAAAACTGGAGCGCTCAACCATTTGGATACATAGGTGTAACCGAATGGTATACTATCTTTGGATGGTAAGTTTTCTAATGGAACGTAAGATTAAAATAATCGGGAAGGTAAGACAGAACTTGTCCTTAAGCCGATTATGGATTATCATATGGGGATACGATACACTTTGATATGTCATGGAGACTTAGCTACACGAGCTTCGTAATTCTGTAAAGTTCGAGAGTGCAGCTCCAAGCTTTTAGTGGAGTAGCGTTGGAGTTGATAATTGTGAAATGCATATCTGGGATATTGGGTTTCATAATTATCATGAGCTTGAACTTTATAGGTCCATTTTTGTCCCCTTTACTAGCTCACAAAATATTGTAACGACACGGCGTGCTTTTTCAATAATTGGTGACTTATGTCGGATTTATCGGATTGATTTAAAATTTGTAAGAATCAAATAATTCATGTCTATTTATTGGTTGAATTAATTTTGTAATAAAATTAATTTAAGATAAACTTGTTGAATTATTGGATCAGATAATTCTTATCTGTTTATCGGTTGATTTAATTTTAGATAAATTAGATCAAGATAAACTTGTAGAATTATTGTGAATTGATTTATTTTCTTAGAGATTATCTTGATAAAGTTTGTTTTGGTCAGATATCTTCTCTATTGGGTTATTTGAATCAAAATTGAGACTTTATCCTTTAGAATCTCGAGTGCAAAATAAAAGATTCACGGATATTTTTTCTCGGGAGTTCGGCCTGCCGAATGACGTGGTCGGCCTATCGAACTGGCCTGTTCGGCTTGCCGATCAGAATGTTCAGCCTGTCGATCAGTGGGAGATAAGATTACGCATTTTCACGTGGATCTTATCAGATATTGATCCAAACTTGATTCTGTTTCGAGTTTTTGAGACCTAATCTGATAAGGAGTGACCCTAGGACCAAGGGCTATAAAAAGGGAGTGAGTCTCATGATTTACTCAGATCAATTGGGAGATTAAGAGTGATACTTGTCTAGTGAGCATCTAAAAACTCCCTGGGAGCTTTTGTTCATAAATCACGAATACTAGCTTTGGGTTCTCTCTTTTGGTTGGAAGGAGAGTCACCGGTGGAAGAGCTGTACGTGTGAGCCCACACTCACTCCGGTTGTGGATAGAGAATAGCAAAGAAGACTAGTTGGTTGAGGCTCTTTTGGAACGTTACTTCTCTTCACAAGCTGCGGAGGTTCTTCACACAAAGGTTAGTAATATCTGTCTAATTTATACATATAACATGTCAAACTTGTGTTTTAAAAATTACTCTGATGAATTTTTTTTAAAAATTCCGCTGCGCATCATGTTTCCAACAATTGATATCAGAGACATGATTTTTTACATAAATTTATGAGTTTGTGATCATGTTATATGCATAAATTTTGTGATCTCTATCTCTCCCATGCTTGAATTGAATTTTATATATGTTGTCATGGATTATGTGGTGAATGTTTATTAATTAATTATGGTTGATTAAATCGTTGTTTAATTATTTATTTATTAATTAATACCGGTTATGGTTCCTTAGAGGTTAGAATGTGTATCTAGGTTTTTCATGTAATTAGATGGCAGACTATCATCTCTGTCTAAGAATTGTTATTCAATTTTTAAATTTGCAAGAATTTTTGTAATTAAATAATTATTCGAAGAAGACGGATCTAGAAGACGGATCTAGAAGATGCATCTAGAAGAATGATGATGGCGCCCCCAGGTATTTCCTGAGTCTCTAATTTTATGTTTTTGAATTGTTGAAAATAAAATTAAAAAATTGCATTAATGTTGTATTTTATGGAATAATTTTTCCTGCTCGGTCGGCATGCCGGACGTCACAGTTCGACAGGCCGACGGTCACAGATCGACAGGCCAGATGTGTGGTTCGATAGGCCGACAGTGGGGCAGAAATTGGGAAAATCTGTCGGCAGGCTGAACTTTTAGTTCGGCAGGCCAAACCTTCATGATCGGCAGGCCGATCACCCAGATCGGCCTGCCGACCGAGAGCTGCCAAGTGTCCAGAAAAGGTGCAATTTTTCCAATGAAGTTTTAATTTTATTTTTGAGACGATTCTGAGAAACATTAAATTTAGATATGACCGAAAATATGAAGTTTTTTGATTCAAAACGGGATTGAAGACTTGAAAATGGTATTGCATGAAGAAGGATACAGCTTGAGGATTCAAGGATGAAGAATCGATAAATGTCTCAATTATTCTCTTGTAATCTTTGTTTTTCTATTCTCTAAGGTGAAACCATAATATTACAGTTACTATTATTTTGCTTGTAGCTTTGCTTGATTGCTTTGCTTGTCTGCATTATAATATGATTTACCATGTATATTGATAACATGTCATATAGGATAGGGAGTGCCGCTCATATTAAAATTGTTCATACATAATTTTAAAATAGACTTCAAAAGATTGAGTAGGAGAAGGTTTTTGAAGAGAGCACCTAAGGCCTCCATCGTTGGTCCATATGAAGAACATGGTGGTCCCGACCCCTAGGAAGGGATTTCTATCATGTACCAGATTGGATCTCTAAACGGATAAGGTATTTTAGTATGATTTATGGTTGCACACCCCTAGGTGGTGATTATAAATCATGGATAAAATATTGAAACGATGGTTATACACTCACGTTAATTTTATTATTAACCTCCCCTAGGAGCTCTGTTAATAAAATTAATGGCCAAAGAAACGATTATTAGTATATGTTGGATCATACGGGTCCTGGATGGCATATATTAATCAGGAGGGGATCCGTGTTCCTGATTGAATTTGGCATGACTCCCCTAGGAGCTTGTTGAATTCTGAATTGGGAATTATCGTTGTAAGGTTGTGATATTTTCAAGGTTTTGACACATAAACACATTTGTATGATTTTACATGATTGTGTTATCTGACTAAATTATTATATATGTTTGCTTATGTTTGGTATATGATTCTTTATTGTAGATTGAAAATGTCTAAAAACGCTTTATCATTGATACTTGACAAAAACCAATTAACCGGTGAGAATTATAACGATTGGAAACGGAACCTGGACATCGTCTTATCCTTTGAGAAACTGAAATATGTACTGACAACTCCTTGTCCTCCCGAGCCAACGGGAGACTCAAGTAATGAGCAATTCCAAGCGTACGATCGCTGGAAAGATGCTAATGATCAGGCCAGCTGCTATGTTATGGCTAGCATGAACAACGTGCTACAGGCTCAACATCAGGATTATGAGACTGCGAAGCATATCTTGGATAATCTTGAAGATATGTTTGAAGCCAGGCCATAACAAAGAGGCAAGGGGCCCTTTGGAAACTCTTAAACGGTAGACAGAGACCGGGGACATCTGTAAAAGAGCACATGATGTTGGTCATGGGTTACCTCGCTGAGGCTCAAACCAATGGAGCTGACATCGATGCTGAAACTCAGATGACTATGGTCTTTGAGACTCTGTCTAAGGAATTTATTCCGTTTAGAGCTACTTTTAATTTAAGTAATAGACGGAATATGACCTTGACAGAACTGATGAAACAGTTACAGGAGTTTGAACTGCTGATCAGGGAGTCTCCTGCTGGGGGTGAGGCAAACATGGTAGCTGCTTTTGGTTCCAATCCTAACTCTGGGAATAGAAAGAAGCAACAGGCCAAGAACGGGAAGTCTTCTATTCCTGCTGCTACCAAGAGCAAGAAGAAGAAGAAGAAGAACCCAAAGAAGCTTAAGTGCTTCTTCTGTGGTAAGGTCGGGCATATAAAGAAGCATTGCAAGGACTTCCTTTCCAAGGGAGGTAGGTGTGATCTTCTATATTTAGAAACTTGTTTGGTTGAGGAATCCAGGGACATCTGGGTCATAGATTCTGGTGCAACTAATCATGTTTGTGTTTCTCTGCAGGGATTCAAAGAAACGAGAAGTCTACAACGTGAAGACTTAACGCTTCGGATGGGCGATGGATCCTTGGTCTCAGCGGAAGCAGTGGGAGATGTCCATCTTTACTTTGATAATTATAGGAATTTAATTTTGCGAGATTGTTTTTATGTTCCTAAATTTAAAAGGAATTTAATTTCTATATCTTCTTTATTTAAAGACTCCTACGTGGTATCTTTTAATGAAAAAGTGGTGATTCGTAAAAACAAATCTTTTATCTGTTCTGGATGGATGCAAAATAATCTATATTTTATCAAACCTAAGATGGACTTATTGCTTAATGCTGAGATAAATGATAATGACTCAAAAAGACTTAAAACTTCTCACTCTAATAAGACTTATCTTTGGCATTTGCGCCTTGGCCATATTAACCTGAATAGGATTCAAAGGTTGGTAAGGGATGGACCTTTAAGTCACGTAAAGGTGGAATCTATACCTCAATGTGAATCTTGTTTGGAGGGTAAAATGACCAAAAGACCATACAGGTCTAAGGGCAATAGGGCCGAAGGAGTTCTAGAACTTGTGCGTAGTGATATTTGTGGACCGATGAACATCCGGGCACGAGGAGAGTATGAGTACTTTGTCACTTTTATTGACGATTACTCGTGATATGGGTATATGTACCTGATGCACCACAAAAGAAAAACTTATGATAAGTTCAGGGAGTTTCGGGCTGAAGTGGAAAAGCAATTGGATAGACCCATAAAGGCACTTCGATCTGATCGAAGTGGAGAATACCTTTCTGATGAGTTCTTGGGACACTTGTTAGAGAATGGGATTTTATCCCATTTGACTGCGCCGGACACTCCGCAGTAGAATGGCGTAGTAGAGAGAAGGAATAGGACTTTATTGGACATGATTAGGTCCATGATGAGTTATTCATCATTACCTTTATCCTTTTGGCGATATGCACTACAAACTGCATGTTATCTTTTGAACAATGTGCCTTCAAAATCGGTCCCTAAAACTCCTCACGAGTTGTGGACAAGAAGGAAGACATCCTTAAACCATATTTACATATGGGGATGTCTGGCTCATGTCCTGTTTAAGGATCTGAATAAGTTGGAAGCACGTTCGAAAGTTTGCGTGTTTGTAGGATATCCAAAAGGGACTAAAGCGAGTTATTTTTATAACCCAAAGGAAAATAAAGTCGTGGTTTCAACTAATGCAACTTTCCTTGAGGAGAGTTACATGGACGACTTTAAACCTCAAAGCAAAGTGGAGCTTAAGGAGTTAAGGGTGATTCGTTTACTCTGGAGGTTCCGAACGAAACCATTCCAATTGGTGTAGAAAAACCAAACAAACCTGAACAACAACCTCAGGGGCTTCGGCATAGTCGGAGGATCGGGCGTCAACCTGAGAGGTATATGTTCAATGGGGAAGTCTTTTTTGCTGAACCGGATGAACATGACAGGGATCCTTATACTTACGCATAAGCTATGGAGGATGTTGATTCAAAACTCTGGACAGAGGCCATGAACATAGAGATGAAGTCTATGTGACTAATCAGGTCTGGGAGCTTGTGGATCTTCCCGAAGGGGTAAAACCCATAGGGTGTAAGTGGATTTACAAGAGGAAAAGAGGAGTGGATGGAAAGGTGGAAACCTTTAAGGCTAGACTGGTAGCTAAGGGTTATACGCAAAAGGAAGGAATCGATTATGAGGAAACCTTTTTGCCTATAGCCATGCTTAAGTCCATCCAGATTCTCTTGTCCATAGCTGCCGCTCTCGACTATGAGATTTGGCAGATGGATGTCAAGACGTCTTTTTTGAATGGCTATCTTGATGAGTCCATTTATATGGAACAACCAAACGGGTTCAAGGTCGCGGGTCAAGAGGGTAAGGTTTGTAAGCTACTGAAGTCAATTTATAGACTTAAGCAGGCTTCCCGTTCTTGGGACATAAGATTTGGTCTAGTGATCAAAACTTATAGGTTCTCACAAAATGTGGATGAACCATGTGTTTACAAACACATCAAGGATGGGAAAGTGGTTTTTCTACTGCTCTATGTGGATGACATTCTATTAATTGGCAATGACATTGGGGCATTGTCATCGGTCAAATTATGGTTGACCAAGTAGTTTGACATGAAGGACTTGGGTGAGGCTAATTTTGTTCTCGGTATCTAGATCTTTCGGGATAGGAAGAACAAAATGATAGCTTTGTCACAGGCCGGCTACATAGATAAAATTCTCAAGAGGTTTGCAATGCAGGATTCCAAGAAAGGTGGGCAACCATCTAGGTCTGGAATTACTCTCTCTAAGAAAGACTCTCCAAACTCTTATGAAGAAAGAGAATACATGAAGAAGGTGCCTTATGCTTTGGCAGTGGGTAGTCTCATGTATGCCATGCTTTGCACACGACCGGATATTAGCTATGCGGTCAGGATTGTGAGTCGATTTCAGGCGGATCCAAGACCGAACCATTGGGTTACGGTAAAGCATATTTTCAAGTACCTGAGAAGGACTCGAGGGTATATGCTTGTGTATTCGGTTGAGGACTTAACTCCTCTAAGATACACTGATTTAGATTTTCAATCCTGTCTAGATTCTAGAAAATCGACTTCGAGGTTTGTGTTTACTCTAGGCAGTGGTGCCATCAGTTGGAGAAGTGCGAAGCAAGATTGCACTTTGGATTCAACGATGGAGGCTGAGTATGTGGCGGCTAGTGATGCTTCGAAAGAGGCTGTGTGGCTCTACAAGTTCCTTGGGGATCTTGAAGTAGTTCCTGGTATGGATAAAGCAGTATCATTGTACTGTGATAACAGTGCGGCGGTAGCTAATACTAAGGAACCAAGATTTCACAAGAAGAGTAAGCATATTGATCTGAAATATCATGTGATAAAGGACTTCGTTGAGGGCGGGCATGTCATGGTGTGCAAGATCGCGTCAGAGGACAATTTAGCTGATCCATTTACGAAGACACTTACTGGGAGAGTCTTCGAGAGGCATGTGGAAGCTATGGGGATGCAAAACTTGCTGCATTTACTCACTTAGTACAAGTGGGAGATTGTTAGATATCTAAACCTTAAGAATTGGGCATATGATGGACTGATTATGCGAAAGACACGATTCTTAAGGTGACGGTCTAAAACATATGATCCGCAATTGAGGGAATAAAGTTGGGCACTTCGTTCATGTAAAGATTGTTATGTTGTCTATATTCCTTTTGGGAGATGGTTTGTCTTGACCATCGAAGTTGGACTCCGTGAATAGAAACATTGGCTCTTTGTCATAGGTGACAACTTGTTGGATGGGGACATAAAGTGAATTGATTTGGATTAATAATTTTGTCTTGGCAAATCGATTCACTTTAGACAATCACTTGTATTGTATCTTAATCCTGAGATGAATAGTGGGCCCGTTGTCTGGACTTGTGTCTTTTGATGTGCCAATGGCTGACTCCCACATCTCAATAGTGGTACACTTGCCGGTACGTTGGAGGCATGACTCTTGATGGCGTAGACTTGTTATTCATAGATATGGAATCCATAGCTCCTCTTTAGGAGTAATAATATCCTGTTATATGCGTTGTCCTGTAATTGAAAACTGGAGCGCTCAACCATTTGGATACATAGGTGTAACCGAATGGTATACTATCTTTGGATGGTAAGTTTTCTAGTGGTGAGACAATGGAACGTAAGATTAAAATAATCGGGAAGGTAAGACAGAACTTGTCCTTAAGCTGATTATGGATTATCATATGGGGATACGATACACTTTGATATGTCATGGAGACTTAGCTACACGAGCTTCGTAATTTTGTAAAGTTCGAGAGTGCAGCTCCAAGCTTTTAGTGGAGTAGCGTTGGAGTTGATAATTGTGAAATGTATATATGGGATATTGCATTTCATAATTATCATGAGCTTGAACTTTATAGGTCCATTTTTGTCCCCTTTGCTAGCTCACAAAATCTTGTAACGACACGGCGTGCTTTTCCAATAATTGGTGACTTATGTCAGATTTATCGGATTGATTTAAAATTTGTAAGAATCAAATAATTCATGTTTGTTTATTAGTTGAATTAATTTTGTAATAAAATTCATTTAAGATAAACTTGTTGAATTATTGGATCAGATAATTCTTATCTATTTTTCAGTTGATTTAATTTTAGATAAATTAGATCAAGATAAACTTGTAGAATTATTGTAAATTGATTTATTTTCTTAGAGATTATCTTGATAAAGTTTGTTTTGATTAGATATCTTCTCTATTGGGTTATTTGAATCAAAACTGAGACTTTATCCTTTAGAATCTCGAGTGGAAAATAAAAGATTCGTAGAGATTTTTTCTCGGGAGTTCGGCCTGCCGAATGACGTGGTCGGCCTGTTGAACTGGCCTGTTCGGCCTGCCGATCAGAATGTTCAGCCTGTCGATCAGTGGGAGATAAGATTACGTATTTTCACGCGGATCTTATCAGATATTGATCCGAACTTGATTCTGTTTCGAGTTTTTGAGACCTAATCTAATAAGGACTGACCCTAGGACCAAGGGCTATAAAAAGGGAGTGAGTCTCATGATTTACTTAGATCAATTGAAAGATTAAGAGTGATACTCGTCTAGTGAGCATCTAAAAACTCCCTGGGAGCTTTTGTTCATAAATCACGAACACTAGCTTTAGGTTCTCTCTTTTGGTTGGAAGGAGAGTCACCGGTGGAAGAGCTGTACGTGTGAGCCCACACTCACTCCGGTTGTGGATAGAGAATAGCAAAGAAGACTAGTTGGTTGAGGCTCTTTTGGAATATTACTTCTCTTCACAGGCTGCGGAGGTTCTTCACACAAAGGTTAGTAAGATCTGTCTAATTTATACATATAACATGTCAAATTTGTGTTTTGAAAATTACTCTGATGAATTTTTTTAAAAAATTCCACTGCACACCGTGTTTCCAACACTTAGCAGGCTAAGTGACCCAAAAGTGCTAGCCGAGTAAGGAGGTAATAGAGGGGGTTAGCCTTAATCATGAGATGAAGTTCATGGGCCAAAAAGTAGTGATAGAGATGCTGAGAGGCATAGATGAAAACAAGACATTCCTTTTCTATTTGTGACTATCTTGTTTTCGGGCCATTGAGTTGGCACTTACATAGTAGACTAGGAATTGTTTCCCTTCAAAATCTTCTTGAGCCAACAATGGTCAGATAGTTGCCTCTATCGTGGCAATATAAAGCTTCAATGGTTTTCTAGGCTCTTGAGCTTTCATGGTTGGAAGGTTGAGAAGTGTCTTTTGGATTTTCTTAAACACTTTTTGATGATATTCCATCGTTTTTAACTCGATACCCTTCTTGAGGAGTGCTGTGAATGCAGAGGAGAAGTTCTCATCTGTGGAATGAATCTCTGGATGTAGGAGAGCTTGCCCAATAATCCCTTTACCTCTTCGGGAGTCAAAGGTGGTGTTGTTGCTATGATTTTTTGAACTTTGGAGGGATCAACATTTATTCCCCATTGGTGGACTATAAACCCAAGGAACATTCCAACCAAAACTCCAAAAATGCATTTCTTCAAGTTCATCTTCAAGTTATACTTACGACATCTTTCGAACACCTTGATCAAGGTACTTCAATGGCCTCCTCTAGAGCGGGACTTGATGACTAAATTGTCCACATAGTCTTCAACTTCCTTTCACAACATGTTATGGAAGATGGTGATCGTTGCTCTTTTATTTGTTATCTGGCATTCTTCAAGCCCAGTGGCATCACGGTGTAGTAGAAGTTGCCAAAGGGAATTCAAAATGCCATTTTCCCCACGTCTCTTGTTGAAATTTTGACTTGATTATAGCCGTAAAAATCATCCATGAAGGAGAGCATTTTATGGCCAGTAGTAGAGTTTGGTAGTGCAAACTTGTCTTCCAAACAAGCTTTGTTGAGGTCCCAAAAATCGACACAAGTATAGACTTGGTCATTCTTCTTTTTCATCGGTACAATGTTAGCCAACCATGTTGAGTGCTTTGATGAGTTTTTTACTTTTGCATTGATTTGTGCTTCCATTTCGGAATGGAAGGACTCCACGATTATTTGACTAGAACTACTCTGGGTTGAATATTAAGGGGGTGGCAGACTAATTTCGTATCTAATCTGGGCATATCATTGTAACTCCATGCGAATACATTCATGTAGTCTCTGCGCAAGTTGGCATGTGTTCGACGTTCTTCAGGGGAGAGTAGAGAATTAATATGGACTTTCCTTTTAATGGAGGGGTCGTTGTTGAGATTGACTTCTTCAAATTGCTTCATCATGGGTTCAGAGCTGTATTGCATGCATTTTGGTGCTAGCTACGGCTCGATGATCTCTCTGGTTCCTTCAAAGGAAGCTACTCTGGGGGCGGCTACTCCGATGGTGATTGCCTCATCTCGGGTATGAACTACTCTGTCAAAATTTGCTCCATCATGGACTACTCTGTTGCAAACTACTTTGGGGCTAGCATATGCAATTTGTTCTCTTTTGGTCCGAGGGCCCTCCCACTTGGAGTAACAAGACCCCCAACCCCATCAAAATTGGTAGACGGTTCTTCCATCGAGGAGAGAGAATTTGATGCATTAAAGAGCTGTTTCCTTCTTTCTTTTCTTCTTGAAGATCATACACCAATCTTTGTCATCGAGATCTTTGATGTTCGGACATGAAGGTAGCAGGATGCCAATAGCCTTAGAGACTTTGCTATCTCTCGAGCTGGTGAAGTTGTGTAAAACTTTACGTCAGTGTAGTGCACCTCCATCTGATCAAACGAGGATTGATTAGCTGGAATGCAAGCAACTTTGTTGCCAAGTCTTACTTTTATGCATTGATGAAACATGGAGCAAATGATCCGATGTTTGTTCAACCAAGGTCTTCCTAGAAGAAGATGATAGTTTGCATCGACATTGACCACATGGAACCGGGTAAGCAAAGTGGCCCAATCTTCAAATCTAGTTGAACGCATCCAATTGAGATTTTGGAGACATTGTCGAATTTGACAATAGAGGTCTCTTTTTTGTCAATCCGGCTCAGTGGAACTCTGGAAGCAAGAAGGACAGATAACAGGATGATGTTGATGGAGGAGCTGGTGTCGACAATGCCCTTTAAGCATGGCTTCCAAGTAAAGTGGACTCCTATGATCCAAGTACAGTACTTCCATGTCTTTATTAGTGAAAGAGATGGAGTTGGTGCTTTCAAGAAAGGTGCAAATGGCAACAGCTTCATTGGTGTAGCATTGAGGTCCTTGATTGGTGGAGACTTTTAGTAGCGCCTCTGTTACAGCCAAATGAGCTTGCAACACAAGGCCAAGTTAGCCGAATAATGACTTGGAACTTTGGACTCTGATCGAGTGCTCATAGAACAGAGGTAGTTGGAGTAGAAATTAGCTCACGGTAAGAGTCTCTGGCATGGATGACTACTGTGACATTTTTGCGTTCGGACATACTCCCTCTAGAAGGGCAATTTTGCCCCAAAGGCAAGGAAAGACATTCGTAGTTAGAGTCTCCATTGTGGATGACTACCACAACACTTTCACGCTCATGTGTGCTCCCTCGAAGAAGCAATTCAGCTTTGGAGGTGACAGAGTTATTGTAAGTTGGATGCTCCAGGTTGGTGCTGCGAGTCTGGAAATAATACGATGAACTCATCAATCTTGAGAAGGTTGTCTTAGAGTGGTTCCCTGAAAAAAATACCATCCAGGTATCTCAAATCAGTAGAATTCTTCAATTATCATGGCCTCCAGGAAGGTTCTCTTTGCGCCTAGGATTTCCACAATTGAGGCCTCTATGGCGATCAACTCAGGGATGATCATCTTGGGCAACACTAAGTTTGGAGAAGGTGTTGTTTTTGGCGATAAAGTCTCCTTATGCGTTGTCTCCAACGACGAGCCTATTACTATCAGTTTGGCTTCAAAAGTCAAGCGATGCTTTATGGGGAACTTCGCTTTTGTGGCTAAAGATTCCTTCTAGAGTAGCTTGATGGTGGTCTCAACAGGTGGCTCGGCTCTTCTCAAGATGTTGTTGAGAGCCAATTCATGCTCTTCTTTGGATACATTCTTTTAGCCATGGGCGTTTGCATATAAGTGTTGGAAAAATGGTACGTAGCAGAAATTTAAAAATTTTACATCAGAATATTTTTCAAAACACAAGTTTGACATGCTATATTCATAAATTAACTAGATCTTACTAACCTTTGAATGCCGAAGAACTTCCGTAATCTGTGAAGAGAAGTAACGTTCCAGAAGAGCGTCAACTAACTGGTCTTGTTTGCTATTCTCTATCCACGATCGGAGTGAGTGTGGGCTCACACGTACAGCTCTTCCACCAGGTGACTCTCCTTCCAACCAATTGAGAGAACCCAAAGCAAGTGTTCGTGATTTGTGAACAAGAGCTCTCAGGGAGTTTTCAGATTCTCACTAGCAGAGTATCACTCTTAATCTCTCAATTGATCTCAGTAACTCTTAAGACTTACTCCTTATTTATATTGGTTGGGTCTAGGGTTAGTCCTTATTAGATTAAGTCTCAAAATTCAAATTAGAATCAAATTTGGATCAATATCTAATAAGATCCACGTTAAAATGCATGATCTTATCCTTCGCTCATCAGCAAGCTGATCAGGATGATCGGTAGGCCAAACTTGAGAATCGACACACCAAACTGTCGATTAAAATCTCAACGAATCTTTTATTTTTCACCTGATATTTTATAGAATAAAGTCTCAGTTTTAATTCAAATAACCCAATAGAAAAGTTATCTGATTAAAATAACTTCATCTAGATTATCTCTAGGAAAATAAATGAATTCCTAATAATTCTATAAGTTTATCCTGATTTAATTTATTAAAATTAAATCAACCGATAACCAGACAAGAATTATCCGATCCTAATAATTCAACAAGTTTATCTTGAATTAATTTTATTACAAAATTAATTCAACCGATAAACATACATGAATTATCTGATTCTTCTAAATTTTAACTAATCTAATAAATCTGACATAAGTCACCAATTATTGGAAAAGCACGCCGTATCATTACAGGATTTTGTGAGCTAGCAAAGGGGACCAAATGAACCTATTTAGTTCAAGCTCCTGATAATTATGAAACTCAATATCCCAAATATACATTTCATAATTATCAACTCCAACACTACTCCACTAAAAGATTGGAGTTGCACTCTTGAACTACATAGAATTACGAAGCCCGTATACCTAAGTCTCTATGACATAGCATAGTGTATCGTATCCCTATAGGATTATCCATAATCGGCTTAAGGACAAGTTCTGTCTTACCTTTTCGATTATTTTTATCTTATGTTGAATTATCTCACCATCGAAAAACTTACCATCCAAAGACGGTATACCATTCAGTTACACCTATGTATCCAAATGGTTGAGCGCTCCAGTTTTTTCAATTACAGGATAACGCATATGAGAGGATATCACCACTCCTGAAGAGGAGCTATGGATTCCATATCTATGAATAACAGGTTTACGCTATCATGAGTGATGCCTCCAACGTACCGGCATGCATACCACAATTAAGATGTGGGTGTCACCCTTTGGTACATCAAAAAACATAAGTCAAGGTAACGGTCCCACTATTCATCTTAGGATTAAGATACAATACAAATGATTGTCTAAAGTGAATCGATTTGCCGAGACAGAATTATTAATCCAAATCAATTCACGTTATGTCCCGATCCAACACATTGTCACCTATGACAACGTGCCAATGTTTCTATTCACGGAGTCCACCTCCGATGGTCAAGACAAACCATCTCCCAATAAGGATATAGACAACATAACAATCTTTACATGAATAAAGTGCCCAACCTTATTCCCTCGATTGCGGATCTTATGATTTAGACCATCACCTTAAGAATCGCGTCTTCCGCATAATCTGTCCATCATATGCCCAATTCTTAAAGGTTTATATGACAGTCTCAGACTATTGTTTGCTTAACATACATTCAACAAATATGAATGTAAAGAGGACAAGATTTGATATATAAATAATAAATAAATTCTTTATTGATAAAAATGTCTCCTAAAACTTATTACATTTTTACTCCTTAGGGCATACAAGTCTAACAATCTCCCACTTGCACTAAGTGAGTAAATATGACAAATCTTGCATCCCCATAGCTTCCACATGCCTCTCAAAGACTCTCCCAATAAGTATCTTCGTAAATGGATCAGCTAAATTGTCCTCTGACGCGATCTTGCACACGGTGACATGCCCACCCTTAAAGAAGTCCTTTATCACATGATACTTCCGATCAATATACTTACTCTTCTTGTGAAATCTTGGTTCCTTAGCATTAGCTACTGCCGCACTGTTATCACAGTATAATGATACCGCCTTATCCATACCAGGAACTACCTTAAGATCCCCAAAGAAATTACGGAGCCACACTGCTTCTTCGAAGCATCACTAGCTGCTACATACTCGGCTTCCATCATTGAATTCAAAGTGCAATTTTGCTTGGCACTTCTCCAACTGATGGGTCCGCCGCCCAGAGTAAACACAAAACACGAAGTCAATTTCCTAGAATCCAGATAGGATTGAAAATTCGAGTAGTATATCCTAGAGGAGTTAAGTCCTCACCCAAATACACAAGCATACACCCACAAGTCCTTCTTAGGTACTTGAAAATATGCTTTACCGCAACTCAATGGTTCGATCTTGGATCAAATTGAAATTGACTTACAATCTCGACTGCATAACTAATATCAGGTCGTGTGCAAAGCATGGCATACATGAGACTACCCACTGCCAAAGCATAAGGCACCTTTTTCTTCATAAGACTTTGGAGAGTCTTTCTTAGAAAGAGTAATTCCAAACCTAGATGGTTGCCCACCTTTCTTGGAATCCTACATTACAGATCTCTTGAGAATTTTATCTATGTAGCCGGCGTGAGATGAAGCTATCATTTTGTTGTTCCTATCCTGAAAGATCTGGATACCGAGAACAAAATTGCCTCACCTAAGTCCTTCATGTCAAACCACTTGGTCAACCATAATTTGACCGATGACAATGCCCCAACGTCATTGCCAATTAGTAGTATGTCATCTACATAGAGCAGTAGAAAAACCACCTTTCCATCCTTAATGTGTTTGTAAACACATGGTTCATCCACATTTTGTGAGAACCCATAATCTTGATCACCTAATCAAATCTTATGTTCTAAGAACGAGAAGCCTGCTTAAGTCCATAAATCGACTTTAGCAGCCTACAAAACTTACCCTCTTGACCTGTGACCTTGAACCCGTCTGGTTGTTCTATATAAATGGACTAATCAAGATAGCCAATCAGAAAAGCCATCTTGACATCCATCTGCCAAATCTTATAGTCGAGAGCGGCGGCTATGGACAAGAGAATCTGGATGGACTTAAGCATAGCTATAGGCGAAAAGGTTTCCTCATAATCGATTCCTTCCTATTTCGTATAACCCTTAGCTACCAGTCTAGCCTTAAAGGTTTCGACCTTTCCATCCACTCCTATTTTCCTCTTGTAGATCCACTTACACCCTATGGATTTTACCCCTTAGGGAAGATCCACCAGCTCCCAGACCAGATTAGTCTCCATAGACTTTATCTCAATGTTCATGGCCTCTGTCTAGAGTTTTGAATCAACATCCTCCATAGCTTCTGCATAAGTATAAGGATCCCTGCTATGTTCATCTGGTTCAGCCAAAAAGACCTCCCCATTGAACATATACCTCTTAGGTTAACACCCGATCCTCCCACTACACCGAAGCCCATGAGGTTGTTGTTCAGGTTTATTTGGTTTTTCTACACTGATCAGAATGGTTTCATTTGGAACCTTCGGAGTGATCGGATCACTCCTTAACTCCTCAAGCACCACTTTGCTTTGAGGTTTAAAATCGTCTATGTAACTCTCCTCAAGGAAAGTTGCACTAGTTGAAACCATGACTTTATTTTCCTTTGGGTTATAGAAATAACCCCCTTTAGTCCTTTTTGGATATCCTACAAACACGTCAACTTCTGAACGAGCTTCCAACTTATTCAGATCCTTAAACAGGACATGAGTCGGACATCCCCATATACGAATATGGTTTAAGGATGTCTTCCTACCCGTCCACAACTAGTGAGGAGTTTTAGGGACCGATTTTGAAGGCACATTGTTTAAAAGATAACATGCAGTTTATAGTGCATATCCCTAAAAGGATAAAGGTAATGATGAATAACTCATCATGGACCTAACCATGTCTAACAAAGTCCTATTTCTTCTCTCCGCTATGCCATTCTATTGCGGAGTGCCCGGCATAGTCAAATGGGATAAAATCTTATTCTCTAATAAGTGTCCCAAGAACTCATCAGAAAGGTATTCCCTACCTCGATCCGATCGAAGTGCCTTTATGGGTCTCCCCAATTGCTTTTCCACTTCAGCACAAAACTCCCTGAACTTGTCAAAAGTTTCGCTTTTCTAGTGCATCAGGTACACATACCCATATCTTGAGTAATCATCAATAAAAGTGACGAAGTACTCATACCCTCCTCATGCCCGGATGTTCATCGGTCCGCAAACATCACTATGCACAAGTTTTAGAACCCCTATGGCCCTATTGCCCGTAGACCCGAATGGTCTTTTGGTCATTTTACCCTCCAAACAAGATTCACATTGAGGTATAGATTCCATCTTTAAGTGACTTAAAGGTCCATCCCTTACCAACCTTTGTATCCTATTTAGGTTAATTTGACCAAGGTGCAAATGCCAAAGATAAGTCTTATTAGAGTGAGAAGTTTTAAGTCTTTTAGAGTTATTATCATTTATCTCAGCATTAAGCAATAAGTCCATCTTAGGTTTGATAAAATATAGAGTATTTTGCATCCATCAAGAACAGATAAAAGATTTGTTTTTATGAATCACCACTTTATCATTAAAAGAAACCAAGTAGGAGTCTTTAAATAAACAAGCTACAGAAATTAAATTCCTTTTAAATTTAGGAACATAAAAATAATCTTGTAAAAATAAATTCCTATAATTATCAAAATAGAGATGGACGTCTCCCACTGCTTCCACTGAGACCAAGGATCCATCGCCCATCTGAAGCGTGAAGTCTTCATGTAGCAGACTTCTTGTTTCTTTGAACCCCTGCAGAGAAACACAAACATGATTAGTTGCACCGGAATCTATGACCCAAATGTCACTTGATTCCTCAACCAAACAAGTTTCTAAATACAGAAGATCACACCTACCTCCTTTGGAAAGGAAGTCCTTGCAATGCTTTTTAATATGCCCGATCTTCCCATAGAAGAAGCACTTAAGCTTCTTTGGGTTCTTCTTCTTCTTCTTCTTGCTCTTGGTGCTAGCAGGAATAGAAGACTTCCTATTTTTGGCCCGTTGCTTCTTTCCATTCCCAGAGTTGAGATTGGAACCAAAAGCAGCTACCATGTTGGCCTCTCCACCCGCAGGAGACTCCCTGATTAGCTGTTCAAACTCTTGTAACTGTTTCATGAATTCTGTCGAAGTCATATCCTATCTATTGCTTAAATTAAAAGTAGCTCTAAACGGAATAAATTCCTTTGACAGAGTCTCAAAGACCATAGTCATCTGAGTTTCAGCATCAATGTCGGCTCCATTAGTTTGTGCCTTAGCGAGGTAACCCATGACCAACATCATGTGCTTCTTTACAGATGTCCTGGGCCTCTGTCTACAGTTAAGAAGTTTCTGAAGCGCCCCTTGCAGCTTTGTTTTGGCCTGGCTTCCAAACATATCCTCAAGATTATCTAAGATTGCTTCGCAGTCTCATAATCCAGATGTTGAGCCTGCAGCACGTTATTCATACTAGCCATAACATAGCAGCAGGCCTGATCATTAGTATATTTCCAGCGATCATACGCTTGGAATTGCTCATTAGTTGAGTCTCCCATAGGCTCAGGAGGACAAAGGGTTGTCAGTGCATATTTTAGTTTCTCGAAAGACAAGACGATATCTAGGTTCCATTTCCAATCATTATAATTCTCTCCAGTTAATAGGCTTTTGTCAAGTATCAATGATAAAGCATTTTTAAGCATTTTTAATCTACAATAAAGAATCATATACCAAACATAAGCAAACATATAATAATAATTTAGTAAAATAACACAATCATGTAAAAAATACAAATGTGTTTATGTGTCAAAACCTTGAAAATATCACAACCTTACAACGATAATTCCCAACTCAGAATTCAACAAGCTCCTAGGGGAGTCATGCCAAATTCAATCAGGAATACGGATCCCCTCCTGATTAATATATGCCATCTAGGACCCGTATGATCCAGCATATATTAATAATCATTTCTTTGGCCATTAATTTTATTAACAGAGCTCCTAGGGGAGGTTAATAATAAAATTAACGTGAGTGTATAACCATCATTTTAATATTTTATCCATATTTATAATCACCACCTAGGGGTGTGCAACCATAAATCATGCTAAAATACCTTATCCTCTCAGAGACCCAATCTGGTACATGATAGAAATCCCTTCCTAAGGGTCGGGACCACCATGTTCTGCCTATGGACCGACGATGGAGGCCTTAGGTTCTCTCTTCGAAAACCTTCTCTCACTCAATCTTTTGAAATCAAGTTTTATTTTAAAAAATATACATGAACAATTTTAATATGAGCGGCACATCCTATTATATATGACATGTTATCAATATACATGGCAAATCATATTATAATGCAGACAAGCAAAGCTACAAGCAAAATAATAAATAACCGTAATATTATGGCTCCACCCTAGAGAATAAAAAACTAAGATTACAAGGGAATAATCAAGACATATTATCGATTCTTCATCCTTGAATCCTCAAGCCATATCTTTCTTCATGTAATTCCCATCTTCAAGTCTTCAATCCTGTATGAATTGAATACTTCATATTTCTGGTCATATTCAAATTTAATGTTTCTCAGAATTGTCCCAAAAATAAAATTAAAAATACATCGGAAAAACTACACCTTTTTTGGAAATTTTCTAGCTCTCGGTCGGCAGGCCAATCTGGGTGATCGGCCAGCCGGTCATGCAGGTTTGGCCTGCCGAACTAGAAGTTCAACCTGCCATCAGAGCCTCCTGATTTCTGTCCCACTGATGGCCTGCCGAACCTCAAGTTTAGCCTGTCGATCTATGACCATCGGCCTGCCGAACGAGCAAAAATCTTCCAATCCAAAAAATACAATTTTTGCTGCAATTCATCAATTTTATTTTTAACAATTCAAAAACATAAAATTAGAGACTCAAGAAATACCTTGGAGCACCTATTATCATTCTTCTAGATCCATCTTCTAAATCCATCTTCTTGATCCGTCTTCTCTGAATAATTATTTAATTACAAAAATCTTACAAATTTAAAAGTAAATAATAATTCCCAGACGGAGATGATAGTCCTGTTAGACATGTATGCCCTAAGGAGTAAAAATGTAATACATTTTTGGAGATATTTTTATCAATAAATAGTTTATTCATTTATATATATACCAAATCTTGTCCTCTTTACGTTCATATTTGTTGAATGTATGATAAGCAAACAGTAGTCTGAGACTGTCAGTCTAAACCTTAAGAATTGGGCATATGATGGGATGATTATGCGGTAGACACTATTCTTAACGTGATGGTCGAAAACATATGATCCGCAATCGAGGGAATAAAGTTGGGCGCTTTATTCATGTAAAGATTGTTATGTTGTCTATATCTCTTTTGGGAGATGGTTTGTCTTGGCCACCGGAGTTGGACTACATGAATAGAAACATGGGCACGTTGTCAAGGTGATGATGTGTTGGATCGGGACATAAAGTGAATTGATTTGGATTAATAATTCTATCTTGGCAAATCTATTCACTTTAGACAGTCATTTGTATTGTATCTTAATCCTGAGATGAATAGTGGGCCTGTTGTCTCGACTTGTGTCTTTTGATGTACCAATGGGTGACTCCCACACCTCTATAGTGGTATGCATGCCGGTACGTTAGAGGCATGACTCTTGATAGCGTAGACTTGTTATTCATAGATATGGAATCCATAGCTCCTCTTTAGGAGTAATGATATCCACTTATATGCGTTGTCCTGTAATTGAAAAACTGGAGCGCTCAACCATTTGGATACATAGGAGTAACCAAATGGTATACTATCTTTGGATGGTAAGTTTTCTAATGGTGAGACAATGGAACGTAAGATAAAAATAATTGGGAAGGTAAGACAGAACTTGTCCTTAAGCCGATTATGGATTATCATATGGGGATACGATGCACTATGATATGTCATGGAGACTTAGCTACACGAGCTTCGTAATTCTATAAAGTTCGAGAGTGCAGCTCCAAGCTTTTAGTGGAGTAGCGTTGGAGTTGATAATTGTGAAATGTATATCTGGGATATCAGGTTTCATAATTATCATGAGCTTGAACTTTATAGGTCCATTTTGGTCCCCTTTGTTAGCTCACAAAGTCCTATAACGACACGGCGTGCTTTTCCAATAATTGGTGACTTATGTCAGGTTTATCAGATTGGTTTAAAATTTGTAAGAATCAGATAATTCATGTCTGTTTATCGGTTGAATTAATTTTGTAAGAAATTAGTTCAAGATAAACTTGTTGAATTATTGGATCAGATAATTATTGTCTGTTTATCGGTTGTTTTAATTTTGGACAAATTAGAACAAGATAAACTTGTAGAATTATTGTGAATTGATTTATTTTCTTAGAGATTATCTTGATAAAGTTTGTTTTGATCAGATATCTTCTCTATTGGGTTATTTGAATCAAAACTAAGACTTTATCCTTTAGAATCTCGGGTGGAAAATAACAATTTTGTGGAGATTTTTTCTCAGGAGTTTGGCCTGCCGAATGACGTGGTCGGCCTACCGAACTGCCTGTTCGGCCTGCCAATCAGTGAGAGATAAGATTACGCGCGGATCTTATCAGATATTGATCCAAACTTGATTATGTTTTGAGTTTTTGAGACCTAATCTGATATGGACTGACCCCAGGACCAATAGGTATAAAAAGGGAGTGAGTCTTATGATTTACTAAGATCAATTTGAGAGATTAAGAGTGATACTCTTCTAGTGAGCATCTGAAAACTCCCTGAGAGCTTTTGTTCACAAATCACGAACACTAGCTTTGGGTTCTCTCTGTTGGTTGGAAGGAGAGTCACCGGTGGAAGAGCTGTACGTGTGAGCCCACACTCACTCTGGCTGTGGATAGAGAATAGCAAAGAAGACCAGTCGGTTGAGGCTCTTCTGGAACGTTACTTCTCTACACGGATTGCGGAGGTTCTTCGGCACACTGAGGTTAGTAAGATCTGTTTAATTTACACATATAACATGTCAAATTTGTGTTTTGGAAATTACTCTGATGAAAAAATTTTAAAATTCCGCTGTGCACTTTGTTTCCAACAATTGGTATCAGAGCTGAGGTTTTTACATAAATTCGTAAGTTTGTGATCATGTTATATGCATCAATTTTGTGATCTTAATCTTTCCTATGCTTGAATTGAATTTTATAGAGAGATGGCACTCTAGGTTTCTATATAATATATATGTTGTCATAGATTATGTGGTGAATGTTTATTAATTAATTATGGTTGATTAAATAGTTGTTTAATTATTTATTAATTAATTAATACCAGTTATGGTTCCTTAGAGGTTGGAATGTGTATCTAGGTTTTTCATGTAATTAGATGGCGGACTATCATCTCCATCTAGGAATTGTTATTTAATTTTTAATTTGTAAGAATTTGTAATTAAATAATTATCCGGAGAATACGGATCAAGAAGTCGGATCTAGAAGATTGATGATGGCGCCTCCAGGTATTTCTTGAGTCTCTAATTTTATGTTTTTGAATTGTTAAAAATAAAATTGATGAATTGCATTAAAATTGTATTTTCTAGATTGAGGGTTTTTTGCTCGGTCGGCATGCCGGACCTCACAGTTCGGCAGGCTGAAGGTCACAGATCGGCAGGCCGGATGTGTGGTCCGGCAGGCCGACAGTGGGGCAAAAAATTTGGTGCTCTGCCTGCAGGCCAAAGTTTTAGTTCGATAGGCCGAACCTACATAGATCGACAGGCCGATGTATCAGATCCGCAGGCTGATGGAGCAAGACTGGCAGGCCGATCACCCAAATCGGCCTGCCGACCGAGAGCTGCCGGGTGCCCAGAAAAGGTGCAATTGTTCCGGTACAGTTTTAATTTTATTTTTGGGACAATTCTGAGAAACATTAAATTTGGATATGACCGAAAATATGAAGTATTCGATTCATACGGGATTGAAGACTTGAAGTTGGATATTACAAGAAGAAGGATACCGCTTGAGGATTCAAGGATGATGAATCGATAAATGTCTCGATTATTCTCTTGTAATCTTAGTTTTCTATTCTCTAGGGTGGAACCATAATATTACGGTTATTATTATTTTGCTTGTAGCTTTGCTTGATTGCTTTGGTTGTCTGCATTATAATATGATTTACCATGTATATTGATAACATGTCATATAGGATAGGGAGTGCCACTCATATTAAAATTGTTCATGCATAATTTTAAAATAAAACCTTGACTTCAAAAGATTGAGTGGGAGAAGGTTTTCGAAGAGAGGATCTAAGGCCTCCATCGTTGGTCCATAGGAAAAACATGGTGGTCCCGACCCCTAGGAAGGGATTTCTATCATGTACCAGATTGGATCTCTGAAAGGATAAGGTATTTTAGTATGATTTATGGTTGCACACCCCTAGGTGGTGATTATAAATCATGGATAAAATATTGAAACGGTGGTTATACACTCACGTTAATTTTATTATTAACTTCCCCTAGGAGCTCTATTAATAAAATTAATGGCCAAAGAAACGATTATTAGTGTATGCTGGATCATACGGGTCCTGGATGACATATATTAATCAGGAGGGGATCCGTGTTCCCGATTGAATTTGGCATGACTCGCCTAGGAGCTTGTTGAATTCTGAGTTGGGAATTATCGTTGTAAGGTTGTGATATTTTCAAGGTTTTGACACATAAACACATTTGTATGATTTTACATGATTGTGTTATCTTACTAAATTTATTATATATGTTTGCTTATGTTTGGTATATGATTCTTTATTGTAGATTGAAAATGTCTAAAAACGCTTTATCATCGATACTTGACAAAAACCAATTAACCAATGAGAATTATAACGATTGGAAATGGAACCTGGATATCGTCCTTTCCTTTTAGAAACTGAAATATGTTCTGACAACTCCTTGTCCTCCCGAGCCTATGGGAGACTCAAGTAATGAGCAATTCCAAGCGTACAACCGCTGGAAAGATGCTAATGATCAGGCCCACTGCTATGTTATGGCCAGCATGAACAACGTACTGCAGGCTCAACATCAGGATTATGAGACTGCGAAGTAGATCTTTGATAATCTTGAGGACATGTTTGGAGGCCAGGCCATAACGAAGCGACAAGGGGCACTTTGAAAACTCTTAAACTGTAGACAGACACCGGGGACATCTGTAAAGGAGCACACGATGTTGGTCATGGGTTACCTCGTAGAGGCTCAAACCAATGGAGCCGACATCGATGCTGAAACTCAGATGACTATGGTCTTTGAGACTTTGTCTAAGGAATTTATTCCGTTTAGGGCTACTTTTAATTTAAGCAATAGACGGCATATGACCTTGACAGAACTGATAAAACAGTTACAGGAGTTTGAACTGCTGATTAGGGAGTCTCCTGCTGGTGGTGAGGCCAATATGGTAGCTTCTTCTGGTTCCAATCCTAACTCTAGGAATGGAAAGAAGCAACGGGCCAAGAGTGGGAAGTCTTCTATTCCTGCTGCAACCAAGAGCAAGAAGAAGAAGAAGAAGAACCCAAAGAAGCTTAAGTGCTTCTTCTGTGGTAAGGTCGGGCATATAAAGAAGCATTGCAAGGACTTCCTTTCCAAGGGAGGTAGGTGTGATCTTCTATATTTAGAAACTTGTTTGGTTGAGGAATCCAGTGACATCCGGGTCATAGATTTCGGTGCAACTAATCATGTTTGTGTTTCTCTGCAGGGATTCAAAGAAACGAGAAGTCTACTTCGTGAAGACTTAACGCTTCGGATGGGCGATGGATCCTTGGTCTCAAAGGAGGCAGTGGGAGATGTCCATCTTTATTTTGATAATTATAGGAATTTAATTTTGTGAGACTATTTTATGTTCCTAAATTTAAAAGGAATTTAATTTCTGTATCTTTTTTATTTAAAGACACCTATGTGGTATCTTTTAATGAAAAAGTGGTGATTCGTAAAAATAAATCTTTTATCTGTTCTGGATGGATGCAAAATAATCTATATTTTATCAAACCTAAGATGGACTTATTGCTTAATGCTGAGATAAATGATAATGACTCAAAAAGGCTTAAAACTTCTCACTCTAATAAGACTTATCTTTGGCATTTGAGCCTTGGGCATATTAACCTGAATAGGATTCAAAGGTTGGTAAGGGATAAACCTTTAAGTCAGTTAAAGGTGGAATCTATACCTCAATGTGAATCTTGTTTGGAGGGTAAAATGACCAAAAGACCATACGGGTCTAAGGGCAATAGGGCCGAAGGGTTTCTAGAACTTGTGCATAGTGATGTTTGCGGACCAATGAACATCCGAGCACGAGGAGGGTATGAGTACTTCGTCACTTTTATTGACGATTACTCAAGATATGGGTATGTGTGCCTAATGCACCACAAAAGTGAAACTTATGATAAGTTTAGGGAGTTTCAGGCTGAAGTGGAAAAGCAATTGGGTAGACCCATAAAGGCACTTCGATCAGATCGAGGTGGGGAATACCTTTCTGATGAGTTCTTGGGACACTTGTTAGAGAATGGGATTTTATCCCATTTGACTGCGCCGGGCACTCCGCAGCAGAATGGCATAGCAGAGGGAAGGAATAAGACTTTGTTGGACATGATTCGGTCCATGATGAGTTATTCATCATTGCCTTTATCCTTTTGGGGATATGCACTACAAACCACATGTTATCTTTTGAACAATGTATCTTCAAAATCGGTCCCTAAAACTCCTCACGAGTTGTGGACAAGACGGAAGACATCCTTAAACCATATTCACATGTGGGGATGTCCAGCTCATGTCTTGTTTAAGGATCCGAATAAGTTGGATGCACGTTCGAAAGTTTGCATGTTTGTAGGATATCCAAAAGGGACTAAAGGGGGTTATTTTTATAACCCTAAGAAAAATAAAGTCATGGTTTCAACTAATGCAACTTTCCTTGATGAGAGTTACATGGACGACTTTAAACCTTGAAGCAAAGTGGTGCTTGAGGAGATAAGGGGTGATCTGTTCACTCTGGAGGTTCCGAACGAAACCATTCCGATCGGTGTAGAAAAACCAAACAAACCTGAATAACAACCTCAGGGGCTTCGGCGTAGTGGGAGGATCGGGCGTCAACCTGAGAGGTATATGTTCAATGGGGAGGTCTTTTTGGCTGAACTGGATAAACATGACAGGTATCCTTATACTTACGCAGAAGTTATGGAGGATGTTGATTCAAGACTCTGGACAGAGGCCATGAACATAGAGATGAAGTCTATGGAGACTAATCAGGTCTGGGAGCTTGTGGATCTTCCCGAAGGGGTAAAACCCATAGGGTGTAAGTGGATCTACAAGAGGAAAAGAGGAGTGGATGGAAAGGTCGAAACCTTTAAGGCTAGACTGGTAGCTAAGGGTTATGCGCAAAAGGAAGGAATCAATTATGAGGAAACCTTTTCGCTTGTAGCCATGCTTAAGTCCATCCGGATTCTGTTGTCCATCGCTGCCGCTCTCGATTACGAGATTTGGTAGATGGATGTCAAGATGGCTTTTCTGAATGGCTATCTTGATGAGTCCATTTATATGGAACAACCAGACGGGTTCAAGGTCACGGGTCAAGAGGGTAAGGTTTGTAAGCTGCTAAAGTCAATTTATGGACTTAAGCAGGCTTCTCGTTCTTGGAACATAAGATTTGATCAAGTGATCAAGACTTGTGGGTTCTCACAAAATGTGGATGAACCATGTGTTTACAAACCCATAAAGGATGGGAAGGTGGTTTTTCTACTGCTCTATGTAGATGACATTCTGCTAATTGGCAATGATGTTGGAGCGTTGTCATCGGTCAAATTATGGTTGACCAAGCAATTTGACATGAAGGACTTAGGTGAGGCTAATTTTGTTCTCGGTATCCAGATCTTTCGTGATTAGAAGAACAAAATGATAGCTTTGTCTCAGGCTGGCTATGTAGATAAAATTCTCAGGAGTTTTGCAATGCAGGATTCCAAGAAAGGTGGGCAACCATCTAGGTCTGGAATTACTCTTTCTAAGAAAGACTCTCCAAAGTCTTATGAAGAAAGAGAATACATGAAGAAGGTGCCTTATGCTTCGGCAGTGGGTAGTCTCATGTATGCCATGCTTTGCACATAGCGGGATATTAGCTATGCGGTCGAGATTGTAAGTCGATTTCAGGCGGATCTAGGACCGAACCATTGGGTTGCGGTAAAGCATATTTTCAAGTACCTGAGAAGGACTCGAGGGTATATGCTTGTATATTCGGGTGAAGACTTGACTCCTCTAGGATACACTGATTCGGATTTTCAATCCTGTCTGGATTCTAGGAAATTGACTTCGGGGTTTGTGTTTACTCTGGGTGGCGGTGCCATCAGTTGGAGAAGTACGAAGCAAGATTGCACTTCGGATTCAACGATGGAGGCTGAGTATGTGGCAGCTAGTGATGCTTCGAAAGAAGCAGTGTGGCTCTGCAAGTTCCTTGGGGATCTTGAGGTAGTTCCTGGTATGGATAAGGCGGTATCACTGTACTGTGATGACAATGCGGCTGTAGCTAATGCTAAGGAACCAAGATTTCATAACAAGAGTAAGCATACTGATCGGAAGTATCATGTGATAAAGAACTTCGTTGAGGGCGGGCATGTCACGGTGTGCAAGATCACGTCAGAGGACAATTTAGCTAATCCATTTACGAAGACACTTACTGGGAGAGTCTTCGAGAGGCATGTGGAAGCTATGGGGATGCGAATTTTGCTGTATTTACTCACTTAGTGCAAGTGGGAGATTGTTAGACATGTATGCCCTAAGGAGTAAAAATGTAGTACGTTTTTGGAGACATTTTTATCAATAAAGAATTTATTCATTTATATATATACCAAATCTTGTCCTCTTTACGTTCATATTTGTTTAATTTATGATAAGCAAACGGTAGTCTGAGACTGTCAGTCAAAACCTTAAGAATTGGGCATGTGATGGATTGATTATGCGGAAGACACGATTCTTAAGGTGACGGTCTAAAACATATGATCCGCAATCGAGGGAATAAAGTTGGGCGCTTTATTCATGTAAAGATTGTTATGTTGTCTATAACCCTTTTGGGAGATGGTTTGTCTTGACCATTGGAGTTGGACTCCATGAATAGAAACATTGGCGCGTTGTCATAGGTGACGACGTGTTGGATCGGGACATAAAGTGAATTGATTTGGATTAATAATTCTGTCTTGGCAAATCGATTCACTTTAGACAGTCATTTGTATTGTATCTTAATCCTGAGATGAATAGTAAGCCCGTTGTCTCGACTTGTGTCTTTTGATGTACTAATGGGTGACTCCCACATCTCCATAGTGCTATGCATGCCGGTACGTTGGAGGCATGACTCTTGATAGCGTAGACTTGTTATTCATAGATATGGAATCCATTGCTCCTCTTTAGGAGTAATGATATCCTCTTATATGAGTTGTCCTGTAATTGGAAAACTGGAGCGCTCAACCATTTGGATACATAGGTGTAACCAAATGGTATACTATCTTTGGATGGTAAGTTTTCTAATGGTGAGACAATGGAACGTAAGATAAAAATAATCAGGAAGGTAAGACAAAACTTGTCCATAAGCCGATTATGGATGATCATATGGGGATACGATACACTATGATATGTCATGGAGACTTAGCTACACGAGCTTCGTAATTCTATAAAGTTCGAGAGTGCAGCTCCAAGCTTTTAGTGGAGTAGCGTTGGAGTTGATAATTGTGAAATGTATATCTGGGATATTGGGTTTCATAATTATCATGAGCTTGAACTTTATAGGTCCCTTTTGGTCCCCTTTGCTAGCTCATAAAATCCTGTAACAACACGGCGTCCTTTTCCAATCATTGGTGACTTATGTTGGATTTATCAGATTGGTTTAAAATTTGTAAGAATTAAATAATTCATGTCTGTTTATCGGTTGAATTAATTTTGTAAGAAATTAGTTCAAGATAAACTTGTTGAATTATTGCGATCAGATAATTCTTGTCTGTTTATCGGTTGTTTTAATTTTGGACAAAATTAGAACAAGATAAACTTGTAGAATTATTGTGAATTGATTTATTTTCTTAGAGATTATCTTGATAAAGTTTGTTTTGATCAGATAGCTTCTCTATTGGGTTATTTGAATCAAAAATGAGACTTTATCCTTTAGAATCTCGGGTGGAAAATAAAAGATTCGCGGAGATTTTTTCTCTTGAGTTCGGCTTGCCGGATGACGTGTTCGGCCTGCCGAACTGGCCTATTCGGCCTGCCGATCAGACAGTTCGGCCTGCCGATCAGCGGGAGACAAGATTACACGTTTTCACGCGGTTCTTATCAGATATTGATCTGAACTTGATTCTGTTTCGAGTTTTTGAGGCCTAATCTGATATGAACTGACCCCAGGACCAATAGGTATAAAAAGGGAGTGAGTCTCATGATTTACTCAAATCAATTTGAGAGATTAAGAGTGATACTCTTCTAGTTTCAAAAATCACGAGCACTAGCTTTGGGTTCTCTCTATTGGTTGGAAGGAGAGACACCGGTGGAAGAGCTGTACGTGTGAGCCCACACTCACTCCGGTTGTGGATAGAGAATAGCAAAGAAGACCAGTTGGTTGAGGCTCTTCTGGAACGTTACTTCTCTTCATAGGCTGCAGAGGATCTTCACACAAAGGTTAGTAAGATCTATCTAATTTATACATATAACATGTCAAACTTGTGTTTTGGAAAATACTCTGATGGAAAATTTTTAAAAATTCCGCTACGCAATTTGTTTCCAACAAAAACAAACTTAAAAATTGTCATAAAACATATTCTCAAAACTTTTTCGTAAACTTTTATCATGTTACAGGTGGGAATATACTTACTTGACTTGCTTGCTTACTAAGCCTTAAATCAGGTGACTTTGTCGTGGTTCTCGATATGCTCACTTTTTGGAGTGTTTATGTCAATACATGAAATTAATATTAATGTTCATGATATCATTTAATACTATATTAGAGCATCATAGCATTTTTGAGTCACCAACATGCATTTAAAGTCGAGAAACATGAAGATAGAAGACTTGACCTTCAATCACTTAGAGAAATTAATCTTAACTTATGAGCACGAATAAAGTCTAAGAATTATTCTATAACATTGCTAACATATATAAACCTCACTCAAATTTTCTTCTCTTGAAAATATTAATCCAAAGTACCTTTTTGTAATTTTCAAAACATTCAAGCAAATCTGCCAATCATAAAAACTAACTTACCTTTAAGGATCACAACCCTATATCTTTAAATTGATATTCAATAAGAGAATAAAAATTTGTAGGAATAAACTTATATATATATATATATATATAATGCTCAGATTTTTCTTTGCCCGTAAAAAATTCATTTGATAATTAAAATAAATCATATAATTAATACTATAAAATTTTTTAGCAAAATTTGAGCAGTGAGCAGTCCTAATTAAGAATTATGTATTAAATTATTTATGTCATAAAATAATTTATAAAAATTAGTACACATAATAGACACATAAAATCATAATATACCCAAAATTCAACTCCAAATAAATTTAAAGTAATTCAAAACACATGTTCGAATTTAGAGTTACTATTAACACTAGATAGGCTAAACAGTGAACATATTTCATTCAAACATATTTATGAAATCATGTAACCACTATGTACTTAGTAATCAATGAATTTTATCTTACAAATCACATAGAGCATATCAAGTAGGCATTTATAATCACTAATTACTAGACAATCAATGAATTTTATCTAAAAATATAATAAGGATATAAAGCTAAAAATTTACATACATTTAGCTAACATATCAACAATGCCTCATAATTTTTTACAGAATCAAAAGACACTTTTTGTCTGATAAAACGACTCTAAAAAACACAAATATAAATCTAATGGCAAATAAAATTTTGTGAGCAGAGTTTGATTGAGAGCTCATAACCCTAAAAGTATTTTGAACGAAAATTTATAAAAAATCCCAGACATTCATAACATATATGTAAACATCATATCTAAAAATTGCAACAAAATAAAATCATTTGATTTCAAAACGTTACTAGTAACCTTCTAAAATTCTTATATCACGCTTCAACAACAAAACCTTATTTTCATGAAATTTCATGATATCATATGAACATAAATGCTTTCAACCATAAAATAACAATGTTATTATCAAAGTAGTAAACAAAATATTTTTCATAAAAACATACATGCATATGCATTCACAACATAAAAGAATAATTTTCTAATAATGTTTGTCGTAAAACAACACATCAATCATTAAATTCAAAACTATAAAAATCTTTAAACCATATCTTAAATTCTTATGTTTTCTTCAACAAATACGAAGACTTGCACACAAAATTCCTTCTACTTTGGCTTAAAAGAAAATAAGAGTAATGAATTCTTAGCTTTGAGGATTAGAAATATGATGAAGGCTTGTGAATGTGAATTTGAGATGGGAAAAGGTAGAAAATTTTCTTTGGCTGAAAATTAAAAGAATAAAGACTTTGGAGGCATTATAGTATGCTTATAGGTTTATGAGAGAGAAAAGATTAGATGAGTATAGAAAACCAATCTAATTAGGTTTCTCCTTTTTTAAAATAAGTGTAATCCTAATCTAATTAGGTTTCTTTTTTTCTTTTTTCTTTTTTTTTCGTTTGATTCCACGTTTGCTGTTTACATTAGAGTATATATATAATATAATATAATATAATAATATAAATGTATAAACGGTTATATATAATATATTATATTGTAATATAAATAATGTAATATAATATAATTATAATGCATAATTATTTATACACAACAGTAATGTTTGCACCCATGACCCTAAAAAATATTAATTTATACATTATTTTTTAAAACACGTTATGTTATCGAGTTTCTTAACACCATAATAACAAAAATGCTACAGATGTAATTATCAAGACATCATATATGTTATAAAAATAAGAAAATATTCAATAAAATTTATGTCATTGTCAAGAATATAACTCTAGGGCATATAAAACTCTAGAGTATTATAAAGATTATAATTTAGAGCAAGTTGAAATTCTTTTAAAAAAAATAAATACTTTAAGGTTATCATCATTTTTGACATGAATAACCCGAGCACATCGATCCTTCGTGGCCATCATTTGTGACTTTACTAAACAAAAAGTCAATTCACTTAACATAAATAATAATAGCATTTAAAATATCACATTCTAACGTTAAATTAACATAATTTTCTGTAGAAGAAAGTGACAGGCGTTGCAACTCTCCCCACCCTATAAGATTTTTGTCCTCGAAACTTAAAATAACTATGCATAGTAGGCTTCACATAGCCTCCTCCTCTTTGTGCTTATGCCATAAGACTTTGACTAATGTGATTTCCTTATTTCTCAAAGTCTTGGTCCTAATCTCTTATCTCTTTTCCATATAGCTTCTTTAATCTTTTGATTTCCCAATAACTCTTTGACTAGAGAAATGTCTTTATTTCCTAGTATCTTCCTTTTCAACCAAAGACATAGTTGGTTTATCCCTATAAATTATATTCCCTCAAACTTCTTATTCTTTCTTTTTAGGCAAAAGAACACGGATCCAGTATGTATTTCCTTAGCATATGAACATGAAAAATGTTGTGTAAAGTTAGGGTTTCACATCTTTCTCTCCTTCTAAGGGTTTTATCCTTGAAATATGTGTAGTAATGAATATGTAGAGAAATTTCTAATTTTTTTTAACATTCTTTTTTTTTACATGAAAACTTCTTTAAAAATCATGTCTAATTAGATTCATCATACATCCAACTTATAATATCATATACAATGTTTAAATTCTCTTCTTGCCTCTTTGTCTATCCTTAATTATAGAAGGATCAATCTAAATGCAACATAAATTCTCTCTCTTTTCTTTATATCTCACATTTCATGTATGTAAACTTGTCACTGATCACATGCCTAAAGAGAATTGTACTCTAGGAACTCTTTACTCCAAAATATATAAACGTTTCTAAAATATTCATAATTAACTTCAAGGTATAGAAAAACATCCTGCGCTCTCATAAATCTACTAACATATCCCCTTATTCACTAAATAGCCAATCTTGTTTACAATATTGAAAGAACAACATACTTGAAACTTCATTTTCTTTTCTCCAAAACTCATAACAGACTACTAGACATTGTTTTTGAAGTATCATGTATCACCATATAAATTTTAAGCTCACTCTATCACCTTGTTTAATGATTTCCTCAACCAATATCCTCTAAAAAAAATAAAAATCACATACTTAATCTCGAATCTTCTACATTAATAATTCTAGAATACTCCATTAAAGTCTTTACAAATTTAAAGGTCATCCATTAAAGGAACTACTGTGTGTGACCTCTATCATATCATGTTATAGATCACTGAAATATTATCATAAATACTTTTCTCCCAAAATTAATCATCGCTAAGTCTTAAATATTCATATGATCAATCCTATTGCTAACATGCACATTTACTAATTTTCCTTCACTTAAAAAAAAAATTACTATAGGGATCTCACATGTGACCTTACAAAATCCTTTTATTGACCTTGTATAATTCTCAAACTTGTTCAGTAAAAATACGTAGTTGTTAGACATGTATGCTCTAAGGAGTAAAAATGTAATACGTTTTTGGAGACATTTTTATCAATAAAGAATTTATTCATTTATATATACCAAACATTGTCCTCTTTACGTTCATATTTGTTGAATGTATGATAAGCAAACAGTAGTCTGAGACTGTCAGTCTAAACCTTAAAAGTTGGGCATATGATGGGATGATTATGCGGTAGACACGACTCTTAAGGTGATGGTCTAAAATATATGATCCGCAATCGAGGGAATAAAGCTGGGCGCTTTATTCATGTAAAGATTGTTATGTTGTCTATATCCCTTTTGGGAGATGGTTTGTCTTGGCCATCGGAGTTGGACTCCGTGAATAGAAACATTGGCGCGTTGTCATAGGTGACGATGTGTTGGATCGAGACATAAAGTGAATTGATTTGGATTAATAATTCTGTCTTGGCAAATCGATTCACTTTAGACAATCATTTGTATTGTATCTTAATCTTGAGATGAATAATGGGCCCGTTGTCTCGACTTGTGTCTTTTGATGTACCAATGGGTGACTCCCACATCTCTATAGTGGCATGCATGCCGGTACGTTGGAGGTATGACTCTTGGTAGCGTAGACTTGTTGTTCATAGATATGGAATCCATAGCTCCTCTTTAGGAGTAATGATATCCTCTTATATGCGTTGTCCTGTAATTGGAAAACTGGAGCGCTCAACCATTTGGATACATAGGTGTAACCGAATGGTATACTATCTTTGGATGGTAAGTTTTCTAATGGTGAGACAATGGAACGTAAGATAAAAATAATCAGGAAGGTAAGACAGAAATTCTCCTTAAGCCGGTTATGGATGATCATATGGGGATGTGATACACTATGATATGTCATGGAGACTTAGCTACACGAGCTTCGTAATTCTATAAAGTTCGAGAGTGCAGCTCCAAGCTTTTAGTGGAGTAGCGTTGGAGTTGATAATTGTGAAATGTATATCTGGGATATTAGGTTTCATAATTATCATGAGCTTGAACTTTATAGGTCCATTTTGGTCCCCTTTGCTAGCTCACAAAATCCTGTAACGACACGGCGTGCTTTTCCAATAATTGGTGACTCATGTCGGATTTATCAGATTGGTTTAAAATTTATAAGAATCAAATAATTCATGTCTGTTTATCGGTTGAATTAATTATGTAAGAAATTAGTTCAAGATGAACTTGTTGAATTATGGCGTTCGGATAATTCTTGTCTGTTTATCGGTTATTTTAATTTTGGACAATTAGAACAAGATAAACTTGTAGAATTATTGTGAATTGATTTATTTTCTTAGAGATTATCTTGATAAAGTTTGTTTTGATCATATATCTTTTCTATTGGGCTATTTGAATCAAAACTGAGACTTTATCCTTTAGAATCTCGGGTGGAAAATAAAAGATTCACGGAGATTTTTTCTCGGCAGTTCGGCCTGCCTATCAGAAAGTTTGGCCTGCCGAACTGGCCAGTTCGGCCTGCCTATCACACAGTTCGGCATGCCGACCGCGACAGTTAAGATTACGCGTTTTTCACGCGTATCTTATCAGATATTGATCCGAACTTGATTCTGTTTCGATTTTTGAGACCTAATCTGATATGGACTGACCCCAAGGACCAATAGGTATAAAAAGGGAGTGAGTCTAATGATTTACTCAGATCAATTTGAGAGATTAAGAGTGATACTCTTCTAAGTGAGCATCTGAAAACTCCCTGAGAGCTTTTGTTCACAAATCACGAACACTAGCTTTGGGTTCTCTCTATTGGTTGGAAGGAGAGTCACCGGTGGAAGAGCTGTACGTGTGAGCCCACACTCACTCCGGTTGTGGATAGAGAATAGCAAAGAAGACCAGTTGGTTGAGGCTCTTCTGGAACGTTACTTCTCTACATAGGTCGCGGAGGTTCTTCGGCACACTGAGGTTAGTAAGATCTGTTTAATTTATACATATAACATGTCAAACTTGTGTTTTGGAAAATACTCTGATGAAAAAATTTTAAAATTCCGCCGCGTAATTTGTTTCCAACAATTGGTATCAGAGCCGAGGTTTTTACATAAATTTGCAAGTTTGTGATCATGTTATATGCATAAATTTTGTGATCTTAATCTCTCCAATGCTTGAATTAAATTTTATAGAGAGATGGCACTCTAGGTTTCTGTATAATATATATGTTGTCATGGATTATATGGTGAATGTTTATTAATTAATTATGGTTGATTAAATTGTTGTTTAATTATTTATTAATTAATTAATACCGGTTATGGTTCCTTAGAGGTTAGAATGTGTATCTAGGTTTTTCATGTAATTAGATGACGGACTATCATCTCCGTCAGTAATTACATGGCAGACTATCATCTCCGTCTAGGAATTATTATTTAATTTTTAATTTGTAAGAATTTTGTAATTAAATAATTATTCGGAGAAGATGGAACGAGAAGTCGGAACTTAAAGATTGATGATGGCGCCTCCAGGTATTTCCTGAGTCTCTAATTTTATGTTTTTGAATTGTTGAAAATAAAATTGATGAATTGCATTAAAATTGTATTTTCTGGATTGAGGGTTTTCTGCTCGGTCGTCATGCCGGACCTCACAGTTCGGCTGGCCGAAGGTCACAGATCGGTAGGCCGGACGTACGGTCCGGCAGGCCGACAGTGGGGCAGAAATTTTGGTGCTCTGCCGGCAGGCCGAACCACAATGATCGACAGACCGATCACCCAGATCGGCCTGCCGACCGAGAGCAGCCAGGTGTCCAGAAAAGGTGCAATTTTTAGTGCAGCTTTAATTTTATTTTTGGGACGATTCTGAGAAACATTAAGTTTGGATATGACCGGAAATATGAAGTGTTCGATTCATACGGGATTGAGGACTTGCAGATGGATATTACATGAAGAAGGATACAGCTTGAGGATTCAAGGATGAAGAATCGATAAATGTCTCGATTATTCTCTTGTAATCTTAGTTTTTTCTATTCTCTAGGGTGGAACCATAATATTACGGTTATAATTATTATTATGCTTGTAGCTTTGCTTGTCTGCATTATAATATGATTTACCATGTATATTGATAACATGTCATATAGAATAGGGAGTGCCGCTCATATTAAATTTGTTCATGCATAATTTCAAAATAAAACCTTGACTTCAAAAGATTGAGTGGGAGAAAGTTTTCGAAGAGAGAACCTAAGGCCTCCATCGTTGGTCCATAGGAAGAACATGATGGTCCCAACCCCTAGGAAGGGATTTCTATCATGTACCAGATTGGATCTCTGAAAGGATAAGGTATTTTAGTATGATTTATGGTTGCACACCCCTAGGTGGTGATTATAAATCATGGATAAAATATTAAAACAGTGGTTATACACTCACGTTAATTTTATTATTAACCTCCCCTAGGAGCTCTGTTAATAAAATTAATGGCCAAAGAAACGATTATTAGTATATGTTGGATCATACAAGTCTTGGATGGCATATATTAATCAGGAGGGGATCCGTGTTCCTGATTGAATTTGGCATGACTCCCCTAGGAGCTTGTTGAATTCTGAGTTGGGAATTATCGTTGTAAGGTTGTGATATTTTCAAGGTTTTGACACATAAACACATTTGTATGATTTTACATGATTGTGTTATCTTACTAAATTATTATATATGTTTGCTTATGTTTGGTATATGACTCTTTATTGTAGATTGAAAATGTCTAAAAATGCTTTATCATCGATACTTGACAAAAACCAATTAACCGGTGAGAACTATAATGATTGGAAACGGAACCTGGACATCGTCCTTTCCTTTGAGAAACTGAAATATGTTCTGACAACTCCTTGTCCTCCCGAGCCTACGGGAGACTCAAGTAATGAGCAATTCCAAGCGTACGACCGCTGGAAAGATGCTAATGATCAGGCCCGCTACTATGTTATGGCTAGCATGAATAACGTGCTGTAGGCTCAACATCAGGATTATGAGACTGCGAAGCAGATCTTGGATAATCTTGAGGACATGTTTGGAGGCCAGGCCATAACAAAGCGGCAAGGGGCGCTTCGGAAACTCTTAAACTGTAGACAGAGACCAGGGACATCTGTAAAGGAGCACATGATGTTGGTCATGGGTTACCTCGCTGAGGCTCAAACCAATGGAGCCGACATCGATGCTGAAACTCAGATGACTATGGTCTTTGAGACTCTGTCTAAGGAATTTATTCCGTTTAGAGCTACTTTTAATCTAAGCAATAGACGGGATATGACCTTGACAGAACTGATGAAACAGTTACAAGAGTTTGAACTGCTGATCAGGGAGTCTCCTGCTGGTGGAGAGGCCAATATGGTAGCTGCTTCTGGTTCCAATCCTAACTCTGGGAATGGAAAGAAGCAACGGGCCAAAAGTGGGAAGTCTTCTATTCCTATTGCTACCAAGAGCAAGAAGAAGAAGAAGAAGAACCCAAAGAAGCTTAAGTGCTTCTTTTGTGGTAAGGTCGGGCATATAAAGAAGCATTGCAAGGACTTCCTTTCCAAGGGAGGTAGGTGTGATCTTCTATATTTAGAAACTTGTTTGGTTGAGGAATCCAGTGACATTTGGGTCATAGATTCCGGTGCAACTAATCATGTTTGTGTTTCTCTGCAGGGATTCAAAGAAACGAGAAGTCAACTTCGTGAAGACTTAACGCTTCGTATGGGCGATGGATCCTTGGTCTCAGCGGAAGCAGTGGGAGATGTCCATCTTTATTTTGATAATTATAGGAGTTTAATTTTGCGAGATTGTTTTTATGTTCCTAAATTTAAAAGGAATTTAATTTCTGTATCTTCTTTATTTAAAGACTCCTACGTGGTATCTTTTAATGAAAAAGTGGTGATTCGTAAAAACAAATCTTTTATCTGTTCTGGATGGATGCAAAATAATCTATATTTTATCAAACCTAAGATGGACCTATTGCTTAATGCTGAGATAAATGATAATGACTCAAAAAGACTTAAAACTTCTCACTCTAATAAGACTTATCTTTGGCATTTGCGCCTTGGCCATATTAACCTAAATAGGATTCAAAGGTTGGTAAGGGATGGACCTTTAAGTCACTTAAAGGTGGAATCTATACCTCAATGTGAGTCTTGTTTGGAGGGTAAAATGACCAAAAGACCATACGGGTCTAAGGGCAATAGGGCCGAAGGGGTTCTAGAACTTGTGCATAGTGATGTTTGCAGACCGATGAACATCCGGGCACGAGGAGGGTATGAGTACTTCGTTACTTTTATTGACGATTACTCAAGATATGGGTATGTGTACCTAATGCACCACAAAAGTGAAACTTATGATAAGTTCAGGGAGTTTCGGGCTGAAGTGGAAAAGCAATTGGGTAGACCCATAAAGGCACTTCGATCTGATCGAGGTGGGGAATACCTTTCTGATAAGTTCTTGGGACACTTGTTAGAGAATGGGATTTTATCCCATTTGACTGCGCCGGGCACTCCGCAGCAGAATGGCGTAGTAGAGAGAAGGAATAGGACTTTGTTGGACATGATTCGGTCCATGATGAGTTATTCATCATTGCCTTTATCCTTTTGGGGATATGCACTACAAACCGCATGTTATCTTTTGAACAATGTACCTTCAAAATCGGTCCCTAAAACTCCTCACGAGTTGTGGACAAGACGGAAGACATCCTTAAACCATATTCGCATATGGGGATGTCCAGCTCATGTCCTATTTAAGGATCCGAATAAGTTGGAAGCACGTTCAGAAGTTTGCGTGTTTGTAGGATATCCAAATGGGACTAAAGGGGGTTATTTTTATAACCCAAAGGAAAATAAAGTCGTGGTTGCAACTAATGCAACTTTCCTTGAGGAGAGTTACATGAACGACTTTAAACCTCAAAGCAAAGTGGTGCTTGAGGAGTTGAGGGGTGATCCGTTTACTCCGGAGGTTCCAAACGAAACCATTCCAATCGGTGTAGAAAAACCAAACAAACCTAAACAACAACCTCAGGGGCTTCGGCGTAGTGGGAGGATCGGGCGTCAACCTGAGAGGTATATGTTCAATGGGGAGGTCTTTTTGGCTGAACCGGATGAACATGACAGGGATCCTTATACCTACGCAGAAGCTATGGAGGATGTTGATTCAAGACTCTGGACAGAGGCCATGAACATTGAGATGAATTCTATGCAGACTAATCGGGTCTGGGAGCTTGTGGATCTTCCCGAAGGGGTAAAACCCATAGGGAGTAAGTGGATCTACAAGAGGAAAAGAGGAGTGGATGGAAAGGTCGAAACCTTTAAGGCTAGACTGGTAGCTAAGGGTTATACGCAAAAGGAAGGAATCGATTATGAGGAAACCTTTTCGCCTGTAGCCATGCTTAAGTCCATCCGGATTCTCTTGTCCATAGTTGCCGCTCTCGACTACGAGATTTGGCAGATGGATGTCAAGACGGCTTTTCTGAATGGCTATCTTGATGAGTCCATTTATATGGAACAACCAGACGGGCTCAAGGTCGCGGGTCAAGAGGGTAAGGTTTGTAAGCTGCTAAAGTCAATTTATGGACTTAAGCAGGCTTCTCGTTCTTGGAACATAAGATTTGATCAAGTGATCAAGACTTATGGGTTCTCACAAAATGTGGATGAACCATGTGTTTACAAACACATTAAGAATGGGAAGGTGGTTTTTCCACTACTCTATGTAGATGACATTCTGCTAATTGGCAATGACGTGGGGGCGTTGTCATCGGTCAAATTATGGTTGACCAAGCAGTTTGACATGAAGGACTTGGGTGAGGCTAATTTTGTTCTCGGTATCCAGATCTTTCGGGATAGGAAGAACGAAATGATAGCTTTGTCACAGGCCAGCTACATAGATAAAATTCTCAGGAGGTTTGCAATGCAGGATTCCAAGAAAGGTGGGCAACCATCTAGGTCTGGAATTACTCTTTCTAAGAAAGACTCTCGAAAGTCTTATGAAGAAAGAGAATACATGAAGAAGGTACCTTATGCTTCGGCAGTGGGTAGTCTCATGTATGCCCTGCTTTGCACTCGACCGGATATTAGCTATGCGGTCGGGATTGTGAGTCGATTTTAGGCGGATCCAGGACCGAACCATTGGGTTGCGGTAAAGCATATTTTCAAGTACCTGAGAAGGACTCGTGGGTATTTGCTTGTGTATTCGGGTGAGGATTTAACTCCTCTAGGATACACTGATTCGGATTTTCAATCCTGCCTGGATTCTAGGAAATCGACTTCAGGGTTTGTGTTTACTCTGGGTGGCGGTGCCATCAGTTGGAGAAGTGCGAAGCAAGATTGCACTTCGGATTCAACGATGGAGGCCGAGTATGTGGCGGCTAGTGATGCTTCGAAAGAAGCAGTGTGGCTCCGCAAGTTCCTTGGCGATCTTGAGGTAGTTCCTGGTATGGATAAAGCGGTATCACTGTACTGTGATAACAGTGCGGCGGTAGCTAATGCTAAGGAACCAAGATTTCACAAGAAGAGTAAGCATATTGATCGGAAGTATCATGTGATAAAGGACTTCGTTGAGAGCGGGCATGTCACGGTATGCAAGATCGCGTCAGAGGACAATTTAGCTGATCCATTTATGAAGACACTTTCTGGGAGAGTCTTTGAAAGGCATGTGGAAGCTATGGGGATGCGAAATTTGCAGTATTTACTCACTTAGTGCAAGTGGGAGATTGTTAGACATGTATGCTCTAAGGAGTAAAAATGTAATACGTTTTTGGAGACATTTTTATCAATAAAGAATTTATTCATTTATATATACCAAACATTGTCCTCTTTACGTTCATATTTGTTGAATGTATGATAAACAAACAGTAGTCTGAGACTGTCAGTCTAAACCTTAAGAATTGGGCATATGATGGACTGATTATGCGGTAGACACGACTCTTAAGGTGATGGTCTAAAATATATGATCCGCAATCGAGGGAATAAAGTTGGGCGCTTTATTCATGTAAAGATTGTTATGTTGTCTATATCCCTTTTGGGAGATGGTTTGTCTTGGCCATCGTAGTTGGACTCCGTGAATAGAAACATTGGCGCGTTATCATAGGTGACGATGTGTTGGATCGGGACATGAAGTGAATTGATTTGGATTAATAATTCTGTCTTGGCAAATCGATTCACTTTAGACAATCATTTGTATTGTATCTTAATCCTGAGATGAATAATGGGCCCGTTGTCTCGACTTGTGTCTTTTGATGTACCAATGGGTGACTCCCACATCTCTATAGTGGCATGCATGCCGGTACGTTGGAGGCATGACTCTTGGTAGCGTAGACTTGTTGTTCATAGATATGGAATCCATAGCTCCTCTTTAGGAGTAATGATATCCTCTTATATGCGTTGTCCTGTAATTGGAAAACTGGAGTGCTCAACCATTTGGATACATAGGTGTAACCGAATGGTATACTATCTTTGGATGGTAAGTTTTCTAATGGTGAGACAATGGAACGTAAGATAAAAATAATCAGGAAGGTAAGACATAACTTGTCCTTAAGCCGGTTATGGATGATCATATGGGGATGCGATACACTATGATATGTCATGGAGACTTAGCTACACGAGCTTCGTAATTCTATAAAGTTCGAGAGTGCAGCTCCAAGCTTTTAGTAGAGTAGCATTGGAGTTGATAATTGTGAAATGTATATCTGGGATATTGGGTTTCATAATTATCATGAGCTTGAACTTTATAGGTCCATTTTGGTCCCCATTGCTAGCTCACAAAATCCTGTAACGACACGGCGTGCTTTTCCAATAATTGGTGACTCATGTCGGATTTATCAGATTGGTTTAAAATTTATAAGAATCAAATAATTCATGTCTGTTTATCGGTTGAATTAATTATGTAAGAAATTAGTTCAAGATGAACTTGTTGAATTATGGCGTTCGGATAATTCTTGTCTGTTTATCGGTTGTTTTAATTTTGGACAATTAGAACAAGATAAACTTGTAGAATTATTGTGAATTGATTTATTTTCTTAGAGATTATCTTGATAAAGTTTGTTTTGATCAGATATCTTTTCTATTGGGCTATTTGAATCAAAACTGAGACTTTATCCTTTAGAATCTCGGGTGGAAAATAAAAGATTCGCGGAGATTTTTTCTCGACAGTTCGGCCTGCCTATCAGAAAGTTCGGCCTGCCGAACTGGCCAGTTCGGCCTGCCTATCACACAGTTTGGCATGCCGACCGCGACAGTTAAGATATCGCGTTTTTCACACGTATCTTATCAGATATTGATCTGAACTTGATTCTGTTTCAATTTTTGAGACCTAATCTGATATGGACTGACCCCAAGGACCAATAGGTATAAAAAGGGAGTGAGTCTAATGATTTACTCAGATCAATTTGAGAGATTAAGAGTGATACTCTTCTAAGTGAGCATCTGAAAACTCCCTGAGAGCTTTTGTTCACAAATCACGAACACTAGCTTTGGGTTCTCTCTATTGGTTGGAAGGAGAGTCACCGGTGAAAGAGCTGTACGTGTGAGCCCACACTCACTCCGGTTGTGGATAGAGAATAGCAAAGAAGACCAGTTGGTTGAGGCTCTTCTGGAACGTTACTTCTCTACACAGGTCGCGGAGGTTCTTCGGCACACTGAGGTTAGTAAGATCTGTTTAATTTATACATATAACATGTCAAACTTGTGTTTTGGAAAATACTCTGATGAAAAAATTTTAAAATTCTGCTGCGCACTTTGTTTCCAACAGCTATCATTATACTTCTCTTAAGTTACATATCATTCATCAACTCTTTCATAAACTTTCTCTTTAAAATATAACATAATGACATAATTAACCTCTTGTCATCAAACTTCTTGATTATCAACTTCTCCATTACACGTAAAAAAGGAGGTAGAGATAGTTTCTTTCTCCAAGCAACAAAAGTTTAGGTTTTATAGACTCCTATGTAGTCTAGTTATAATCATAACAAATCTATTGTAAGATAATATACTCAAAGAAAAAAATCTTATGCTAACTCGAAGGACTTGAAACTTATGTGTGGCGATGTGTATTGGAAATGGAAACTGCTCTGATACCATATCTATAATGCCTCCTTATGAGCATCACATAACATGCTGCTTTCAACGTTAAACTTAATAATTGCTGATAAGAAGTTTAAGTAATCAACAACACTCAGAGATATATCCCAAGAATTGCATCTATTTTTTTTAGAAACCTACTTACCATATTTAACTTTTCCACCTTAGTTAGCCTGACAAAACATCTAAGACATTCAGCTAACTGACCACCTGTAGAAAAGTTAGTTTGCAAAAATAAATATTTAACAAATATAAACTCACATATAAGATAGCATTCTTAACTTTTAATTAAACAACTAATTAAGACTACTTATGAAAAGATGAACTATATAGCACATTCTTTAATAAATAACCTAAGAAACTAAAAACCTAAATTACAAAATATATTCAACAAAATATAAGTTAAAAAGAACATATTACAAATAGAACCGAGTCTTAAACAAATAACAATGCAAAACATAATATATTAAATTTTCTTTGAGTTTAAATTCCTTTCATAACATCACTCCATTTCCAATCAACTCTCCTTGCATGCATGCCCATACTTGTCCTCCATCCTGGTCAACTGCATCTGATCTTTATCTGTAATATGATATAAACTAAGTAAGTATAGATTCCTATATCCCAACATAAAACATTCTTAAAAATCATTACATAACATTGTAATCATAATCATAATAGTGCATGAAGAACAAGTTTATATAGAATTTATTTTTTCATGTAAACTTCCATATTAAAACATTATTTATTTTATCTTTAGAGGCCCAAGCATTGCACCATGAACATCATAGGCGTGTCGCCATGAGAAGAGTGGAGTAGCTAGTCCCAAACCAAATATGACAAGTCCAAACCTTGCGGGACATCATAAATATAAGCATAAGGTATGCAATGCTTCATTAAGTGATACATATACATATATACCTTTAACATAACTTGTCATTGAAATATTTGTTAAACTTTCTTGTTGCAATAAGAGTTTTCATGAGAAGGCAATATGTAAAAACAAACTTAAAAATTATCATATAACATATTCTCAAAACTTTTTCGTAAACTTTTATCTTATTGTAGATGAGAATGTACTTACTTGACTTGCTTGCTTACTAAGCCTTAAATTAGGTGACGTCGCCCCGATTCTCAGTGTGCTCGCCTTTTCCAGTGTTCATGTCAATCATTCATATAATACATGAAATTAATATTTATGTTCATGATATCATTTAATACTATATTACATCATCATATATCATTCTTAAGAAAACAAAGTATCTTTGAGTCACAAACGTGCACTTAAAATCAAGAAGCATAAAGATAGAAAACTTGACCTTCAATCACTTAGAGAAATTAATCTCAACTAATAAGCATGAATAAAGTGTAAAAATTATTCTATAACATAGCTAACATATATAAACATCACTCAAATTTTCTTCTCTTAAAAATATTAATCCAAAATACCTTTTTCAAATTTTTAAAACATCCAAGTAAATCTACCAATCATAAAAACTGACTGACCATAACGGATTTATAACCCTATATCTTTCAATTCATATTTGTTGGAAACACGGTGCGCAGTGGAATTTAAAAAATTTTCATCAGAGTAATTTCCAAAACACAAGTTTGACATATTATATGTATAAATTAGACAGATCTTACTAACCTTTGTGTGAAGAATCTCCGCAGCCTGTGAAGAGAAGTAACGTTCCAGAAGAGCCTCAACCAACTGGTCTTCTTTGCTATTCTCTATCCACAACCAGAGTGAGTGTGGGCTCACACGTTCAGCTCTTCTACCGGTGACTCTCCTTCCAACCAAGAGAGAGAACCCAAAGCTAGTGTTCGTGATTTGTGAACAAAAGCTCCCATGGAGTTTTTAGATGCTCACTAGAATAGTATCACTCTTAATCTCTCAATTGATCTGAGTAAATCATGAGACTCACTCCCTTTTTATAGCCCTTGGTCCTGGGGTCAGTCCTTATCAGATTAGGTCTCAAAAACTCGAAACAGAATCAAGTTCGGATCAATATCTGATAAGATCCGCGTGAAAATACGTAATCTTATCTCCTGCTGATCGACAGGCCAAACGTTCTAATTGGCAGGCCAAATAGGCCAGTTTGGTAGGCCGACCACATCATTCGGCAGGCCGAACTCCCGAGAAAAATCTCTGTGAATCTTTTATTTGCCATTCGAGATTCTAAAGGATAAAGTCTCAATTTTGATTCAAATAACCCAATAGAGAAGATATCTGATCAAAACAAACTTTAACAAGATAATCTCTAAGAAAATAAATCAATTCACGATAATTCTACAAGTTTATCTTGATCTAATTTATCCAAAATTAAATCAACCGATAAACAGACAAGAATGATCTGATCCAATAATTCAACAAGTTCATCTTAAATTAATTTTATTACAAAATTAATTCAACCAATAAATAGACATGAATTATTTGATACTTACAAATTTTAAACCAATCCGATAAATCCGACATAAGTCACCAATTATTGGAAAAGCACGCCGTGTTATTACAGGATTTTGTGAGCTAGCAAAGGGGACCAAAATGGACCTATAAAGTTCAAGCTCATGAGAATTATGAAACCCAATATCCCATATATACATTTCACAATTATCAACTCCAACGCTACTCCACTAAAAGCTTGGAGCTGCACTCTCGAACTTTACAGAATTATGAAGCTCGTGTAGCTAAGTCTCCATGACATATCAAAGTGTATCGTATCCCCATATGATAATCCATAATTGGCTTAAGGACAAGTTCTGTCTTACCTTCTTGATTATTTTTATCTTACGTTCCTTTGTCTCACCATTAGAAAACTTACCATCCAAAGATAGTATGCCATTCGGTTACACCTATGTATCCAAATGGTTGAGCGCTCCAGTTTTTCAATTACAGGACAACACATATAAGAGGATATCATTACTCCTAAAGAGGAGCTATGGATTCCATATCTATGAATAACAAGTCTACGCCATCAAGAGTCATGCCTCCAACGTACCGGCATGCGTACCACTATTGAGATGTGGGAGTCAGCCATTGGCACATCAAAAGACACAAGATGAGACAATGGGCCCACTATTCATCTCAGGATTAAGATACAATACAAGTGATTGTCTAAAGTGAATCGATTTTTCAAGACAGAATTATTAATCCAAATCAATTCACTTTATGTCCCGATCCAACACATCGTCACCTATGACAACGCGCCAACGTTTCTATTCACGGAGTCCAACTCCGATGGTTAAGACAAACCATCTCCCAAAAGGGATATAGACAACATAACAATCTTTGCATGAACAAAGCGCCCAACTTTATTCCCTCGATTGCGGATCATATGTTTTAGACCGTCACCTTAAGAATCGTGTCTTCCGCATAATCAGTCCATCATATGCCCAATTCTTAAGGTTTAGACTGACAGTCTCAGACTACTGTTTGCTTATCATACATTCAAAAAACATGAACGTAAAGAGGACAAGATTTGGTATATATATAAGAATAAATTCTTTATTGATAAAAATGTCTCCATAAACATATTACATTTTTACTCCTTAGGGCATACATGTCTAACAATATTTAATTAGAGCATGAAAATTTGCAGAAATAAAGTAAACACATATATATAACGCTCGGATTTTTCTTTCATGATAAAAATTTCATTTGATAATTAAAATAAATCATATAATCAATACTACAAAATCCGACAGTAAAGCTTGAGTAGTAAGCTGTCCTAATTAAATTATTTATGCCTTAAAATAATTTTTAAAAATTACTACACAAAATTGACAGATAACATCATAATATATGCAAAATTTAGCTCCAAATAAACTCATAGTAATTCAAGACATACGATCGAATTTAGTGTTAATATTAATACTAGACATGCTAAACAGCAAACATGTTTCATTCAAACATTTTTATAAAATCAAATATGTATGATATGCTTTTGAAATTTTTATGTGACATAAATACTACAAAAATAATAAAGCATGTAAAACATCTTGAAAAGTTTGATTATCATCTCACGAATTATATAAAGTATATCAAGCAAACATTTATAACTACTAAGTATTTGGCAATTAACACATTTTATCTTAACACATAATAAGGATATGAAACTGAAACTTTACAAACAATTAGTTAACATATCAGTAATGACTTGTAATTTTTTACCAATCAAAAGATATTTTTTGTCCTATAAACGAACTCTATAAAACAAACACAAATACAAATCTACCAGTAAATAAAATTTCTTAAGCAGTGTTTGATTTAAAGCTCATAATGCTAAAAATATTTTGAACGAAAATTTATAAAAAATCTCAGACATTCCTAACATATATATACGCATCATGTCTAGAAATCACAACAAAATAAAATTATTTGATTTCAAAACATTACTAGTAACCTTACCGACTAAATGAAAATCTTAAAATTCTCATATCACACTCCAATAACAAAACCTTATTTTAATGAAATTTCATGATATCATATGAACATAAATGCTTTCAACCATAAAATAACATTGTCATAATCAAAGTAGTAAAGAAAAAAAAAATTTCATACAAACATAGATACACACACATTCACAACATAAAAGAATAATTTTCTAACAAAGTTTGTCACAAAACAATACATATCAATCATAAAATTCAAAACCATAAAAATTTTCAAACCCTACCTTAAATTCTTATGTTTTCTTCAACAAATATGAAAACTTGGATACAAAATCTCCAAACAGAATTCCTTCTGCTTTGGTTTAAAAGAAAATAAGAGTAATGAATTCTTGGTTTTGAGGATTAGAGAAATGATGAAGGCTTATGAATGTGAATTTAAGAGGGGATAAGGAAGAGAATTTTCTTTGGCTGGAAATTAAAAGAATGAATACTTTAGTGGCTTAAAGATATATTTATAGGTTTATAAAAGAGAAGATATTAGATGAGTGTAGAAAACCATAATACTAATCTATTTAGGTTTTCCCTTTTTTAAATGAGTGTAATCCTAATCTAATCAGGTTTCTCTTTTTTTTAATGATGTAATCCTAACCTAATTAGGTTCTTTTTACATTTGATTCCACGTTTACTATTTACATAGAGTATATATAATATAATATAATATAAATAATAATACAAACATTATATAAATTATAATACAATATAAATATTGTAATATAATATAGCTATTATACATAATTATTTATACACGGCAATAATGTTTGCACCCATGACCATAAAAAATATTAATTTACATATTATTCTTTTAGACACTTTATATTATTGAGTTTCTTAACACCATAATAAAAAAAATGTTACACATGTAATTATCATGACATAATAAATGTTATAAAAATAAGAAAATATGTAATAAAATTTATGCCATTTTCAAGAATATAACTCGAAGGCATATACCACTTTAGAGTATTATAAAGATTATAAATTCAGAGCAACTTGAAATTCTTTATAAAAAATACATACTTTAAGCTTATCATCTTTTTTGACATGAACAACCCGAACACATCGATCCATCGTGGCCATCACCGATGAAATTACTAAACAAAAAGATAATTTACTTAAATAGTAATAGCATTTAAAATATTACATTCTAACGTTAAATTAACATAGTTGCCTGTCGAAGAAAATGGTGGGTGTTACATTGATCTATGTTATACGTTCATATTATAAAGGTTTTGTATTGAATCAGACACAAAATAGGTCAAGTATAACAATGTCAAAATGAACATTTATGGCCAAAGAACAGGCTACACTACTAAACATATGATTAAACATGGAGATTAAATGTTCAATCATCCCAACAAACATGCATTTTAGCTCATTCCTACTACAAATTATATTATGTCAAACACATAACAGTTTTATCTCTTTCTGGCCAAAATCAGGTCTTCAATAAATAAATAACATTTCCAAATATTAAATCTCATTAAGGGGAGTATATAATCTTATAAAAACAACCTAATATGTGAGAATCAAGTATTGTGCAAATTTGATTTTCCACTTTAATCTAGTTTTGCATTTTCTTTCTATAAGTTTAGAAATAATATTCTAACTAATTCCCACCTATTTATAAACATTTAAAATCTAATAAACACTTAGGATCAATAGAAATAAAGGAAATAATCAGATTCTATAAGATTATTAATTTTGCAAAGAAATTAACTTAACTAGCTTAGTTCAAGCTCAAATCTGTCCTTGCTTACTTTTGCCACATCCATAATTATATACGATAGAAAATAATTTCATTTTATTATAAGAAACATAAATATAGATGTTACCTTATAAGGCTTGAAGTTAGGGCTCTATTGGAGGTCAAAACACTTGATTTTCAAACTCAAAATGGTGTGAACTTGGCCTGGTTTGTGTAACCCAAATTTCTATGGTCTTGTTTAAGTTTTTGTGAGCTTTAGGGTGTAGAATGGAGAGAAAGAATTACGGAAAGGCCCGGTCAAATTTGCGGCTGCTAGGAAAGATAAGAAGCAAAAATAAAGTTTTCCAGTGCATTTGACTTAGTCACAAGGAGATGGGTTGAAGGAGAAGGTTGCTTGGGAGTTTTTGCCATCTTTTTCAAGGATTTAACATGTGGAGTGCTGAGTAACAAAATTATTTAGCTAGTAGTTACCCAATTAAAATCAAGTACAAACAAGTGCAACTTAAATTTCTATAACCTAGTGAACCGACCAATCAAATTCTACCATTTTGCATACTTTCAATTCTAACAAAATCTAGCTATTTTCAAGGTATAAATAGGAAAAAAAATTACTTTAGAATAGATTCAAAATGGAAAAACACTTTCTAAGCAATTCCTAACCATTTAGCGTGCTAATCTTCCTTACCGAGAAACTAAGCTTTTTACTACAATTAGAACTTTTGAAAAACATGTTAGATCATATATTAATAATTCAATATCATATTTATTTAATATAAGCAAGTTTATACATGATTCAATGTTATAAATAATAAGTACTCATGCACATAAGATATGCTTTCTATATGCTCGAAATTTAAAAACGTGTGTTCGTTAAATGCATAAATATACAAGATGCTTATTCTAGCTAATTGTGACTTAATTGGGCATTATAGTTTCAAGTGTTGCAAAGGACCCATAGAGTGATGTTAGAGAGCACGCCACATCACTCCTCCATCTATTAGCTCAAACACCGAGGGGGAATTATTCTTCATGTCATATAATGCTAGAGAACATTAGATATTTCACTATGGGAGGACCAAATATTTAGGTTTAATCCCCTCAGATACCCACTACGTGATGATTTCGTATCACTCACAAGATTGTAAGTATGAATTTTTGTTATAAAATTAACTGTGTTAGGTTTTACATGATTATGTTTCTTAATTCATTTTAATCATGACACATTGTTAGGGCTCTTAACGATTAGAAACTGCAAGCGGGCAAGGGTGTAATATTGCGACCAAACAAAACACTATATTCCAAACGTAAGTATCGAAGACAACAAGGAAATGTAAAATGTGGTTATTTATTCCACGTTTTATATGGGATATAATTAATAATGTTATACAAGCCCTAACAAAAAAGGAATTTTGTATACATATGAATATAAATGAAGTTAGAATTGATTGGGTACAATTTGTAAATAAGTATGTAAAATTTAGCTAGAGATAGTGGATAAATGATTTTGTAAAGACCTTGTAATTTCAATATACATCTTTTTTGTTTTTCTTTTTTCAATTTGGGCCTTGTGGTAATGGATAAACACGGGACTAGCCATCCTATAGGAAATCAAAAATTCAGTCTTTTTTTTTTTTACTCACAACCAATTTTCATCGACAGTTTTTAACAAAAATTATTGTGGAAACATAACCTTACATGATGGCTTCAGTAAAAAATTGTCATGTAAGGTTCAGGTATGTCAATTTTTCACAACAATTTTTATGAAAAACCACTGTGTAAAGTATATCTGCCATGAGTATATCTTCAACAACGATTTTCTAACAAACAATCATGTAAGGATATATTTCCACAATGGTTTTTTCTGTGAAAACCATCATGATAGAGGGCCCTAAATGCCTAAATTTGGTGCCTAAATGGATGTTCCATGATGGTAAAAAATCATTGTGAAAACTCAATTTGGTAACATGACGGAGGTTTTTACAACGGTTTTTTAATCATCGTTAAAGTTTTCCGCAACGGTCTAAAGCTGTTGTGGAAGGCCCAGTTCCTAGTAGTGCATTCATGGAAACAAAGACACTATGACAGTTTTTGTATCAGGCTCGTATAACGATTTCTCTAAAAACGATCGTGTAAGCTTCAAGCTTTCATGCTGGTTTCTTAGAAAACCATCATGTAAGGATGAAATTATTTTGACTACTTTCCATGATGGTTTTTACTAAAAATCATTGTGAAAGGTTTCGCTCTTAACTCCTCTCCAACAAGACAACTAGTTGCAGAACATGAACACAACCCTCTAAAACATAGTCTAAATATTAAAAAACTACTCTTAGTTTTCATTGTCTATGTCTCTCTCTATCTCCTTTCTTATAAATGTTTAATTACATATTTTTAGTTTTTGATATTGTTGATTAGCCTTTTAAGTTGTGTATTTATGAGTATAAAAATTTATAATGAAATTTATTGGTATTATTAATTTGTGGATTTTTTAGTATGATTAATTTGTGAAAGTTCTTGTGGATTTATGATGTGCATAATTTATATGGGTAGATTAATTATTATGAAATTTGTGAAATTGTTTATAATTGAATTGCATATTTTGATTTAGGATTTGTGAAAAAGGATAGGAAATGGATGTGGGAACATAGATTGATTAAACAATTTGCCGATGGTGTGGATGAATTTTTGCTAATTGCCAAAACTCATACCAAAGGGGATAAAATTCAGTGTCTTTGTGTTCAATGTAGAAATCATAGAACTCTTTTAATTAAAATTGTTTGAGGACATTTGTCTTGACATGAGATTATTTGTAGTTACCAAAGATGATATTTTTATAGTGTCTTTTTTCAATCCAACTTTGAATAGTAAAAGAAAGGAATCTATTATGAAGGAGGATAATATAGGTAATCATGACAATATGGTTGGCAAGGTAAATTACTTGGAAGAACACTATTTACATATACCGGAGTTATTTGATACAATAATAAATGATGCAGAGACATCTGTGTATGAGGGCATACAAATTTCATAAAATTGTCCATTTTAGTTGAATTATAGAATTTAAAGGCGTCTGGAGAGTGGTCAAATTCTAGTTTCATAAATTTTTTAGAAGTTTCTATCGAGGTGTAATAAATTATTAACTAGTACTTATGAGGCTAAAAACACACGGAGCATTTTAGGAACGAAGTATAAAAAAATACATACTTGTGAAAATGATTGTGTTTTTTATAGGAAAGAGTACAAGGACGTGAATAATTGCCTACTTTGTAAAGAGTCAAGTAAAAAAGAAGTGTCGACAAAGGTGTTGTGGTAGATTCCATCGGTAGCATGATTGAGGCATTTATTCAGAAATGCGGAGTATGTCGAGAATTTGACATAGCATCATGGCAAACAGGTCAACTATGTTATGCTTAGACATCTGGCGAATTTACCACACTAAAAGACTTTTAAAGTCGATCATCCTAAGTTAAATACTAAATCAAGAAATCTACATTTTGGTTTGTCAATGGGTAGAATGAAACCACATGGTAACATGAGTAGCAAGAATAGCACTTGTCCTGTAATACTTGTCAACTACAATCTATGTCCAAAAATGTGCATAAAGTGGAAGTTCTTGATGTTGACTCTGTAACACCCGCCTATTTTATATAACGGACCACGTTAAGTTAGTAACGCTATTAAGGAATGTTATTAATAAATAACGTTATATGATATGATATGTGATGTGCATGTTACTAACTTTTTATGTCAAGATTTGTGACAGGTGACGACCGCATGGAATCGTTGTGCTCTAGTGTTCATGTGAAATTATAAATATATGATTATTTATGATGTAATGATGTGTGAATGTTTTATGTTATGGCATTTAATGACAGATCGGCAGGCCGAAGAAGGAAAATCGGCAGGCCGAACAAAGCTGACAAATAGTCAGCAGAAATCTCTCCAGAGTTATGACTGAGTTAATTATGTTAATTGGGTGAATTAATGTGATTAATTGGCATAATAATGGAATGTTTTTATCAGTTAAGGAAATTAAAAGATTAGATTTGTATTATATTAAGAGGTTTCCTATTTTTAGAAGGTAAGTTAAGGTAAGATTTGTATTATTATACACATTATGTTAAAAAAAAAATTTTACGCTCTTTCCTCAAATAATTTTTCTCGGTTATGAGACGTTCTCTCATTATTTTCTTTTCCTCCTCTCACGCCTCACGTCACGCCCCCAACAGTCAGAATTTTTCTGACTTAATGAAGGGAATTGAATTCCCATCAATGGTGTTTATTGCGTTAAAAATTTTAACGTTTCCTTTTTCATTATTTTCTCTCCTTCACACATTTTGCCTCTCAAAAATTTATGAGACATTCTTTCACTTCTCTTCCTCTTCTCTTCCTCACGAAATTTCTTTCTCTCTTCAACGGAAATTTTCTGAGCATATTGTAAAAAAAAAAAAGAGAGAAGTCTTGTTTCGTTGATCGAATTCAAGAATTTCGAGAAGAAACTTCAAGGTATGAATTCAGTTTTTTTTGGTAAATGTAAAAAGATGTTCTCCTCTTCAAATTTCGTCTACAATGTCTTCTTTAGGTATTGTATTTTGTTATGTGTGATGTCTCTTCACGTTTTATGTCATTTTAACGTTTTATGAAAAATGAATATTTCTGTCTTCTACCCCTCACAGTAAAATGTTACTGTTTAATTTTGAAGGTATGAAAAATGTAATGATTATTCAATAGGTAAAGAATGATGTTTTCGTGAAAAGTTGTTAATTATGCTTATGTATGAGTATGTAAGATGAATGTATTTTATGATTATGAAATGTTTTAATAAATGTTATTTCTGGATTTTTGATTATAAAATGTTATGTATGTTTAAAAGATTTTATGATAATAAAAAAATAATTTCATGCATGATAATATGATGCTTGTATGAAGTTTTGAATTAAAATATAAATATATATATTGTTCAAAAATGTTTTATTTAAAAGATAATTATGTTTAGATGTAGGGTTTTGAATAATATTTAAAATATGAGATGAGTGTATGGATATTTTATGATAAGTATTGATTTTTTTTTATTGCATCTTAAAATGGATATATGGCATGGACACTTAAGGAAGCGAGCACAACGAGACCGCGGTGTCGTCACCAAGTGCAATATTAAGGTTAAGTAAGCTATCGATAAAGTAAGTACATTCTCACCTGCAACATGACACTTTTTCAAGGTTTAATGATATGTTTACAAGGATTTTCATGATGATTTTATGATGATTTTTCTTAAAGGATTTCTTATGAAAAGTTTTTCATGATTTAAAGTTATGCATGTATGATGATTATGGTATGTTTCAAAGTATGAAAATTATGTATATATGTATCACCTAATAAGTGTTGCACACCCAATATTATAAAATGATATGTTATGATGTCATGTTTGGTTTGGGGTTAGCTACCCTTCTCCTCTCATGACGGCGCGCCAATGATGATGTTTAAGGTGCAACACTTGGGCCCTTAAGAATAAAAAAATATATATATAGAATAAATTTTAAAATGGTCAATATTATGAAAGATATGTTTCTATGAAATTGTGCTTAAGGCACTTTTATGATACGATGATGATGATGATGATGATGATGTTTATGAAATGTTTTAAATTGTGAGAATTTTATGTACTTACTAAGCATTAGCTTATTCATGTTTTATATGTCATGTTGCAGATAAGGGTAAGAGAGTCATGGAATAGGTGGAGTACATGGAACGGCGTGTGAGCAACATGAACGATGAATTGTAACCGGAAGCATGCCAAGAAGAAATGAATTTATGATTTAATAAAATTATATATTTTGAACATATTATATGTTGAGTTTTTTTTTTAAGAATACTTATATTATGGTTTTATAAGTTATTTTATCATTTTTTTATGAAATATGAACTTTCGCTATATTTTACGTAAAGTTAGAACGTTTTAAATTTTTTTCTTCCAAAGTAGATTTGGTCTCGGACGGCCTGCCGAACTCCGTGTCCGGCCTGCCGAAGACTAGAAGTTCGGCCGACCGATATATTTTTCGGCCTGCCGAACCTGGATGAATTTTTGGTCCGAATTACAAAGCTTCTGCCGGCCTGCCGGTGGAAGACGCTCCGGCTTGCCGATGTTGTTCGGCTTGCCGATGTCCCAAGTTTGGCCTGCCGAACCGTGGGAATAAGTGGATTTCAAAGATGTGATGATCAAAGAGATTTAATGTGAGATTTTAATAAGTCTTGATTTTACTATTTGATTATCAAATATTATTAAATAAGTTCATGAATAATTTAAGTATAAACGAATAAATTATGTTATGGAATAAAATTAAACTATGTTCTTCGAAACAACGTTAAGTTAAAAAAAAAAAAAAAAAAAACGTATGAACGGATCCTGGTAATGTAAGTTTAAGTACTTTTAAAATCTATAGTACGATTGAGTTGATATTATCTATGAGTTTAATTATTTAAGCATGTATGAATGTAAGTATGTAACGATATCTGTGACGTCCGAATTAAGGGGCGTTACAGGCTTTGGTATCAGAGAGAATCTTTCGATTACAATTCATATCGCCACACGTCAATCCAAGTCCTCCAAGTAAGTTTGTTAGATGTACTGATGCAAGTATGATAATAAGATTAAGGTTTGAATGTTTAATGATTAAAGACATAGTAATGAAAACCTGTCTCATAAATAGAAGATGAATTTTAAGTCCTTATTATTTTAGGAAATTTACGATGGACGGCTATAGAAGAATGCAGACCCGCACCCAGACTAACGAGAGACTTATGACGATGATCGCTAAACTACAAAGGCAGTTGGAGGATCAACGACGGGAAATAGCTGCGTTAAGGGCCAACAGCCAGAATGGTGAACAACCAGGCAATGATGTGCCTCCTCCTCCTCCGCAGCCACCAGTAGAAGTAAATGAAGTCCCAGTTCCTGCTGCTGAACCAAGAGCAGCCTATCAGGAACCCCTTTTGGTCAGATGGAAGAGAGTTAAGCCAGCTGACTTTGAGGGTTCTAAGGACCCGCTAGTCGCTCAAGGATGGTTAAAGACAATTGAGGCTACCTTATGACTCATGGATTTCACGGATAATGAAAAGGTCCTCTGTGCCTCGTACTGCCTTACTATGGAGGCCAGGATATAGTGGGATGGCATCGAACAGAGCAGAAGTGTTGAAGAAATGTCATGGGCTGACTTTGTTCACGAGTTCAACACGAAGTTCTTCCACATGAATGTTACGAGGAAACATTATGAGGAGTTCGAAAACTTACGTCAGGGGGATATGACGGTCACTGATGTGGTGACAAAGTTTGATCAACTTGCTCGTCTGTGTCCAGGGATGGTTATGAATGAAGATGAAAGGGTCAGAAGGTTGATAAGAGTCCTTAGACCAGACATTGCTGCAATTGTTGATGGGGCAAGTCCACCAAGGACCCAAGAGCAGGTTGTTATGAGGGCCCAACGTGCTGAGTTCCATTTGTCAAAGTTAAGAAGGAATCAGCCTCAGCCCAACCAGCAAGCCAACAATGCTAATAGCCAGAACCGTCCTTCCCACAGGAACAACGACAACAGCAACAACAACAGTCAAAACTGGAGAAACAATAAGAGGAAGGGCAATCCTCAACAACAACAGGGCCAAGACAACAAAAGGCACAATGAGGGTCAGCGTAACAACAATGACAGGCGATTCCAACCATGTGCCAAATGTGGAAAGAAGCATCCGGGGGAATGTCGACTGGGAACGAACCAATGTTTCATATGTGGGCGTGAAGATCATTTCGTAAAGAATTGCCCCAAATTGATAAATGCCAATGCCCCACAGAGACCTACTCCTCAAGCCCAGCTGCATCAGATGCAAGCCTCCCTTGAAGGGCCACTAATTAGTCAAGGGAGACTTGAAGCCCCACCAACGAATGCCTGAATCTATACCATGACAAAGGAACAAGTGGCTGCAGAAGCCTCCAATGTGGTCACAGGTCAGATAACAAGCTTATGTAATGATGTTTATGTTCTTTTTGATACGGGTGCCACGCATTCTTTTGTGTCTATGTCACATGCTAGGAAGTTAGGGGTTCGTTTAGAGCCAATGAGACAGGGATTCACTACGACACTACCCTCCGGGGAAGTGATATTATCCACGCATTGTTTGCGTGCAGTACCCCTATGGATTTCTGATAGGGAACTTTTTGTCGACCTCATTGTGATCGACATGCATGACTATGACATGATTCTTGGGATGGATTTCCTAAGCAAGTATAATGCCGCGATCGAATGCCGGAAACGAAAGGTGATCTTCCATCCTGAAGGTGATCATAAATTTGTTTATGTTGGCGAGACCAGGAAGAAACACCACATGTTTTTATCGGCAATGAAAGCAAGGAAGCTGTTAGCAAGTGGCTGTATGGGCTATCTGGCAAATGTTGTAGACAAAAGCCAAGAATGAAAGACAAGAATTAAAGATGTGCATGTTGTTCATAAATATGAAGATGTGTTTCCTGATGATCTGACGAGTCTACCGCCAGAAAGAGAAGCTGAATTCGAGATTGAGCTCGCTCCAGGCACCGAACCAATCTCTAAAGCTCCTTACAGAATGGCCCCGGTAGAATTAAAGGAGCTTCACATGCAATTAAAGGAGCTGCTTGACAAAGGATTTATCAGGCCAAGTCACTCACCGTGGGGTGCACCAGTCTTATTTGTGAAAAAGAAGGATGGCACTATGAGACTCTGCATCGACTACAGAGAACTGAACAAGGTGACGATCAAGAACAAGTATCCATTGCCTCGAATTGATGATTTGTTTGATCAGCTCAAGGGTGCATCGGTGTTCTCAAAAATTGATCTACGATCAGGGTATCACCAGTTGAAGATTAAAGAAGGAGATATCCCCAAGACTGCGTTCAGGTCGAGGTATGGTCACCATGAATTTATGGTTATGCCTTTCGGTTTGACGAATGCACCTGCTGTCTTTATGGATTTAATGGACAGGGTATTCAAGGATTTTCTCGATAAATTTGTTGTTGTATTTATCGACGATATTCTTGTCTACTCGAAGAGTCAGGAAGAGCATGAGGAGCATTTAAGGATCGTGCTGGAGACTTTAAGAAGACACCAGCTTTATGCTAAGTTCTCTAAATGCGAGTTTTGGCTTGATAAAGTGTCATTCCTAGGGCATGTCATTTCAAAGGATGGGATAATGGTAGACCCTACTAAAGTAGATGCTGTACTCAATTGGAAGCAACCGATGAATGCAAGTGAAATAAGGAGTTTCTTGGGTCTAACAGGTTACTATCGGAGATTCGTAGAAGATTTCTCCAAGATAGCAGCTCCACTCACGAACTTAACTCGCAAAGGAAGCAAGTATGAATGGACGGATGCATGTGAAAAGAGTTTTCAAGAGTTGAAGAAAAGATTAACGACGGCTCCAGTGTTGGCAATTCCTGAGGGAAATGATGGGTTCGTAATCTATAGTGATGCATCCAAGATGGGCCTAGGAGCTGTATTGATGCAAAATGAAAAGGTGATTGCTTATGCTTCAAGGCAACTAAAGGATTACGAAAAGAACTATCCTACTCATGACCTCGAGTTAGCAGCAGTTGTCTTTGCATTAAAGATATGGAGACACTATTTATATGGGGTCCAATGCAAGATATTCACTGATCATCAAAGTCTGAAGTATTTCTTCACGCAAAAAGACCTGAACATGAGACAACGAAGATGGCTAGAGTTGGTGAAGGATTATGACTGTGAAATCCTTTATCATCCTGGTAAAGCTAACCGAGTAGCTGATGCTTTAAGTAGGAAGTCAGTTGCCACATTGATGTCTATGCAAGCAATGTCTCCACCTTTAAGGAAGGAAATTTTAGACTTCGGTCTAGAACTTATAGCAGGTCAACTATCAGCACTCTCTCTTGCTCCGACAATGTATGATGAAATTCGGAGTAAGCAAGATGACGACGTGAGCCTTGTAAGGATTAAGCATGAAATAAAAGAGGGAAAATGTCAAGAGTTTCGTATTGCTGATGACGAAACTCTGTACCTTAAGGATCGTTTATGTGTTCCCAATGTTGATAATTTAAGGGAGAGGATCTTGGCAGAAATTCATGACACTCCTTACTCTATTCATCCAGGTGCAACGAAGATGTATAATGATCTAAAGGGTAACTTTTGGTGGTTTGGAATGAAACGTGATGTTGCAAAGTATGTGAAGAAATGTATGACATGTCAGCAAGTAAAGGCTGAACACCAGAAACCTGGTGGTGAACTACAGTCTATTCAAATACTGGAATGGAAGTGGGAGGAAATAGCAATGGATTTCATTACCGGCTTACCCATAACTACGAATGGCTATGATGCAATTTGGGTAATTGTGGATCGACTGACGAAGACGGCGCATTTCATTCCTATTAAGATCACTTATTCCATGGAACGATTAGCGGAACTCTACGTTAAGGAGATTGTACGACTACATGGGATTCCCAAGTCAATTATCTCAGATCGTGATGGTAGGTTCACATCTAAATTTTGGAAAAGTGTCCAGAATGCAATGGGAACCAGGCTTCATTTCAGTACAGCTTTCCATCCTAAGACTGACGGCCAAACAGAGAGGACAAACTTGATTTTAGAAGATATGCTACGGGCATGTTCTCTCGATTTTAAGACCAGCTGGTGTAAAATGTTACCATCAGCAGAGTTTGCTTACAACAACAGCTTTCAGGCGACAATTGGAATGGCACCATATGAAGCACTGTATGGACGGAAATGCAGGTCACCTATATGTTGGCACGAAGCTGGTGAAAAGAAGTTGATGGAAAGTGTTGATGCTGAAAGAACCGACTTTGTAAATGAAACTTCTGAGATGATAAAGTTGATAAGAAGAAGAATAGAGACTGCTCAAAGCCGTCAAAAGAGTTATGCTGACAAAAGAAGAAGACCTTTAGAGTTCGCTGTAGGCGAATATGTGTTCTTGAAAGTTGCACCAATGAAAGGGGTTATGAGGTTTGGGAAGAAAAGCAAGTTAAGCCCAAGATTCATCGGTCCTTATGAAATTGTTAAACAAATAGGCAAAGTAGCTTATCAGCTGAAGTTGCCATCTGAAATGTCCGCAATACACGATGTATTTCATGTCTCCATGCTGAAGAAGTATGTTCCGGACCCTACGCATGTGATTGAGCCACAAGTGATCGAGATACGAGAAGACCTAAGTTATGAAGAAAAGCCAATGAAGATACTCGATCGAAAAACCAGGACTTTGAGGAATAAAGAAATTCCATTGGTCAAGGTGTTATGGCGAAATCAGCAAGTTGAAGAAGCTACATGGGAACGTGAAGATGACATGAAAGTTTTGTATCCACATTTGTTCTAAGTTTCGAGGACGAAACTTTTATAAGGTGGGGAGAATTGTAACACCCGCCTATTTTATATAACGGACCACGTTAAGTTAGTAACGCTATTAAGGAATGTTATTAATAAATAACGTTATATGATATGATATGTGATGTGCATGTTACTAACTTTTTATGTCAAGATTTGTGACAGGTGACGACCGCATGGAATCGTTGTGCTCTAGTGTTCATGTGAAATTATAAATATATGATTATTTATGATGCAATGATGTGTGAATGTTTTATGTTATGGCATTTAATGACAGATCGGCAGGCCGAAGAAGGAAAATCGGCAGGCCAAACAAAGCTGACAAACAGTCAGCAGAAATCTCTCCAGAGTTATGACTGAGTTAATTACGTTAATTGGGTGAATTAATGTGATTAATTGGCATAATAATGGAATGTTTTTATCAGTTAAGGAAATTAAAAGATTAGATTTGTATTATATGAAGAGGTTTCCTATTTTTAGAAGGTAAGTTAAGGTAAGATTGATGATGTTTGACCTTCCTTTTCTATTCTCCTCCTTTCCCACGCCAATCACTTTCTTCATAGTCAGAAATTTCTGACTTAATGAAGAGTAATGACTCTTTATTATACACATTATGTTAAAAAAAAAATTTTACGCTCTTTCCTCAAATAATTTTTCTCGTTTCTGAGACTTTCTCTCATTATTTTCTTTTCCTCCTCTCACGCCTCACGTCACGCCCCCAACAGTCAGAAATTTTCTAACTTAATGAAGGGAATTGAATTCCCATCAATGGTGTTTATTGCGTTAAAAATTTTAACGTTTCCTTTTTCATTATTTTCTCTCCTTCACACGTTTTGCCTCTCAAAAATTTATGAGACATTCTTTCACTTCTCTTCCTCTTCTCTTCCTCACAAAATTTCTTTCTCTCTTCCACGAAAATTTTCTGAGCATATTGTAAAAAAAAAAATGAGAGAAGTCTTGTTTCGTTGATCGAATTCAAGAATTTCGAGAAGAAACTTCAAGGTATGAATTCAGTTTTTTTTGGTAAATGTAAAAAGATGTTCTCCTCTTCAAATTTCGTCTACAATGTCTTCTTTAGGTATTGTATTTTGTTATGTGTGATGTCTCTTCACGTTTTATGTCATTTTAACGTTTTATGAAAAATGAATATTTCTGTCTTCTACCCCTCACAGTAAAATGTTACTGTTTAATTTTGAAGGTATGAAAAATGTAATGATTATTCAATAGGTAAAGAATGATGTTTTCGTAAAAAGTTGTTAATTATGCTTATGTATGAGTATGTAAGATGAATGTATTTTATGATTATGAAATGTTTTAATAAATGTTATTTCTGGATTTTTGATTATAAAATGTTATGTATGTTTAAAAGATTTTATGATAATAAAAAAATAATTTCATGCATGATAATATGATGCTTGTATGAAGTTTTGAATTAAAATATAAATATATATATTGTTCAAAAATGTTTTATTTAAAAGATAATTATGTTTAGATGTAGGGTTTTGAATAATATTTAAAATATGAGATGAGTGTATGGATATTTTATGATAAGTATTGATTTTTTTTTATTGCATCTTAAAATGGATATATGGCATGGACACTTAAGGAAGCGAGCACAACGAGACCGCGGTGTCGTCACCAAGTGCAATATTAAGGTTAAGTAAGCTATCGATAAAGTAAGTACATTCTCACCTGCAACATGACACTTTTTCAAGGTTTAATGATATGTTTACAAGGATTTTCATGATGATTTTATGATGATTTTTCTTAAAGGATTTCTTATGAAAAGTTTTTCATGATTTAAAGTTATGCATGTATGATGATTATGGTATGTTTCAAAGTATGAAAATTATGTATATATGTATCACCTAATAAGTGTTGCACACCCAATATTATAAAATGATATGTTATGATGTCATGTTTGGTTTGGGGTTAGCTACCCTTCTCCTCTCATGACGGCGCGCCAATGATGATGTTTAAGGTGCAACACTTGGGCCCTTAAGAATAAAAAAATATATATATAGAATAAATTTTAAAATGGTCAATATTATGAAAGATATGTTTCTATGAAATTGTGCTTAAGGCACTTTTATGATACGATGATGATGATGATGATGATGATGTTTATGAAATGTTTTAAATTGTGAGAATTTTATGTACTTACTAAGCATTAGCTTATTCATGTTTTATATGTCATGTTGCAGATAAGGGTAAGAGAGTCATGGAATAGGTGGAGTACATGGAACGGCGTGTGAGCAACATGAACGATGAATTGTAACCGGAAGCACGCCAAGAAGAAATGAATTTATGATTTAATAAAATTATATATTTTGAACATATTATATGTTGAGTTTTTTTTTTAAGAATACTTATATTATGTTTTTATAAGTTATTTTATCATTTTTTTATGAAATATGAACTTTCGCTATATTTTACATAAAGTTAGAACGTTTTAAATTTTTTTCTTCCAAAGTAGATTTGGTCTCGGACGGCCTGCCGAACTCCGTGTCCGGCCTGCCGAAGACCAGAAGTTCGGCCGACCGATATATTTTTCGGCCTGCCGAACCTGGATGAATTTTTGGTCTGAATTACAAAGCTTCTGCCGGCCTGCCGGTGGAAGACGCTCCGGCTTGCCGATGTTGTTCGGCTTGCCGAAGTCCCAAGTTCGGCCTGCCGAACCGTGGGAATAAGTGGATTTCAAAGATGTGATGATCAAAGAGATTTAATGTGAGATTTTAATAAGTCTTGATTTTACTATTTGATTATCAAATATTATTAAATAAGTTCATGAATAATTTAAGTATAAACGAATAAATTATGTTATGGAATAAAATTAAACTATGTTCTTCGAAACAACGTTAAGTTAAAAAAAAAAAAAAAAAAAACGTATGAATGGATCCTGGTAATGTAAGTTTAAGTACTTTTAAAATCTATAGTACGATTGAGTTGATATTATCTATGAGTTTAATTATTTAAGCATGTATGAATGTAAGTATGTAACGATATCTGTGACGTCCGAATTAAGGGGCGTTACAGACTCGATTGATGTTCGGTCCTCATCAACCGGGGAATGATATTGATGTGTAATTGGCACCACTAATCAATGACTTAAAGAGTTTGTGGAAAAATGGAATTGAAATTAGAGATTCTTACTAACAATGTTAATAAATTGAAGCGTTTCATTAAGGTTCACATGAGGTAATTAAAAGAAGCGAATTCAACAAGAGTAAGAAGTGAGAAGTAGTTACAAGATGAATATAACCGAACCTTTTGGGAAATGGATTAGAGAATATATCTATGCCAAGTACTCTGCATCACAAGATAGAAGTGTCTCACAAGACTTAGTGAACCTAACTAGAGGACCATCATCGATAGTTACATAATATACATCATATTTCGTAAACGGCTACACTTTCTACACTTGCAAAAGAGATGAAAAACATTCTGCTGAAAATAGTGGTGTGACTTTCCATATCAAAGCTATGCATACTTCCTCCATGTAGGACAAGAATTTGGTATTTGGGTCCATGAGCTGCTTTGGTTTCATTGAATATATTTAGGAACTTGACTATCGCGTATTACGAATAGCACTTTTTAAGCATAAATGGGCAGACAATAACTATGCTAAGACTAATAATGACAACATCACTGTGGTTGACTTTAGGTGATTGGGATACAAAAGCGATGCCTTCATTAGGCCATCATAAGTAATCCAAGTTTTTTATACAACGAATATCAATGATTTAGAGTTGTCCTTAATCATACTAATGAAGGTAAAAGTTGTTCTTGATGTGAAAAAGTTGTCGAAGATTGTAGAGACACCTTCATGAAGGGGTTAACACTAGTTGAAGAGATTGATGATTTTGACAATTACGTTTCTCACTTGCTTTGCAAAGATGTCGAATGGAAATGTGTTGAGGAACCAAAGTAAAAAACAAAAAAAATAAAACAAAACAAAACAAAAAGTGAGCATTTGTAAACTAATTTTATGTCGTTTTATTTCGAAGGTTATTAACACTAATGGCCCTTACACTTTAAGGTCTCCTTCACATTACCCCCTAAACTTTAAAAATCATTAGTTTATCCCCTGAACTTTCAAATATCCTTACTTTTCCCACTGAAATTTGAAAATCATCATTTTGCCCTTGAACTTTCAAGACTCCTCATTTTATCTCTTATTTTCAATTTTCCATTTAATTAGGCAAAACTAAGTCCACGTGATTTGCACATGGGCTACCTATATGGATAAAATGAGATTTTATTACTCTCAGGTTTTGTTTCGCGTTTACACTCTCATTTAACTTTTTTTATCTGCTCCCATTTAAGAAGGGTCAGTATGCATATTTCTTCTTGATATTGTTCACCAATATCCTTTATCTTTAATGTGTAACTCATCTTCTTTAGTATTCAAATTCAGATATTTGTAAACAATATCAACTTATTATATGATTTACGCATTAAAAATAATAAGAAATATGCAAGTAAAACCCTTTCCAAATGAGAGTTTAGATAAAAAAACAAAGACATCAAGTGGGAGAGTAAACATGACAAAACTTAGGCGTGATAAAATCTCATTTTTACTTACAAATATGTGCAAATCATGTGGGCATAATTTCGTCTCTTTGAGCAGAAAATCAGAAACTTAAGAGACGAAGCGAGGAGTTTCAAAAGTTGAAGAGAAAAATGGTAATTTTTAAAATTTAGGGGGTAAAGTGAGGAGTTTTGAAAATTCAGGGGTAAAGTAGTGATTTTTAAGTTTAGGGGCAAAGTGAGGGAGACCTTAAAGTTTAAGGGCCATTTTTTTTATATAGTTTGTTTGTGTTTTAGACTAATAGATATTATATTCAAACTTTTTATATATATAGTTAACTTTTTTATAAAAATGCCAATAAAAAAAATTATAGGCCATCGAATGCATAACAAACGATTTGGCGACCCAGGGTAGACGAGGAAAAAGGCCTGAAATTGGCCATTTTGGACCAATTCTCTATGACGATTCTTCTAGAAACCATTATGTAAATTTTAAAAAGACTTTTAGGATTGTTTCCATAATAAACCACAGCGAAACAATAAACTTACATGACTGTTTTTTCAAAAACTGTCATGTAAGGTAGAGCTAAAACTATGCCGTTTTAGCACCCCCCCACTATCCCTCTAATTTCAAATGCCCTCGACCTCCTACCAAACCCTGTTTGAACACATAAACCCTCTCTCTCTTTACCCAACACTATTTCTCTCTAAACCCACTCCAACTCTGCCTTGAGCCAAACCTAGCCCTAACCAACACTATTTCTCTCTAAACCCACTCCAACTCTGCCATTACCGTAACCCCTCCATCGTCGATCCTGCCACCTCCATTGCATGTTGGCTCCATCTTAGCCTCGAACCAATGTCCCTTGATGCCACCTTATCTTTGCTTTGCCCGTCACCACCTCATTTTTGTTTTGCCCATCGCTGACGCTCTAGTAGTTCTCCAACACGTCCTATATATAATGTTTGCACTAATTAGAAACATTGGTTAGAATAATTAGTGGTCAAACTTCAATGTGGTGATAATACTTAGACTATATGAGCCAATGCATTTTTTCTGTACTTAATGCATTGTTAGTTTTAGATTTTTAATTATTTTTGAGTTAGTTTGTATCTTATAATGTAGTGTTCTTTTTTAATTATTTAGGTTTAGATTATATTTATCAATGTAATGTTCTTCCTATAAATAATTAGATTATATTTATTATATATTTCATTTATTTATTTATTTAGATTGGTTTCTATATTTAGATTAATTATTATTGTTAATTAGTATGCATGTATATAGTTTGCTAATTAGTGTCAGAATTTAGAATAGTTTTGTTTTATAATGAATTATTTTGTAGTTTAATTGTTTCTATGTTTAGTTAACTAGTTTTAGTATATTAGATTTAGGCATTCTTGCTTGTTTAAGATTGATTGAATTCTATTAGTTTTATTTATGTTGCTCTAACTAAAGATCTTATTATTTGTGGGTTTATCATTTTTGTTGCTATGTTAGTTACGTCGTCATTTGTTACTTAGTTAGAGCATTGGTGATAAGAAATCATATATTCTTTAGTTAATGCATTGTAGTTAATTTGTTTATACATTTAATTGATTAGTTTTAGTATTTTAGTTTGTGGTGATATAGATTTTATGTGTGTGATTATCCTTTTGAATATGGGATTGTTTAGGATGACATTCTATCCAATTCAAAAATGAAATTCTAACCAATTCTCACCTATGTATAAGCATTCAAAATCACTTAATAAACACTTAAGATCAATTGAAATAAAGGAAATAATCAGATTCTACCAAATTTTCAATTAGGCAAAGAAACTAACTCAACTAACTTAGTTTAGTCTTGTATCTATCTTAACTTTCCACATCTGTAATCATATATAACAGAAAATAACTTCATTTTATTGTAGGAAACATAAATATAGAGATTATCTTTTTTGGGCTTGAAGTTAGGGCTCTATTGGAGATCAAAATAATTGATTTTCAAGCTCAAAATGGTGAGAACTTGGCCTAGTTTGTAAAACCCAAATTTCTATAGTCTTGTTTATGTTTTTGTGAGCTTTAGGGCATGGAAAATGCACAGAAAGAAGTGGGAAGAGTCCTGGATGTTTTTCAGAGCTGCTTGAAAAAGAAAAAGGCAAAAATGAACATTATAGTTCATTTGACTTAGTCTAAAGTAGGTAAGAGAAGGGAGTAGCTTGCTTAGGTGCTTTTGACATCTTTTTCTTGGGTTTGACATGTGGAAAGTGCGCTGAGTGAGAGAATTTAGCTAATAGCTAGCCACTTAAATCTAGTACAAGCAAGAGTAATTCAATTTTCTATAACCTAGTCAACAACCCAATCAAATTGTACCTTGTTGCATAATTTCAATTCTAATCAAATTTGTCTATTTCAAATATATAAATGGGTAAAACAATTAGTTTAGAATTTGAAATGGAAAAATACTTTTTAATCAATTCGTAATCATTTAGCATACCAATCTTCCTTACCAAGAAACTGAGCTTTTCACTACAATTAGAACTTTTTAAAAACATGTTAGATCATATATTAATAATTTGATGTCATTTTTATGAATGCAAGCATGTTTATGATTGATTCGACCTTAAAAATAATAAGTACTCATGCTCGTAAGATATACTTTCTATATGCTTGCAATTTAATAACGTGTGTTCATTAAATGTATAGATAGGCAAGATGCTTCTTGCTGGCTAATTGTGAGTTAATAGGGCATTACAATCCTCCCTTCCTTATAAAATTTCGTCCACAAAATTTGACATACCAAATAGTTCTGGATATTTGTTCTCCATCTCCTCTTCTTTTTCCTATATGGCTTCTTCTACTAAATGATTCCTCCACAAAACTTTGACTAGTTGAATCTTCATGGTCTTCAACTCCTTTTCTTTTCTATCAAGGATCTGTACTGGTTTTTTCTCACATGCTAAATAAGAAGTTATTTCCAATGGCTCATAACTTAAAACATGCGAGGGATTTGGAATGTACTTTTTGAGCATGGACACATGAAAGACATCATGAACACTGGATAATGAAAGAGGTAAGGCCAATCTATATGCTCTATCACCAACCCTTTCAAGGATTTTAAATTGGCTAACATATCTTGAACTTAGCTTTCCTTTTTTTGCAAATCTCATGACACCCTTCATTGGAGCTACCTTCTGGAATATATAATCCACAACTATAAACTCTAAATCTTTTCTTCTTTTATCATAATAGCTTGTTTGTCTACTTTGTGCTATCCTTATTACATCACATATCTTTTCTACAGCCTTAGCAGTTTTTTGTACCATCTTTGGATCGAGTAATTCTCTTTCTCCAACTTCATCTCAATGAATTGGTGATTTATATTTTCTTCCATATAGTGCTTCATAAGGTGCCATTCCAATCGTTGCTTAGTAACTATTATTTAAGTAAATTCCACTAAAGGAAGCTTTATATCTCAACTCACTTGCAAATCAAACATGCAACCTCTTAGCATATCTTCCAATGTCTGAATTACCCTCTTAGACTGTCCATCACTTTGAGGATGAAATGTTGTACTAAATGCAAGCTTCATTCCCATAGTACTATTTATCCCCCTCCAAAATGCAAATGTGAACTTAGGGTCTCTTATCAGACACTAGACTGACATTCCATGTAATTTGATTATCTCTTTGATCTACAATTGAGCATACTGGTCCATGGTATAAGTGATTTCACTGGAAGAAAATGGGTTGACTTAGTAAACCTATCCACAACCACCCACATGGAATTAAATCCTTTTTGAGTTCTAGGCAATCCAAGTGCAAAGTCTATTGTGATGTGTTCCTATTCCCACTTTAAGGCTGTATCAACCCTGCTAGTTTTGATGTTCAATCTTAACTTGTTAGCAAGTTAAACATTCAACCACAAACTTTGCTACATCTTTCTTCGTTCTAGGCCACCAATAATGCTGCTTTAGATCTTTGAACATTTTTGTGCAACCTGAGTTTATCGAATCAGGAGTCATATTAGCTTCTTTCAAGATGTCTTCTTTAATGGCCTTAACAAACAGTTCACATAACCTCCCTCTTTATCTTATAATCCTATCTTCCACAACTAACAAGTTTGGTCTCTGTCCTACATCAATTTTGTTTATCATACCCAATCATATACTTGTCCACCTTTTGACCTTCTTTAATTTTATCTTGTAGCATAGGTTGTAATACTAGAGCTAACAATCTACTCATTATTCCTTTCAGGACTATTTTAAGCTTAAACCTTTGCAAATCCAATAATATTGGCTTTTGAATGACATTGATTTTTTGCTCAAGGCATCAACAACCACATTTGCTTTACCAAGATGATACTTGATTACACAATCATAGTCTTTCACAAGCTCCAACCATCTATGCTACCTCATATTCAACTCCTTCTAGGTAAAGAAGTATTTTACTCTTATGGTCAGTATAAATCTTGCACTTCTCACCATACAGGTAGTGTCTCTAGATTTTCAAAGCAAAAACTACAACAGCAAGTTCCAAATCATGAGTTAGGTAATTCTTTTCATACTCTTTCATTGCCTTGAGGCATATGCGATTACCTTCCCATTCTACATTAACACACAACCTAAACCATTCTTGAAGGCATCACTATACACCACAAATCCACCAGTTCCTGTTGGAATGTTAAGCACCAAAGTTGTGATTAGTCTATGCTTCAATTCTTCAAAACTCTTTTCACAAGCATTAGTCCACTAAAATTTCACATTCTTTCTAGTCAGCGATGTAAAGGGAGTAGCTATTTTAGAGAACCCCTCAACAAATCGTCGATAGTACCCCATCAGTCCTTAAAAGCTCCTAACTTTTGATACATTTGTTGGTGTTGGCCAGTTAGCGACAGCGTCCACTTTACCTGGATCAACAAAAATTCCATTCTTGGACACTATATGCTCTAGGAATGCACTTGTTCTAGCCAAAATTCACACTTCTTAAATTTGGCATACAACTTGTTTTCCTCAAGAACTTGTAGCACAATTCTTAAGTGTTCTTCGTGTTTTTCCTTGCTCCAAGAATAGATTAAATATCATCAATGAACACAATCACAAATTTATCAAGAAATTGCTTGAACACCTTATTCATCAAGTCCATAAATGCAGCAGGGGCATTTGTTAAATCAAAAGGCATCACTAAAAATTTGTAATGACCATACCTTGTTCTAAAGGCAATCTTCAACAAATCGCCTCCTTTGATCTTCAATTGATGATATCCACTCCGTAAATCAATTTTTGAGAAAACAGGAGCACCCTATAATTGATCAACTAAATCATCTATCCTTGGAAATGGATAGTTATTCTTAATGGTCCCCTAAGTTAACACTCTATAATTAATACATAATAGCAACATGTCATCTTTTTTCTTCATAGATAACAGGGGTGCTCCCTAAGGAGAATAACTAAGGCGTATAAACCCTTATCAAGCAATTCCTGCAATTGCACCTTCAACTCTTTTAATTCTGTTTGTGCCATTCTATAAGGTGCTTTGGAAATTAATGCAGTTCCTAGTACAAAATCAATTACATCTTTCAATCTCTTGATTAGGTGGCAATCCTGGTAAGTCATCTGGGAACACTTCTAGCAACTCTTGAACCACATCTACATCTTTCAGATTTAACTTTTGTTCCCCTAAAGTATCCATAACACTAGCCAAATAGCCAACACAGCCTTTGCTAAGCATCTTCCAAGCCTTCATTGTAGTTATAATTGGTATAGATGATCTCCCTATGGTTCCTCTAAATACAAACTGTTCTTCTCCATATGGCTAAATGATCAAAATCTTCTTGTTGTAGTCAATTGTGGCATGATATTTTGTCAAACAATCCATACCCAAGATGACTTCAAAATCAGATATATTCAAAACCACAAGATCCACATATAATGTTCTATCACTAATTTGAATCGAGCAAGCCCTTAACATTTGATTCGATTTCGTTTCTTCCCCAGATGGTAACGTTAAACTATATCTCATTTTCAACAAATCCAGTATAATGCCTAATTTTTTGACAAATGTACTTGATGCAAATGAATGCGTAAATCCTGAATCTTTCAATGCATTTGCAACAACTCTAGAAATTAAAATATTACCCGAGACTATAGAAGCAACCACATTAGATTGTTCATTTGTCATCGTGCACACCCTTCCTTGGACTTTCTTTTAGATTGTGGGACAATCCTTTGCCAAATGTCCTGGTTTCTTGCACTTGAAACATAAGTTGCTACCTTTATAATACTCTCCAAAATGATTTTTCCTACACTTAGCACATAATAGCTTTCTAGTTACATTAGCAGCTTGCTCAACTCAGGGCGTTTACTGTTTCCCTGTTGTGGCTTCTGTTCTGCCTTTTCCACTGCGTAGGATTCCTTGGAGTAAATCCTGATCTCCTTTGTTGGCAAAACTTCTCAATATCTTTTTTCATCCTGATCTGCCATCATTGCCTTGTCAACTAATTCCCTAACTCCATTGCAGAAGACATCTTCACATCCCTTCTGATTTCATGATTAAGACCTCTTAAGAAGTGATCTATCTTTTCATTGTTGTCTCTAGCAATATAAGGGACATATTTGCAACCTTTGTCAAGCTCCATCTTCCTAAATCTCTCATAAACAATTTGCAAAGCATCCGACCAAGCTGGAGGTGGAGGAGGCGGTTGGCATCCTGGTCTGTTGTTGAATAAGATTTATCAAATTATCCACTTAATCATGATCACCCTCTTGATCATCATCTCTTATCTTCCTTTTTAGTGCCATATCTTACTGTATAATGCCCAATCTTATTCTTTTAATTAGCCAATAATAAACACAATATAAATTAACAAAATAGTAAAAATAACGAATCATCAAGATAAGAGATACCAATGGTTGACCAAGTTTCCTAGCCAGGATATGTTCATATGCCTTCTTTGGTCTTCAGAAAAGATTTAACTTCCACTCTGATAGCAAAAACTATAATACCCCTCAAGCTAACTAATGATCTCATGTAAAGCTTATTTAGTCAGGATAAGAAGTATTAACCTTTCAATTGTTAGACATGTATGCCCTAAGGAGTAAAAATGTAATACGTTTTTGGAGACATTTTTATTAATAAAGAATTTATTCATTTATATATATACCAAATCTTCTCCTCTTTATATTCATACTTGTTGAATGTATGATAAGCAAACAGTAGTCTGAGACTGTCAGTCTAAACCTTAAGAATTGGGCATATGATGGACTAATTATGCGAAAGACACGATTCTTAAGGTGACAGTCTAAAACATATGATCCGTAATCGAGGGAATAAATTTGGGCGCTTTATTCATGTAAAGATTGTTATGTTGTCTATATCCCTTTTGGGAGATGGTTTGTCTTGACCATCAGAGTTGGACTCCGTGAACAGAAACATTGGCGCGTTGTCATAGGTGACGACGTGTTGGATCGGGACATAAAGTGAATTGATTTGGATTAATAATTCTATCTTGGCAAATCGATTCACTTTGGACAGTCATTTGTATTGTATCTTAATCCTGAGATGAATAGTGGGCCCGTTGTCTCGACTTGTGTCTTTTGATGTACCAATGGGTGACTCCCACATCTCTATAGTGGTATGCATGCTTGTACGTTGGAGGCATGACTCTTGATAGCGTAGACTTGTTATTCATAGATATGGAATCCATAGCTCCTCTTTAGGAGTAATGATATCCTCTTATATGTGTTGTCCTGCAATTGGAAAACTGGAGCGCTCAACCATTTGGATACATAGGTGTAACTGAATGGTATACTATCTTGGATGGTAAGTTTTCTAATGGTGAGACAATGTAACTGTAACGCCCCGAAATTTATTTAATGTTAATGTAATATAAATGATGAATTAGTGTGCCATAATTAACGTTTTAACATTAATCAGATTATTGGGTTGAATTTTGAAATTTTGGTTGTTTTGTTAATTTGTTGAATCCAAATGATTTTTTATTGTTTTAAAATGATGTTTTGAGTTTTAAAACACAACAATTTGTAAAATGTTTAAAATACTTCGTTTTGCAAAACCGTGGGCGGCACATGGTTTTCGCACAGTAAAACCGCCCACCGATTTTCTCTATTTATTTCCTTCCACTCTCTCTCTCCTCACTCTCCGATTCTCTCTCTCTTCCTCTTGATCTCTCTCTCGGCAGCCCTCTCTCTCTCAAATTTCTCTCTCAAATTTTTGAAACCAA